>NTMA01000034.1:0-383563 GCA_002917075.1 Hawksworthiomyces lignivorus | reverse complement strand
CCTAACCCTAACCCTAACCCTAACCCTAACCTAACCTAACCCTAACCCTAACCCTAACCCTAACCCTAACCTAACCCTAACCTACACATTTACTCGTATCACTATTATCTATCTTCTGTGACTGATAGCGTTATCCTCCCTTATTTTTCGTGTCCAGCAGCAGCGAACCGACCCAGCTCTATGGTCTGGGCCTGTTTGGCCCTTGAACTCAGTCATGCGCTAGCGTCGTATAAAGACTCGACTAACGGCTTGTGAACACTGCGAAACCGTCCAACCTACTTCCAACCTACGTGACCCAGCATTTTCCCGTTCATCCTCAACAACGCTTCCATCGCGACCCCAGCCTGTCCTGATTCCCGGACGGTATACTCCACGAGGACACCAGGAGCACCTCGCCTGCAACGATGAACCTCAACCTCAAGTGGGAGCCAAGGCAGTGGTTCACCCGCGAATACTGGAGGCTACCCACGAACCGCGAGGGCCGTGCCAACGCCGACCTCGAGATCGTCCCTCCCGACAGCAGAAGATGGAGGAGCATCGACTTTCTGTGGTTGTGGCTGGCGGATGGTGCTAATGTCGGCACCATGCAGCAGGCTGGGTCCATCGTTGCCCTCGGACTAAGCTGGAGGGAGGCTGCTGTTGCCATGTGCGTTTCGCTCACTAATTGAAGTCCTCTACACGAGTTGTGACTGATAGTGACAACTAGTGCGATTGGCAATATCATGATTGCCATCGCCATCGCCCTCAATGGAGTTATAGGTACTCATTACCACGTCGGCATGTCCGTCGGTTGTAGGGCGTCCCTTGGCTTCTACTTTTCATATTTCGCTGTTGTCTCTCGACTTATCATGGGTTTCATCTATTTTGGGTATAGTTGTCCTCCTGGCATGAATAGCGATTTTAGTTCGTGGAACTTGGGGAGGCTGACGAGGAGAACGAAAATAACAGCATCAACACCAAGATCGGCTCATCCTGCGTGCTCATCATGCTTCAAGCCATCTGGCCATCGTTCAAGACCTACCCAAACTCTCTCCCAGCTTCGGCTGGCATCAAAAGTAACGCCGTGATCTCTTACTTTGTGTTCTGGATTGGTAAGTAAAAATGCGATTGCTCGAGAGCAACTTTTCGCGGACCAGCAGTGGCATCAGAGCTGATTTCTGACACGCACGTGCAGTTCAGTTCCCGTTGCTCATGATTCACCCCAGCAAGATGCGATGGCTCTTCTTCACCAAGTCTGTCATCGTTACCATTGCCGCCTTTGCCCTCCTGGGCTGGGCCGTCGGCACAGCTGGGGCAGGTCCTCTCTTTGACCAGCGAGCCACGCTCACGGGCGCAGAGAAGAGCTGGGCGTATGTCATGGGTATCAACGTGGCCGTCAGTGGCAAGACAACTCTCGCGCTCAATATTGTACGTCTAGAAAGCGGCCCGCTACACACGGGCGTCGTTGCAGCACTAACAAGCCCTCCAGTCAGATCTCAGTCGTTACTCGCGGAGCAAGAACGCCTCCTACTGGCAGATCCTTTTCATCCCCCTGGTATACTGGATCTTCTCCTTTATCGGGATCGTCGTTGCGTCCGCAGGTAACGCCATCTATGGTACCGTCTATTGGGACCCAACAGCCATCGTTGCCCTCTGGGACAGCCGTGCGGGTGCCTTCTTCTGCGCTCTGGCCTTCGGATTTGCAACTCTCGGTACCAACATTTCGACTAATTCCATTGCCACAAGCAACGATTTGGCCTTCTTGGCTCCAAGGTGGTTGAACATCCAGAGGGGCGCGTTCATCACTGCCTTCATTGGCGGATGGGCGACGACCCCTTGGAAGATCCTAGCCAGTGCTACGAGCTTGACCACCTTCCTCAGTGGTTATATTATTGTGCTCGCCCCTGTAGTGGCCATTATGGTAAGTACTCTAGCTCGGGCAATTCGTTGCGGCCTAGTGTTTCCCAGGTCCGAACTTAGCTAACTGCGAGGTCTCTTTGTAGATCTCCGACTACTGGATTATCCGACGCGGCAAAATGAAGATCGACTCGTTGTACAAGAAGGATGGCGTGTACTGGTACACGTATGGTATCAACTGGAGGGCTCTTGTGACACTCTTAGTTGTGTTCCCGATGAATCTCCCGGGTCTCATTCATGCCATCAACAACAGCGTAGATGTCGGCAATTTCTCATATTTTTGTAGTCCTCCCCTGTCATCCGCTCACTTCTTGTGTTCCATTTCAGCCAGCTAACAGTTCTTTAGATAAAGCATCTTGGCTCACAGCCACGTCTGTGACTACGACCGTGTACGTCGCGTTGTCCTTCATCTTTCCCCCTCCTGAATTCTCAGTTCTCGAGGATGGCACTGAGTCAATTGAACAAGACTTGGAAAAGCCCCCTAAAGTATTCAATGAAATAAGCCATGATATCGAAAATCCTGCCGCCTAAAGGAGAGAGAGAGACCTCGAAGGCTAACATAAATACGCCCTAAACACGTCCCAACCACGGAGTATATAAGTCACAGTTATTACCTAGATAATTTGGATAGCTTACCAGCTATTAATAAAGCACCTTACTTGGAAACACCTTTTGCTAATAAGCATACAAGTCAAGAGAGTCCTCTACTGTGCTAATCCCAGTATTGCTGACGCCCATACTTACTCGCTGTGACGCTAACGCTCAGTCAAAACATCCCAAGTGTTCTGAGAACACGAAACTATTCGAACCCGATCCGCCTACCCCTGGACCCCAGTCGAATCACCCCGTTTATTACAGTTGTGTGTATTCCTAATGGAAAGACGAGCCTCATGGCGGAGAATAATATATATGATGTGACGATCGGGCTTCTGACAACCACAGGGTAGGTGACAGAGAGTGCGGTTCCGAACGAGCGGGGGGCTTGTTCGCAGGATTAACAAGGTGTCTGTACTGAACGGTAATAGTCACAGTTCGGGTGCAAGACTTAAGTGGCAACAGACGAGCAAAGTAAGTATTACGGTGAATAACCTTGTTGATAGCTGGGGCTATTTGTATACCAGCTAGGTAATGACTATAGTGTTACGAAATAGGACGAAAGGGCCTAAAATGAGACCCAGGAGTGTTGAGTTGGGCACTGTATTAATTACACTCATTTACTGTATATATCGCACTGTTACTACCCCTTACTAAAAGGTTTAGCCACAGACTACCGTAGGCACAGTTATCTCTCCTTTTTCAATTAACAATCTGCTCACCTGAACTCAACAGTTGAGGACTGACGTTGAGGGCTGATGTTGGAATGAGGTTCCTAGGGAACATCAATTGGGAACTAATGTTCAGAACTGATATACGTCTGATGTTGGACAGCTATATAATAACACGCTCCCTACCTAGATAGCTTGTATAGTTTACGGTAACGATCCAGTCGTTACCGCTTTTCTGAATTAGCAAGACTACACAGAACATTCTTCTTTCTCAGTGCCCTCATTGTATACAGTGATACACACGCTCAGTTCTTACACGAACATAAACCTATAAACCTGATCAACTTATACACAGCTGTTTGTAGTAGTGTAACAATAGATTTGATACTATATTTTAGGCCATTATTGTTGTTATATACTACCTAAATATTTAGGTTAAGACCGTGTCTGTTTCCACTTGAGGTCTTATCACCGCTCCGAGGATTCTAGACTTAGATCCATTCCCGTATTAAGATTCTCTACACTGTTTCCTGGTTTGTTCCACCCTCTGTAAATGAATCTCATCTTTCCATGTCTGGCTGATCCGACATCTCCCTGCTAAGTATCAGACGCAGAGTGCATACGTAGAAAACGGTACGTCGCCTGCGTCGGTGGTCTCACGGAGCCGCTCAAGATCGCCGCCATGACGCCAGCGTGTGACATCCCCTCTTGTCCCATGCAAGATGTTTTTACAGCTATAACTTCAGGTTCTCTCTAATCAACTTCCTATTTCTAAAACTATGTTGCCGCTAGCTAGGACGCTAAGACGATGTGATTGGAAAAAATATTTAACCAACCCATCCACAACCTTAGCTATCTCGATGTTAGCAGCCTAACTAGGCTTAGCCTTAGTTAAAACTCAGCCACGGTTGCTGCCGGTGTCGTCGACTCGGTTGCTCACTATGGTCTAGTACCAACTCGCTTGCCTTGGGAAGATAGCACAGGCCATTGAGCGTATTTTCTAAACGCCTTAATAAAGAAAATATCTTATACACCGAGCTGCCCTGCATTTAAACAAATCGTTCTATCTAATCCTTCTAAACTAACCTAGTATAAATTTAATGCGACGGAAACTCTCATTAAAAGTTTACAGCAGTGCTATTCTACCTTACCATAGTTTTTACTACAACAATAACATAAAAATTATTTCTCATCGCAGCTTCTCAATATTATATAGCTTTCGGTTTCATCCAAGCAGTTCCGTCGTCAATAGCATCGCTTAGTTGATCACCGTCAATAGTCTCTGACGGCATGGGCTCGCCCCAGACCACTCCATTAGTCTCGAGATATCTGTTCCAGGCTCCACTTAGCTCCATGTGCCTCTCTGGCTCTTTTTCCTTGAGATCAAACATGTCTCCAGGGTCTGTGCGGAGGTTGTATAGTTGCCACTTGCCTGGTCCATATGGAGGTGGCACAAAGGTGATTTTCCAATCTCCGATGCGCATACCAGCACGGCCATGTAGCTGTGACATGCAATCAACGTCAGCGATGAGTGCGAACCAAAAAAGACCCGAAATGGAAAGCGCATGATAAAAGTTAGGAAATACTGGATGTATTTCACTTGTTAAAGACTTTAGGTCACATACCTCCCATCCCAGCTGCTCACTGTCATCATGGCATTTATTTCCCGTCTCAAACATGCGTTTCCAGCTTTTCCCTTTCATTGGCACCACCTCACGGCCGCGGAACACACCGGTCTCTTTTTCTCCTATGGGGTGCTGTATGGCAGCAAGATCAAGGATCGTCGCGGCAATATCCATCACTGTCGTTGGCTGCTCTAGGACTGTTCCAGGGGAACTGCTCTCGTGCGTGTGAAAAGGCAGGTAGCGAAGAATGAAAGGGACACGGATGCCACCTTGTGTGGAAAATGATTTCATCAATCTTGACGGTGCCGTGGAGGCTTGTGCCCAGAACGGACCATACCAGACGAAGCTAGAAAAAGCCATGACAGTTTTAGATAAAACGAATGGTACAAGGCATAATTAAAAGTCGCTCTTTACCAGGCACTGCTTACCTGTCTGGCTCACCGATATTCTGCATCAAGTTAGAATTCGTCACACTATCAGAGATGAAATAATTTTACTTACCTCTAAGCTGTTATCATAATATTTGTCGCTGATTTTCATCGGCCTGTAGTAGAGTAGTCGCGTTAGCAGTAAAAAATCATCCTCTCTAGATACCCAAAGACTCACTGGCTGCTCATGTGTGGCAGTGCCTCCCAGGCTCCGCCCTCAGCACCATTGTCGGACATGAACATCACGAGCTAGACTAACTATATCAGTATTTAATCTCCAAAAATATTTTTTGGGGGTGAGGAAGGGTGAGGGGGGGGGGGTGAGGGTAGTCTGCATCAACTCACCGTGTTATCCGCGATCTCAAGCTCATTCAGCTTCAATATGACTCTTCCAACTGCCTCGTCGATGTGCTCTACCATCGCTGCATATGTCTCCATCGCCCGAGAACTTTTCTTCCTCGATTCGTCGTCCATTTCGTCCCACTCCTGGACCTTAAGGCCATTTACCACGAGGTGTGGCGTGACGTCCTTGGGGATCAACCCCATTTCTTCTAGCCGGGAAAGCCTCTTCTGGCGCAACACTGCCGGCCCCTCGTCATACAATCCTTTGTATTTGTCCCGGAGCCGTTTCGGGGCCTGAAGAGGCCAGTGCGGTGCTGTGAAGGTCAGGCAAGAAAAGAAGGGCTTCGTCTCCCTTTCAGCGTCTACAATGCATTCTATAAGATGTTCCGTGAAGCTGTCCGTCGAAAAGAAGCCGGATGGAGAGTAGGGGAAATTGGAGGCACTAGGACGCTCGTTCGTTAACTCGTCATCCATTGAGAATAACTGTTTCTTCCTTAGCTACCAATAAAGAGCGGCTACTCACATATCAAAATATTTACCATCCTTGCTGTACATCTCCCTTTTGTAAGCAACAGCTGGTGCCCATTTTTCGTATGTCCGAAGAGCTTCGCCTTCTGCTGCACTGCGGCAATCCGGCTCATTGTACTGCGGCTCGTAGCCGTAATGGTTATGACAACCCGAAAGCATCGAGAAGGATCGATCAAATCCGCGTCTAAATGTGAGCGTCTCAGAAAAGATATCTTCTTCACATGCTGGAGGAATACGAAATGGAACGCGAACCAACTTTTGGAACTTACGCACGGGGTTGCAATTCTGGCTTCATTCCGAGATGCCTACAGGAACAATCAGACCCAGTGTGAATTTCATTAACAGAGGAAGAGCTTACCATTTTCCAGAAAGACTGGTCGAGTATCCATTGTCTTGCAGTATCTCTGGTAAGGCTGTGACTTTGAAGTTTAAATGTCCTCTAATGTAAGTTCTTTGTTTAGTATCGCGATCGAGTAAGGATCGTCCGAAGGTACGTACTCATATCCAGGTTTATTGTCCCACTTGCCTCCTCCTAGCCGAGACTTCCACTCTGCCATTGCTCCCAACCCAGCAACGTGGTTATCTGCCCCTGAGAAGAGCATGGCTCGCGTTGGAGAATATGCTGCCGTAGAATGGACTTGTTTTTGAGTGCTCTCCGGTTAGCTCCTACACTACCGCGTGGCGCTACAAAGTTCAGTTGAACACACAGCCAGTCATGCGACAGCCATCGGCAGCCAATTTATCGAGATTTGGCGTGCTTATCTCGGATCCAAAACATCCTATATCTGAGAAGCCAAGATCTGCCCGCGTCGAGTCTATATTAGACAATGTTGCTCGCAGCGTGACACAAGGTTGAATGGCAAACACTGACCGTCAGCAACTATGATCACAAAATTTGGTTTTACAGCTGCCATGATTTTCGTCAAAAAGGAACACTAGGGATGAAATCGATGTCAAATAAGCAAATTTTCTTGCTTCGCTTTGTTTTCTCCCTCTTCTTTCTTTTCTTTAGTTATTTCTTCGAAAAGAGTGTATAGAGGCCGTAAACAGTGTTTTATTGAGATGTAGTGGAATATGTCTAAATGATTGGGTCTTGGTATTAAATTCTTTGACTGGCCCGATTTCGTCCTCTAGCGGTTACAATAGGACTAGTTTGTACTCGGAAGTCGGACGACAATGTCATGGGACGTAACCTTGCCCTGTAATCGGAAGTCGGTCTGTTGTCCGAAAGAGATATAATAAACAATGTAAGCTATACTTATGTCCTACCTATCGCCGAATGCGGGGCCTCGGGTCGGTCACCCGTTTGGAGAAATGGTGTGGTGGGTACTCGTTGACCCCTTGTTCTATGTTGAGTGATGTCACTAGGCTACTGTACCAGCACAAAAAGGATCAATCCCCTTGGACATATGTAACAGTACCTTATAGCTTAACATTCTATTCTGACTAAACAAAGTCTGGAACCGGGTCGGACTGCTTTCCTTAAGTAGATCACTCCGGATATTCGGCCCCACGCTTCTCCTGGTCTCCCATATTCTACTAACATTTACGATGCATTGAAGTACTTTATATTTCTCGGGTAGACAACATGCTTACCTTTCTTGACTCTTGTGTTAACCTATGCATTCAATTATCCCTCCCTCAAAACGTTCAGTAGTCATTCTACCCATCTGACATCATGGCTGGTACTACTGCCTCGGGCAGTTTTTTTTCTGTCTACAAGCAATTGATAAAATCTACAGTTCCAAAGGTGAGGTTGAAAGGCTGAATCTACCGTCTCAGAGCTATAGGCGAGTGCTGATATAGAAGGTAGGCGTGGCTTGCCATTGTTGTATTCAACTTCGGCGCTCTGCTTTTTGGGTTCGACACTGCCATGTTTGGTGCGCTGCAGGTCACGCCATCGTGGCTCAGAACGTTTGGAACTAAGAACGCACACGGGAAATATGGGATCACCGCCCTACAGCAATCGCTTCTCAACTCCATACCGTAGCTAGGAAAGCTCGTCGGCATCCTTCTTTCCGAGCCGGTTAATAATAGATTCGGATACAAGGCATCTCTCGTCCTGGCATGCACTATTCAGTCCGTCGGCGTCATCGTCGAGAGTGAGCATTCAACACTACTATTTGTAGTTATCCTTTTTAGTTGTTCTTATTCTTGCCACTAACAAGTTTGGCGTCCAGTGGTAGGAAGTCAATGGGGAGTGTTTTGCGCCGGGCGCACCATTGTCTATGCTGCCATTGGATGTAGGTGCCAATACTTTAGACGTCGTTGGCTTTTTAATTTGACGTCTAATAACAATTCATTCCTTCTTAGACGTGGAAAACGTGACCCCTCTCTACGTTGGTGAAATTGTCTACCCACAAGCAAGAGGTTGTTTCTTGTCATTCTACCAATTTGTTCTTGCGGCTGGCCAAGTCTGGGCGAACGGAACCATCCAAGGCATTTCAAATTATACCACCAAGAGCGGCTGGCTCATTGTATGCGGACAGCAGTTTATTCCAGTGGCTTTGATTTTATCTGGAGTAGGTTTTTTTTCGCAACCTTTAAGTAATGACTGAATCTGCATTTATGCTTACTCGGAATGGCTTCGCCTTTGCGCAGATCTGGTGGTGTCCTAGCTCGCCACGATGGCTTGTGCAAGCCGGCCACCATGATGAAGCTCAAAAGGCACTTGCTAGTGTGCGCACAAAAAAGGACAATGACTGTGGCTGGGTAAATATGGAGCTGCTTGCGATACAAGAAGCTATTGAGGCGGAAAATACCATGGCAAAAAACAGCTGGCTGGACCTTTTTAAAGGCACTAACCTCAGCCGCACATGGGTACCTATTTATTCCTTTCTGACCTTTATGCTGAATTTCGTGGTGGAAGCTAGATTCAGAACTCCCGTATTTACCAAATTCTGTCGTCTCTAGATTTCAATGCTACCGTTCGTTGCCAACCAGTGGACAGGCAACCAGTTTGTCGGCGCGTACACGCCGCCTCTCTATGTCCTCCTTGGCCGCCAGCAGCAGGCTTTCACCTACACAGTCATCAAGTCTGTCATCTCCTTGGTCGCTTGCTTGGTTACAATGGCGATTATCGACAAGCTCGGCCGGCGATTTATCATCATCGGTGGCTGCATCATGCAGTGCGTATTCTTGTATCTCCTTGCCAGCTTGGGGATGGCTAGCCATCCGACCAATGCCGAATTGAACGCAATGGTCGCAGCCATTCAGCTATTCATACTTTTTGTCGTGGCTCAGTCAATACAATGGCCTTTGTGATCCCAGCTGAGGTTGCCTCAATTGGCCTCAGAAAAAAGAGTGAGAGTTGCCTTCACAGCTATAGTACAAGCAGGCCTTTGTCACTAATTTATTCTGATCAAATTCAGCTCTGGCCATGGGGTGCATCATTGATGTCATGGCAGCATTTGCTGTCACTTTCACGTCTCCCTATCTCTTGGCCACTCAGTACGCAGATCTTTCCTCAAAGGTTGGTTTCATTTGGGGGGGGGCTTCACAACTATTTACTTGATATAGGCTATATTCTATCTTCCAGAACTAAAAAATCGTGCACTGGAGGAGGTAGATGAACTATTTGAGGCTAAACTCTGGGGCTGGCAGTTTGCCAAGTACCAGACAAAGAGCTTGGCTGGCCGTGTTGCTCTGCACGACCAACGAGGAACAGAGAAATCTGTTCTCTAGGAAGATAATACTGCCACTACATTAGAGATTGAAAGCTCGATGTTTTTTTTTACCAGACTGTTAGGATCAGGGTATGAGAATGTATATATTTAAACTTTTACTATAACTCTTTTGCAACTACACTCGGTCTTTCATGTCTGGCTTATAAATATCTCCCCATTGCGTAATTAATGTACGGCAGGAACAGAATAAAGTCGGGCATTAAGGGCGTTTTATATATTATGTGGCCAATAGCCAGAATAAACACGTTTCATACGATTTCCTGTAAAAGCTTATTTCATTGTAATGTCGGCTATACTAAGAGACTTTTGACTGGTTTTTGGTTATATATAGACCTAACCATCATTCCTTACTGTGGATTTTTAATGTTCTTACCTGGCGCACTTCCGGCAGCCTCAGGTATTTCGTGCTCCATCAGCGAAATTATCGCACCAGCTCGGTTCCAGCTTGCTAATACAGAATGGATTCTCTACAGCACAAGATAATTACCAGAGGATCTCGAACTGTGGATGTTATGGGGGATCTAAACGCACATACGTCAGATCTTGAAGTGAACGTTCTAGCACTGAACCTGGTTTTTTATGCTATAATTATTGTTAAATAAGTATTTGATTTTATATTTTTAAAAATATAACCCTAATAGATGAGTAAGTAATGATACGATAATTTTGACAGTATTGATAGAATTCATTTATACTATAGTGTTAATTATCGAGAAGACGTTCATGATTGAGTCTGGAAATTGTTTTGTAGTTGAATCAAGTCCCGGGAGAAGGTCACTTGACTCGTACATTATCAAGATGAACATTTTGTTTAGTATTTAGTATAGGTTATTTATGTCAGTGGTGAACCAAGTTACAGGCCCAGGATCAAAGTTGAGAATGCCGAATTGTTCTAGGTTTAGGTAGGGTGTTTGGTGTTGGTAGATTTGCGTACTTGGAGATGGCACGCTGAGCAAACTGCGGAGGTCGTGAACTACCAGATTGGGTAAGCTTGCAGTCGGTTGCTCGGAGATTATCAAGCATAATATAACGTACCTTGGGCATGAAAAGTATTTGAGCTACTTCTGAGTTTTTGTAGAGCGAGGATGGCCTTCCCCGCCTGTACAGTGTTGTCTTTGTAATGTTCCATAATAGTTATGCAGCGTTGCCAGGAGGGTTCAAATAATGGCTCGATTGTTTTTGCATCTACAGCCGCACAACTTTTAGAAGCAAGAAGAACCAGTGTTGCCCCAAATGCAACTAAACCCGGTTAGCATATGTATTTCAGACCGCGAGAGCCTTTACCGTAGCGTTTCGCTTACAATACACTGATGCTGCAGCAAGGCTGTGGTGTTCTGACTCGAGGCCTTGGTAAATGTTTTCGATCAACTGAGAAGCTGTTGTAACGCTGAGATTGCAAAAACGCCTAAGAAGATGTCCATCTGTATTTTGACCTTCAAGAATGGAAGAGGCAGCCGTGGAAGTAGAATCCTGAGGTCCGAAAGCTGGTCTAAGTGCCACATGCAGTAGAGGTCGTATCAATAGTAGTCGAGTATACAGATATCTACCTTTCGTCAAATTATTATTCAAAACACCTTCCTTTTTGTCCCCAGTATGAAAAGGGTTTGATCCCACCTGCGATTGAGCAGTTCCTGTTGTATTATAATATTAAATGAAGGTTGGTTCGACGTCCTATCATCAGGCTTCGTGTATTGTAGATATTCAGGAATAGAATCAAAAAAAGCATCGAGCCGCCTTTCTAGAGTAATTACTTCGGATAAGACTTCCTGGACAGAAGCTTCGGTCCCCATCATGGTCACTGGGTTGTTCCGCCGCTGATTGGTGTAGAATGTTGCGAGGATATCATCGAGAATTATGAATAATTTTGACGACCACACAAACATTCCTAAGCGTGAGTGGGTATTTTGAGGCTGTATTCCATCGCCCTCGACACGCAAATGCTCGTCGTCGACCAAGGAGGGAAATGGAATGTCACAATTTCCCGATATCATAGCAGGCCGACCGAATGTCATACTCAAAAGCCTACGGTATTATCTTCAGCATACTCTTTTGTGTTCACCCGACAACCCCAAGGCTATTGGAAAACACTTACTTGTCGAATATTAGACATGCGTGCCACGTTCTGCACCGCATCTGTTGCTCCAACTGGTTTTTCGGATTTAACCCAGAATAATTGAAGTGCAGGCCAAGACCTTGAGCCACTCGTATGGCCAGGCCGACAACATTCCAACAGCGAGCGGCGTGCTTGGTTAACTGGAGATGAATCGCAGTCAATATCAGCAACTGCACCAATGAAAGTGACATGGAGTCCAGCATTTCGAAGTGGTAAATTCGTCTCGATCGTTGGTAAAAGTTCTCGGCGAGTGCTGCCTTGCTCGCTCCTGGAACAAGGGTGCTCATCGGGCAACCGAGAGCGAAAACAATGTTCACCGTCGAGAGAAACACAGTCTCTTCTATCTCGGATACAGGATCGTGCGGGTTTTCCGGCCTGTCTCCAGACCATATGACTTGATATCTTTCCATGAATGACGGTTTGTGCAGCACAGGAAAGACGGGATACACATACTCCCAAAAGCAATTGACGAAATCATCTGCAGTTCTTCGTGAGGGGTAGATGTCCAAGGCTGGGTCTCTTTCAGATACGGATTCTGGCAATGCTACTGGCAGTCGATTGCCAGCTTGATGATCCACTTCATTGGCACCGGCATTTCTCAGAGCGCCGCCCTGGCCGTTAACTCCCCGGCGGTAGAACCGTAAAAATGCTATGGTAGACGATTCTCCGTACAGACACTCACTTCCATCAGACATAGAAACAGTTGCTGCGCCGTCCGTATCATCGCTCACGGTAGGCTGGCCATAAGGCCCAGGTCCAGAAAGGCACGAGCTTGACTGAATCAGCACAGCGTTTTATACGGCTCTCGAGTCGTATTAGCAAAGCAGCACATACCTAGCATTATGAAGAGGCTCACTCTGGCGAACTTGCATAACTTCAACTAGCACATAGTCAGTAGATGGTGGATGTCGGGCCAGCAGAAACAATTGTCGTCGCCCCGTCTTACATTGACCATCCGGTGAAAACATTGGAGTGCCATTGCGCCCAGTTTGATGTGACCTTTTTTCCAGCATGGAGGGATACCTAACGGCTCATTTCAGCAGGTTGTCAAATGGCTGGAGGCTTGCTAATACCACTACCTGGTCGAAGCTGGGTCGCCATCATATGAGCAATACGTAGCGACGCCTCGCCGGTCACAGGCCGAGCAAGCCGGCCGGTTTCCGTCACATCGCGTCTTGCGGTCCTGACAGAGTTTGCAGGCAGTCTGTGTCCTGCGGCGTTTCGCTCGTGTCGCGTCTGTTTTCGTTTGATTTCCAGTTGCCGATGGTACCGTGGCAGGAGAGGAAGACGGAGTTTCCATCAGCTTGGCCGAGACAAATACTTAAGCCAGCATGTAGATCAGAGGGATTATGGTGTAGGGTTTGGTTAAATTGTATCATGGGCAGGTACCGAAGTCAGAGGCTTTGAGAGAGTTAAACATTTTGTGATTTCTGAATCCTTTTCCTTGAAGTCTTTGAAAAGTGGACCCTTACGCTAGCGGTTGACGAATGTAGATCGAGGGAAAGTCGGCAAGAGGAGTCGGCAAAGTTGCCAAGCCTATTTGAGCCCTCCCCATGATCTCTCCCGCCCCAGATCACAGGGATGTGATAAATCCATAATTATTTTCCACCTCCACACTAAACCTAATTAGGCAACGACCACCTCTGTGTCAGCACTGCCATTGGTTGCCTAAGTAGACAGCTGGCTGCTGGAAACCTAATCGTATTCCTATTCGCACACCAATGTTTTTATAAAAATACATACATACTATTGGATAATTTTGTTATTGTGGGTTAGAGTAATTCTGCCATATTGGATAGCGCAAAATGCGTAGTGTTTTGAGAGTCGTCTCTTCTTAGTCTTTCACAATCAACTACAGACGGTTTGGTATTTTAAGTTACCAATTTAGTAATTAAAAGGGGTGTATTTGTACTTATTAAATTTACAGTAATTATTAAAAATTGTGATATAATCATCAGCTGTTTGGAACTTAAAATGGTGGATGACTCCTGAAGTCTGATGAACTTTTTTTTGCTAAAAGGCGGTGAAAATTGGTGTGCGAATAGGAATTCTCAAAACTAATACACTGACGTGTTTGACACGCACGCGATTTTTGTAGTAGAATATCCTCTTGATTGTAAATGTCCTACAGACTAAGTTGTTCCTGTAGTTCTTGCCTGAGAGTCTAAAATAACTGCGAGGATAAATGTACTATTCTGGCAATCGAGGAGACATACTGTGATTTGCTATCAGATATCCACCCATTCTACGAGCCCCCAGCCGCAATTCCTCTATTGTGGGATCCTGACAACAATACGGCCTGTCACACCGTCTCCCTCGAGGTTTTTAAAGATCAAAGGAAGTTCATCAAATCCCAGGACTTCAATAGCAGGCGTGATTGTTCCACTAGCAGCGTGCTGCAGAAGTCCGTCCATTTCCTGCTCAGTTCCTGTTGCCACACCACTCACCGTAAGTGCTTTGGAAGTTGTCAGCATTTGCAATGATAGGAGTAGTAGCAGCAATAGCCTCCACAAAACGTACCGCGTGCTGAGTAGAGTGAAGCAGAGAGAGGAATGTTGAAATCGTTGGGGGGGAGCCCGGCGGAAACAACGATTCCCATGTTGCGCACCAGCTTCGGGGCAATTTCGAAAGCTGCCTTCGACCCAGATACCACAATAACGGCATGCGCACCGTCTCGAGTGATATCTCTTACCCTGTTTTCAACGTTGTCTGTAACGAAGTCGACAAAATGCTCGGCGCCAGACTTGAGACTCAGATCCCGTTTGGCCCGCCCGCTGTCAATGGCAATGACTCGGAATCCTTTCAATTTGCTTGCGATCTGAACGCCTAAGTGCCCTAGCCCACCACCAGAACCAGATATCACAACCCAGTCGCCACCAACTGCATGACTATGAAGCTTCGATACTGCGCCCATCATGGTGAGGCCTGCGCACAACAGGGGCGCAGTCACTTCGTCAGTTAGACTATCTGGAATCCTGGTCACGTACCTAGAGTCTGCCACAATGTATTGCTGAAATGTTCCTGGGACATTGCGGCCTGTGTTGACTTGGTTGGGACAATTATTTGGGAAGCCTTTCACACAAGTATGGCACTGACCACAGGCACTGTACAACCATTTCACACCAACCCTCTGGCCGTCCATAGACTCCGCGACCTGGCTGCCGGTCTTGACTATCGTGCCAACGCCTTCATGACCAACAATGGGTTGATAAGAGCTCCATCCGAGAAAAGCTCGAATTTCTGATCTGCTAAGACGAGAGTCATTATGCCGTACGCTCAATGATCTGTATCCCGGGAACCTCACCAGACGCCACTAACGGCTAGCTTTACTAGAACTTCATGAGGTCCCGGCTCTCCAACGGGAAAGTTGGAATAGATGACTACACATGCATCTTGGCCTGGATTTTCAATCACGGCAGCCTTTTGGGTCATCGGGACTTGAAAAGCCATCTTGAATTCGATGCACCTTTCTTCCCATGGTCAGACCATGCATTCATAAAATAGGGCAAGCTCTCTTAAAAAAGGCCAATCTCCAGCAGAGTGGCAAGATGATGTAAGATACGACAGTGACACCCCTCAAACAAATGTTGACAAGGAGGCTACACAAGAACTGATGTCCTTGTCATCGTTAGTACTTCCGTCGCTGGAATCTGCGTTGACTGCGACCCATTTTAGCGCCGGAATTATCGGGGAGAAATTCAAGACAGGGGGCCAGACCTTTGCAGGGCAAATCATTGCTCCCCGGTTATTCCGGCGCTAAAGTCATGTCCTCTTCCCCGCCTTTGCAGCTCTGATTAGGTCCCCAGAGGAGCTAGTTAGCTCTTTTCGGGCATACGTGACAGTACGTGAGTACCAAGAAAAACTCTCCTGCATATGCCATCATAACCACATACGTTTTCAGCAGGGTGTTGTATCAGAGGTATTGAGGTCTTATTAGCGATATGCACAAAAGGTAGCATCTTTCTCGACGAAGTCGGTCGTTGTTTCAAATTTGCACTTGGACAATTAGTGAGTAGTCAGCGTTCATATTTTGTAATAATTGTATTGTATGTGAGATGCGATTTCTAGTATCTCTCAGACAAAATGAACAAATGGGTAAGCGAATAGCCAGTTTAAAGAAATGGACCGCTGGTTGTATGGCTCAATATAGGAATCCCACCCTGAAAATTTGCCTCACTTAGCTCCAAGGCCTACCAAGACCTACCTATTGATGTGTCTGATATGGCATCATTTCCATGCTACACTCGCTTCTTAAAACCAATATTGAGGCCCAAGGGCTTCCTCAAGAACCCCTCGCGTGTCTCCATTATTTCTTGCCTCAAGAAGACATCGTATCTCCGGATCCAAGTTGCGGCGATCATCTTCATCTCCATCTCGGCAATGTTACGGCCAACGCAAGCTCTAGGACCATGGCTGAAGGGAATAAAGGCGTTTCTCTGTCTCTCAGTCACCTTCTCCCAGCGCTCAGGCCGGAAATCGTCAGCGTCTGACCCCCATATCTCTTTCGAGTGGTGAATAGTATAGGTCGGCACGCTGAGGACGGTACCGGGTGGGAAGTAGTGTCCAAGCAGATGAAGACCTTGGGCGTCGTGGGGTATCTGTCTCGGCAGCCCGATGCCTGATGTCGAGTGATAGCGCAGCGTCTCCTTGAACACAGACTCGAGGTATGGTAGATTGCGAATCACGTCATACGCAGGTACTTTTACACTCGGGTCGGGTATTGCCGCATCCAGCTCGTCCTGCAGCTTCTTCAGCACGCCGGGCGTGCGAGCCGCGTAGTACAACAGAGCACAAGACGAATTGGAAGTCGTGTCGGATCCAGCAATGAGTTGGGTCAGCGCCTCAGCAGTCAGCTCCTCGTTTCCAATCGGCTGTCCGTTGAAATCTTTGCCCTCCTGTAGTCGAGCAAGCAAGTCTGTTCGATTAATATCCGGCGGGTTATCCAGTCTGTCTTTGACACACGCGATGGCGATTCCCGCAAGGTCGCTCACAGCTTTGCTGCCCTGGCGGAAAAATGGATCAGGGAGCCATCCTGCCCACGGTTTCAGCTGGGGGTAGATGCCTAAAGTCGCCGACACTTCACCGCGGCGGTTTAGAATCTCGATGGCTGGAGCATAGGTAATTGTATTGTCGATGGGCGAACGGATAGGCGCGATATCCGCTCCCTTCTCGAGCATGCCAAATGGCGTTCCAAAAGCCAAGTCGCCAATGGTGTCGAATGCGATGTAGTTGAACCAGTTCAAGCAGTCTACGTAGGCCACATTGTCTCGCTCCGTCGACTTGTTCACAAGTTCATCCCACTTTTTGACGAATAGCTCCAGGTTTTGGCGTATATAGGGCTCAAACTGAAGAACGGACTTGGGTGAGAAGGTGTGGGAAACCATTTTACGCTTCCTTGTATGCTCATCGCGGTCTCTGGTATTAAAAAGGCCTCTCCGAATACTGACAAAGGCGTCATAGAACTCAGACTTGAGAAGACCATTTCCATGGCCGTAAATAGCTGGGATGACATTATCGTCCGCGATGCTGATATGGTTTGGTTGTATGCGAACGACGGGCCCCAAGTTCTTGTGCAACTTATCGACCACCAGGTAGCGATTTCCCCTCCGTACGACTGAAAGTAACCATAGGTTGCTGAACTGAGCAGGGAACGGCGCGGGAATTTTGCGGAGAGAAGAATAAGTGATAAAGTATTCGAAAAGACATATGAACAAGAAGAACGCGCCAACGGGCACGATCGCCCAGGGCGACAGGATATAATTAATGACGGCCATTGAAAGAATGCAGCCTATATCTAAAGATGTGTTCCAGCTGACTGGAGAGTGCTGTGTGCCAATATCTTGCAGGGTCATCAATTCCCGGCAAAGTTCCTTAGGTGAAACGGTTGGGACAATTGGCTTGCGTCTCAATATAGCAAATAAGCGAGAAAGGAAATGCCAGTTGTTGACCCTTGTGCAAGCTCAAGAACGGTGTATGATTATATATTTATTTTGAAGCCCATGAGCACTTCTTGCTACTTGGCTGTAAGGATGACCCTGGGATTCCCTCACCTCAGGACTTACAGCATGATGTTGGTGTGTAGAATGCGCGGGTCATGTTGGCGACCCTCAAAGCACGTCGGGGAAGGCAAGCCCCACAGGCCGGGGAGTAATCACAAAACATGGGATTGTGCTCCGGCATATCGTCATCCCCGCAATGCATAAAGCGAATTATTTCCGTTCAGTCAGATAGTCCAGGTGGATCCCATGCTCTCTTTTCTTCAAATCAGACCCAGAACTAATTTTTCCACATTCTTGTTTCATTGAATGGTGCATATGGACTCCAATGTCCCTCATCTTCGCCTCGGCGGACGCGGGGACTTGAGCGGGTTTAAATCTGGAGTACTCCGTTCCCCATATTCGTATTAGCACCCCCATTTTCATAGCCAGCCAATTGCGAAATAAATTGGAGAATAAATCAGCAAATCATATACCGATTATTTAAATCACTTACAACATCCTTTTTTTTCAGTTCGGGTCGATTCAATGTGTTTTGCCCCGATATTGTATGCCTTCTGCGGTGCTTCTTGTAGCTTTTCTCTCTGAAAATCCAAGTTGTATATATTTCTGTAGGGCCTTATTCTAGTGCTAGTAGCATAGCAGAGATAAACTATTTTTTTCTAGTTCTTGTAGACAGACTATATGGGTTGGAAATACTTAATTCCCCCCCTTAGGGTTATAGTACTCTAAGAGTACCTCTAATTTCAGTAATTTTTATTGTTCTTTTGAGAAATTATCTCAGTAGAACGTTTATTATAAGAAGACAGCTTTGTAGAGTATATAATAGACAACGCAACTTGGGCTTTGTGGATTTAATTTCTCCAAGTGATGGTCTTTGTTCTCACCCATTCTTCCAGTCCAAAAGAGTTGTTGAACCTGCCGAATCCACTCGCCTTGGCACCCCCGTGAGGCAAAGCGCTCTCATCGTGGATAGTCATGTTATTGATGTGCACTGCACCAGTTTCGATGGCCTGAGCAAACCGCAGGCCAGTTCTGAGGTCTTCTGTGAAAACTGAGGACGCAAGGCCGTATTCGGTATCGTTGGCAATCCGAAGAGCCTCTTCTTCGGTGTTGACCTCGACCAGGCTCACGGTCGGACCGAAAGACTCTTGAGCGTAGATATTCATTTGGGAAGTAACCTTAGCTACGATCAAAGGGTGGAGTCTTGTTGCTGTTATTTCCTCGGCATCTATTTCTCCGTGGAGCAGGCTCGCTCCTTTTTCAACAGCATCTCGGACAAGCTTCTTGTTCTTTTCGACACCTTTGCTGTTGATAAGTATGGCGGAGTCTGCTTTAGACGGGAAGATGGCTTCCACCGTATCAACCAGTTTCTTCTGGAATGCGTCGCTTATGTTCTTGTGGACGATGATCTGTTCGGTGCTCATACAAATCTGCCCTGCGAACAATGAACGCTCCAATAGCACAGCTTTGCGCGGCAAGATTCAGGTTTGCGTCCTCCCAGACAATGGCTGGGCGCTTTGCCGCCAAGTTCCAGCACAATTGGCTTCAGCTGCTCGGCCGCCATCTTATTGATAATCCTGCCGACGGCGGTGCTTCCTGTGAAGTTGATTTTCCTTACATCTGGATTGGCGATGAGTGCCTGCGTCACTTCTGGGCCGTGAGTGGGATCCGTGGAAATGAAATTGAGCACGCCGTCAGGGAGTCCTGCGGCCTGGAGGACGGAACAGATGGCCCACATCGTTCGAGGAGAAGTTTCGGATCCCTTGAAAACCACGGTATTTCCCGCCGCGATTGGGAACAGGACGGCCCTGGCTCCCAGTATATACGGTGCGTTCCTGGCGAGTGAGTTAGTACCTGTTGGCCATGCACCCCTACGGCAACACCAAGCATAGACTCTGGAAGGAAACGTACCAAGGGGCAATTGCGAGAACTACACCGTATGGCTCTCTCAATATCATTGCCCGGCGACTGGGGTCGGAGCAAGTAGGAACAATGCCGTTCAGTGTACTGACGCGGCCGGCAACGTCCTTAAGCATATCGACGGTATTGCCGATGTTGAAGTTGGTCTAGTCTGATGACGCGCCGACCTCGTCTATCATGTATTGGGCTAACTCGTCGCGACGTCCGTACATAATTTCAGCCGCCTCGAGGAGGATATCACGGCGTGTGCTAGGGGTCTCGGCTTTCCATTTTGGCAAGGCTTGCGTAGCTGCGGCTATAGCCTCAAGAGCATGAGCCTCCGTTGCTATGCCGCAACTGTGAAGTGTCTTTCTGGTGTCCGGGGGAACAACATCGAACGTCTGCTCCGGGCGGATCTCTTGACCGTTGATAATGAAGGGAACTGTGTACGTTGACATGTTAAGTGGCTTGGGTCTTGCGTGAGAATAATATTGCCTGGATGACTAGTAAGTGGTGTTGTGTAAGGAACTATCTGACGATAGCGAACACACATGAGTGATGAATTGCACCTCCGAGGCCTGAGCCATCTTTACAGCCGTCTTTATGCTACTTACACATGGGGACATGAACTCTTGCTAGCTTTCCCTACCTTGTAGTGCTTGGAACCCCTCACTCTTTTCCCTCCTTTTACACCGCAGCCGGGTACTCCTGCGCGCTCCAGCCTCCACGGTCATTAGCTACTTGTGATCAGGATTATCTAGGCGGGCATTATATGCTTTGCTTCCGCTAATCTTCTTCTACTTCACCTTCCCCACTTTGACCTTCCAACATTTTGGTCCTCGTGTCGTGTCCTCGTGTCCTCACGTCCTCGTTCCTCTATCATTTTGCACACAACCATTCTAGATTTTCGCGCTGCGAGCTATTCAATCTAATTATGAACTATGGGGGAGTGCATCGGCTGCATTGCTCGGGTCTGAGATAGGCCCCTGAATAGCAATTTTATTTTACTTCTTTAAAATAAAAACAGGAAGGACGAAACGCACACGGTCTAGATGTTACATCATTGCAAATTTCGCAAGAGTGCCGATTGTGGTTGCCGTGTCCCCACTTCTCTTCCCGTACCCCGGAAACGCTATTCCTGGAGTGGATGGTGGCACATCTGCTCAACTCGTCAACCTACTACACGCGCATTATGCGGGGGCTGCCCAAGCTCTTGGTTCGCGATGCATCCATGATACTCAGGCACTGGAATGGTGAGATATGAGGATGGTCAAACGCGACTGGGGAAGTCTTGCCATAGGCCACAACAGATAGGCACTAGGCCGATTTGTTCACCTGCTCAGAAGAAACTCAATGGATGCTGACCCAAATTGAAACCTCTCCAATTTACCAACCTGTCCCCAAGTTGCCTTTCGGTTTGCAAGCTATTGCGGGGTGTAGGAAATAGATAGATAGATTTTTGTGTTGAACTTGCGTCACCGGATTATTTGTCCCAGTTGGCCGAAGACCCATTTCTGGGACCCCAACTTCCTACCAAACCCTATCTCCTAGTAAACTCAATTCCTAGCCGACAGTCCCGTCACGCAGTACCATTCATGGCAATTCTCAGCCTGTTATTGTCAGTGTGGGCTGTGGGGTGGATCCCATAGTCTGGGTAGCCGTTTTCCATGACAACTGCGTATAGAGTCCGGAGTACCTAGCCACCAACTCTGACCTCCGTAGAATCCCTACGTCCTTCCCCACTTATTTATTTATTTATTTTTTTGTTTGCCACCGTAGTAACTAATATAAAATAGTCGACAATCTCGACAAGAGGTTCAGACCCTTGGTCTAAATTCAACTAAACCGCGTCAGTACAACTGATTATGATGTGATTTAATAGATGCACTAGTTCAGGTATGGGTTTCTTAAGTTAAAGATTAAATGTTTTGGGAGTATATGTATATACAGATGCCTATTTAATGCAATAGGCCGATAAAATTATCCCATATGTAGATTGTTCTCTAATAGCCTTGTCTTAAGTCGGTGTTTCAGTTTAAGCTCTATATTTATTAGAACCTTGAGCCGTTCGTTGCTAAGTTAAACAAGTTTTATTAAAACCTACTCTCGCCTGATAACAGTATAAATTATTTTAACTGTACTATCTTCAATGCCATGAGAAATTTCTTCTTCAGCTCTCTTTTTAAAATACTTTTAAACAGAAATACTTTAATCCGGAGCTAATGTGAGGTGGTGGAGACGCGTTAGTTCCTCCGAAAGCCGCTGGCTCTTAGGTCGAATTCAAACACCGCTGAGGTGGTCGGAAAGGAAGGGTTATCTGCAATCTTTATTTGATCACGCACCCTTGTACGTACGTCATTCAAAATTATCCATGCTTTCGGGGAGCAAACCCGTCTAACGAAGGTTTCTATATTTGTCAAAGACAGAACCTTCAAGGGCGATACTACCGCCTTTTTGACGTACTACAGAGCGCGAGCTCCGCTACAATGATCCACCCACCTTTGGGGTGTGATTCTCAGGAGGCCGTTTCCTATACTTTTCAAGTATTACACGATAGTACGCACACGCGCTATACCTTGTCTGTCGCTAAAATAATATGTAAACACATGTACCTTTTGTGCCCCTCGAACAAATGACGGAAAATTCATATGTAAGCTTTCTAGATGTATTTTGGACAGGCGATACAAAATAATATTCTTATTATTTGTATCAAAAGAGTTATGTGAGCTTTCTCTTAGCTATATGTATATGGGTTAGCAGTAGGATATGGTACATGCCATTTGTTCAGTAAATTGAGTGGTTGTGTCACATATATCATACACTGTGTATGAATAATATCATCGAAAGTCAAGATATTCAGAGCTCAATTACGACTTTAACGAGTAGGTAAGGAGACAAATGGTTATGATGTTTGGAAAAGTAGGTGCGGCTGGGAGGGCAAGTATAACTACTTTATTTCTCTGTTGACCACTACCCTTTAAACAACATCTTCATTTCTTCGTTGTTAGGGCTAATTGAATTCCAACATAAAGCACTGTCCAATTTTCCAGTTTACCCATATACATTTTCAAGAGTTTTTTAGTGACTTGGTGTTCAAGCGGTTGTAAGCTTCGTCAACGCTAAGGGGGTATAATGAATGAAAATTGGTTGACTGCTCTGTTTATCTAACCAAGAAGCTTCGCGTCTTCTTAATATTGCTGATACCATTTAGTCGAGCTAGAACGCTTTGATGCTTCAAACGATCTTAGACTAGGAGGTAGAATGAAGAAACGTATCCGGTCTTCTTTTGCGACTAAAAAAGCCTCACCGAGACGTATCAAGGGAGTTGGCGTTCGAAGTAGTACTCAATACTTCTGCGGGGCAGTAAGCCAGTAGGATTTTCCCGCCGTACATCTCCGCACGGCCACTACTTGGATAGTTGTATAAATTCGTATTTTTAGGCCCTAGACCGAGAAGACTCAAAGTCCTACAAAACCGAAGGCGCTGCCTGCCTTCCTCACTTCTTTTTTTTGGCGCTTCTCTTCCTCTAATGGGTTGGGTTGATATCGGTGCATCTTTAGATGCAATTTCATACCTGTACGACAACATTTGAATTTTTTTAAGAGACAAGCAGGTGCCCTTCATCCGATTTGCAACATAGTTTCCGGGTGCCATCCACATTTTAACGGAAGCAACTGTATGCCCGGGTAGCGATATGGCCGATACATTTGCGGCCTTGGACGGCTCCAAGGTCGACCTCGAGCCCGCTTACTATAGAAGGGATAATTTCGCTGGCTTACAATTCAGTGTGGATGATGCAACAGCCATTTCGGTGCCTGGGGCTGAAAATAGCAATCTAGGGCTGTGTCTGTTCCAGCTAAAACAGATAGGGTGATCGAGTCTTTGGTGTTCCCGAGTTGCTCCCTGAGATCGCCTTCAACGATCTGGAAGCTGAGGAGCAGGCAAAATGGTCTAAGGAAATGACTTGGACGAATACCAGTCTCTTTACGACCCCGTCTTCATTCGAGCCTTGGTCAAATGAAATCACCTGTTCCTATATATTTTGCACCATCGACAACAGGATCATACTCGTCGATCAGAAGCAGATGGCCCAGGCTCTCCCGCCGGGCTCGATTGCCGCTACGCCGAATGCTAGCCATGTTCCATTCTTGTCCGTCCCCGACCAGTTACTTTCCATCGTACTGAGAATCTCGGGTATTTAATATCCTTGACTACCGTCAGAGTTGACTTTGCTGCTACGCTCCAACTGCCCTAGAGAACACTGATTTGAAACCAAATGGGTTTATTGAATACCAGACAAGTATTCATTGGTTCTAATCGAGCGAATAGTCTGCATCTTTTCCACAATGAATGCCGTCGCAAACCAACTTCCCAAAAAGATGGGGAGAGAAAAATAAAGAGAGAGAAAAAGCCAAAAGACCCTATAGGTAGATATCATTTACATCATGTAGATAAAAATGTACCTTAGGACTTGAATCATTCGTTTTAAGTGCCAATCCTCACCATCGAATAGCTTGCTGCACGCGTACCGACGCTGGACGCAAAGGCAAACTTAGGTAGAAAGTGATGTCTGCCCTGTGTAACATTTGAAGATCGCATCCTTGCTCCTCTCTAAGACACCTTCCATTGCTCACAAGGATAATAAGGCAAACTCGTTGTAGCTTCGCGAATTAAAGTTGTTGAGCTATATTTACAATACAAGCCGACGATTGGTTGGTTTGTCAAGTACATTACCCTCCAATCATAGTACATCCATTTCTTCGTCGACGTGGCAGAGGTTACCGAAAAACCTAACCGACAATTGAACTCTTTCCGCGTCTCTCCGCCGAAGACCGAGCATAATATCCGTGAAAACCAAAACAGTAGATACCCCGCAAGTCGCCATGTAGGTAGCTTAGCATACCTAGGGCGGGGAAGCGGAGTACCCCCAGGTCATCACTTCCACATACCACTTTTTCACCACTGGTTTAATTCCCCAATGCCATATCCAAGGTAGAGGCCGAGCATACTAAAATTTATTAATATATATATATATATATATATATATATTTTAAAAAAAAAATCCAGAAGATAAATCTTTGACTAGAAACAAGTTAGCTGCATGATATTAATTTAAAATATTTTATATAAAGAACTAATTTTTTTTATTCCTAGGTCTTAATTTCCCCTCGTTATATTTCAATAATTAGATTAAAGTTTGAAGAAATCTATGTGAAGAAAGTTGATCGTGATAAATTAAATTTGGCCTGATAGTATGGTGTGCTCTTTCGATATTTATTTTTATATTCTGTCCCCAAAAGGGAGGAAGCAGTAGTCTGAACTGAGTCCCTTGTAAAGATGTCTCAAAAGTGTCCAGAACTCATGTGTAGAACTCACATAGCACAGGCGACTTGGCCGTTCGTGTTCTCTGGCCAACCATTGAGGTTAATACTGGTATCATGCGTGCCTGCTTGTCACAGATACGACTTTTAATTCTATGCTGGTTCCCGAGGATATTGCTGCATGGATAGACACCTTCTGGCAGTCTTGTGCAACATCGGCTGCTGGTGTAGAGGACTACTTATCTAGGGGTCATGGCGTATAGGAACCCAGCAGAACTGTAGAGGCAGAACAGCTCCGTGGAACTCATTATTTTGCACCACATCAGGTACGATGCAAGAATGAACGGGGGTTACTGAAGATATCGTCAACGGCTCAAATTAATAAGCATGGACAGTGCTTCTCTGGATGACAGGGAATCTTAGGCAGATAGCAGCTATCCGCTAGAGCGGCGAACAAATGTTAGAATAAATCCTCAAATTATGACGCATTGCTGTATTATTCAGGCGGCGAATGGTTGGCACGCGCACTGCCTAAAATAGAATACCGTGAAATTTACTAGCTATCAGGACTAAATCAAACCAGTTTACCTAACTCCACTTCAACACAGCCTTTAGGGTCTTTCCTTCTTTAGTATCCTGGATGACCTTCTCAAAATTCTTGATATCGTAAAAAGTTATGAGCTTCTCGATGGGATACTTCCCATTCGTATGCTGATCGATAAGATACGGAATAAGTTATTCACACGCTGTCAGTAGTACTCATGCCTTTCCCGTGATCCGTGTTGGACGAACCTCTCTTGGGTAAGCATCTCCCTCGCAGCAGCCGGAATAGCTTCGGCCCTGAACAAGGTGTAAAAAAATATCAATACTAGCCCGTTTTCCTGGCTAAATTATCGCAATGTTAGTTCCGGTCTCACTGTGGAATACACGATTTTCTAAGTAGGAGGGAGGAAATATATATTGTACATACCGCTGGCGCCCCAATAGTCGCGGCTTGTCCTCTTGGCCCAAGATAATCAATCATCTTTTCAATAACCGCTGGCACGCCGGAGCAGTCCACTGCATAATACACACCGCCAGGGCCAGCTATTTCTCGCATCTTCTCGACCAAGTCGGGATCGCTTCCAAGCACGGTACTGGTAGCCCCCAAGGTAACCGCAAGGTCGAGTCGGCCCTGATAGAGGTCCACCACGATAATCTGTCCAGCTTCACGCATCTTAGCTGCCATAACAGCACTTATTCCGACAGATCCAACCCCAAAGATCGTAACAGTCTTGCTGGGCTGTACGTCCAAGGCATTCAGAATAGCCCCAGCACCGGTCTGTAAACCACACCCTAACGGTGAGAAGAGCGCAAGATCAATGTTGCTATTCACCTTAAGAAGGCTTAATCTATGAACAATCGTGTCACGAGCAAAAGAGCTTTGACCGAAGAAGCTACTGCATAGCGGCTTCTTATCACTACCGCTACCAATACTCATCGTGGTCGATCCATCGGACCTCTTTCCACCGAAGTTCAGAGGAACAAATTGGCGGCAGTACGCGGGTCAAGCGAAGTGCATTGTTCACACTGCTCACAATGTGCAAAGGATAGCAGTACTCTGTCTCCAGGGGCTAGATCCGTGATATTAGACTCAACTTCTTTCACTATACCGTCACCTACTCTTGTCAGTGTCTTAAACGAGTGGACTTTCTTAATCGCCACTTGCCTTCATGGCCAAACACAGCAGGGGCTGATGCTGGAAGCACCCCGGTTGCGCAGGATAGATCTGTATGGCAGATTCCAGTAGCGTGTATCTCAACCAATGCTTCGTCTGGTTTGATCGACCCAAGTTGGATCTCCTAAAGGGAGAATGGGCCGTTGATCTCGGCAAGTATCAATGCAGTCGTTGTACTCATGTTTTGGCTTGTGATATCTGCAGAGAGATAGGATAAGGTTGTATTGGCTACTGTGGACGAGGAAACACACTAGAGGGATTTATAGACCAGGCCTGCGCTAAGACCAGTACAGTCATAATGGGGACCAAACCATACACACCATCCTGGCTGCCGTGCTACATTTCCGAATTGAGATCCACCGGGCTAAATGTGGCTAGCTACCCGGTGTGAGGGGATTCCTTCGGCGATCCTCCTAGTATCCGTTCGTCGCGGGAAAGCATCCCAAAATGTTCTTTCTGAAATAAACTGGCGGCAGTTTCGTACGGCAATCCTTAGGGCAGGCTCACCAACAATGTTATGCCGAATGAAGAATGGTGCGGAAAGACTGTACTAGCTATCTATAGTAGCATCTTCCAGACATTTATATTATAGAATTGCTGTGGGCACTATATGTTTTGCCCTGTTGTTATTAAGTATTTTTGTTGAAAATAAAAGTAGTAGTAAAAATATACGAGATTTACAACGGTAGACCTGTTGCTCTTGCCATTCACGGCCGATAGTGGACGATATCGTCTTACAACCCAGTAGCTCCGAAGAAGTTGAACCATTCCCACATATGCGTCGCGAAGGCGGCATAGGGACCAGATCGCGGTTGCTCCAAGCTGTCGTTTCGACCGTCTTTTTTCAGCGTGTTAGTATTGATTTCCTGACATTCTGTAAAACAGAAGGGAATGGGGGACTTCGGCGTTGTAATTGGCCAAGGCCCTATGGTTGACCCAGCGCGAGCCTAAGGCCAGAACGGGAATACTGTTGCAAGCGGTCAGCCGGGCTACCGACGGGCCTACCGGCCCAGTGGTCCACTCGACTCCGGCGACCCATTATGTCAGTAAAAAGCTCTATTTATGATACTATCGAGAAAAGTCTTCTTGGGGATTGCTATCTTCTTAGAGGCTGGAGTAGGTATTATAAGACAATACAATTAGCCGAAATTTTTGCAAATAACCCATAGGAACAGAATAATACATTCGATTTAAGAAGAAAAGAAGTAGCCTCGCTCTAAAAGTCGGCTTCTATAGCTCTCGCCGTCGTTCATTGCAATATTTTGTCTACTAATCAATTATATAAAAGTAGGATGAAGTAAAAGTGTTCAATAGAGTTCTATGTAATCGTTATGAGGACAGATTTGCATATGGTTTTGTATGATGCGTGATCGTGTCGTGGACGTGAATTCCTACCAGAGTAAATTCGCATGCATACAAGAGTCTACAGAGAATCCGTTAAAACGCCCTGGCTCAGAATCTAAGGAGATGAAGGCTTCACTTTTCGCTATAATTCCTTCAAAGCAGAGCAAATACATTGAGTAGCCTGTCCAAAAAGCCACATGTTCCACCTTAAATAAATGTTTCTTTTCAAAGTACAAAAAGACAACCTGAAGTTAACCACAGAAAAATAAAAGGTTGTGGTATCGCTGTAAATCAACTAAATAGCTTCAGACGGAGAAGGTCCTACTTGTGGCCCTCCGCTTTCTTTATTAACCCATTCAACCATTTCTGAGGCAACAGAAGCAATTAAATCCCATGCCATTGTTAATGGCCGTGGCTTAGTATTAACTGTACACAACCTATCGTGTTAATGATTCAGCTATTCAGTACACTCTTTGCTGTAATAGGAATAAATCATTCAAATCACGGGCACCGACACATGAATGAAAACGTCCAAAAAAAAAAAAAAATAACCAGGTACCATTTTTCTGCAATGATTAAAACAATACGATAACCTCTGACATGTTCGACCAACTAAGTAAACTCATAGCCACTCTGCTACTGATCCTTCTACTTCGGGAGATTATCACCAAAAAAGTTTCTGAAATACACTGAACCGACATTCGATTGAAAAATTAACAGTAAGATATTTCGTGTCTATATACTAGACTACCTCCTGTAAATAGAGGTATACATGCTCTAAAAGGAGTATTTATCTATATCTAAAGCTGTATGATGAAGTTTACGTTTTTAGATGAAGTTTAAAATTGTCCAGGGCCTCTTCCAAAATGGCCACCCTTCGGAACTGTCAACCAAGGGACATTCTTACGATCGTCTGTGTTTGAGCCGACGGTGTTGCCCCACCACTTGAACGTAGTGCCAGTGTAACTAAGAGCGAAGAAGATCAAAATAGTTGCAATAGCCGTGCCCGTATCCATGGCCGCTTGGAGGAGGTCTGTGAACGTATTAGCATGAGACATTACTACGTTACCACACATCCAGCCCATCTTCAAGTGAGAGGCATACAGTTATATCGCTTCCACCAGTCCAGGGCGCGGCGGCGGATGAGGAAATTGAAGATAAAGCCGACGATAAACCAGAGCGAGTATTGGGCTGAATATCACATTAGCTCCAACTGCGGTCTCAAATCCTTTAGAGATTTTCAACTTACTCGTGTTGGCAGGTGGGATGTTCCCAGCTGCATTGAAGAAAATGGGAACATTGATATACCGCACCCAGCTCTTTGGATATCTCCGATAGACGAGGTAGACAAGGATTGTAACCACGGGCTGAATGGGCATTTGTCAATAGAGAAGGAAGCAGACAACAGTTTAAAAAACAGACGACCAGAAACTCACCCCAATTAAGAAAAAGTACATAATACCGCTGTACACCTGTCCTGATTGAAACATGCGCTGTGGGCCGATTGTTCCCCAGATCAGCGACGCATTGTAAACAACCAAGGCACCGTTGCATGTAAATCGGTTTGTATTAGTGGGCGAGCAGAAGTCAGGAATGTGTCCGACCATCCAACGAAGAACTACAGAGGTTAAAATCAGTATGTTTCTAGCGATTAACCTTGAAGGAATGATTACCGTTATGTCATACCTCCAACCTGAGTCATAGTCGCTAAGATGGACGAGTAAATCTGTCCAAAGAAGAGGACACGAGGGGGAATTTTCTAAAACACATAAATTGTTTAAATTAACGAAATTAAAGATATTCGCATAAATGAAATTTATGTATGCTTACCATATATTGTCCCAGTTTCAAATCTTGAGCAAAGTCCATACCGTGTTTGACCGAGTTGTAACCATAACACTTAACCATCATGTTGGCAATAGGCTTACCGGGCCAAGCATATCCGGCTATAAGCTCCGTAATAATATTAAGAAAACTATTCTCGTTAGCAGATAATTAACTTTCACAAACGATGAAAAAAAAACAATACCGACATTCGTTGGTTGGTTGTTCCCTCGAGAATACCCTCTGGCACAATAAGAAGTACGCCCATACCAAAGCATACGACAATAAAGCCCCAGACTGGCAGACCTGTCTCCCAGTATCGGATCGTGAGGATTCCTAAGCCCAATACGGAGGCTGTCAACACACCGTACCACCAGTCAGGCACCTCTTTGTAGTTGTTCATGAGACGCTTGTGAATGTCTTCGCCGCCGCTGCGCGCGTTCTTGAACTTGGCCCAGATCTCGGTGCCGTTGTAGAGATACGTATAGAAAACAATAGAAGTTACTGCAGCAAAGGAGAGAGCGTACGTAAGAGAGTACGACATGGAGATGTACATTGGGGAATAGGTCTCGTATTTGCTGAGTACGAAGTTTAAGTTTTCGTCAACAACCCGTGACACGTTATATGTCTTTCCAGTATTATCGAAGGTGTTAGAAGATAGTAATGGGAGACTTAATTATTGTTAACCGAAGTCAGATTCTTTATACGCGAAGTCACAGTACCAAAAAAAAAGAAATAAACTCACTAAGCGCTATTCCATACATTAGTGTAATAAAGGATCGGTGATAAAAACAAGTAAAACAAAACCACAACGGCAAATGCATTGCAAGTAATATAAAATGGCGTCATCAAAGGATAACCGGCGTAATTAATCTGTGTCCAGTCAATGCTTAGTGGTAACAAACCGAGACCAGAATTCATCTATTTATTCATTGTCAATATAAAATTCAAACAACCCAATCACGTAAGATATCATACATACCCCGAAAATAGTATTAACTTTTTGGTTGTGCGGCACAATCCAAGTGATGAATGCAAAAGTACCAAGACTCGTCCAAATGTAATCAGGAAACCAGAAGAGAACAAAGCCGAACAATGTAAACCACCCGAAGAATTTATAGCGAGATAACGTCCAACCATTGGCGGAGGAATGCTCCTGTGGTTCGTGTAAGGCTCGGAATAAGACCGTCGAAGACAACGATGTCGGCCAGATGAGGGCAGCCGGATAGACAAGCCATCGCCGCGCCAGGCCGGCAAGGCCAAAGCCCAACATTTGAGATGTTAGTAGATAGAGAAACCCGAAGCCTGCGCCGTAATCGTGGTTCCAGTAAACAGGGCTGATGATAGCTACAAGAGATCCAGAGGCATAAGCGACGCTGGCGCTGATGTTGACACACTAAGAGAGCTGTGAGTAAAAAGTTACAAAGCCGCCGCCGCTATCTCTCAAGGCTTAACGGTATGCAATGTACTAACAATCACAATTAAGGCATGTTCCTTGATAGTAAACCTGCCCGGGTTGATGTCGAAAGAGTACTTTCCTAATGGTAGACGCCAGCGAGGCAGTCTCTCCCATGCGCGTCCGATTGGGAAAACCAGAAGCTGTGCAACAACATAGCCGATGGTGAGAGATGGCTGTCCTTCGTTGTTAGATTGCGAAAGTTACATTTATAGTCAACTCAGAAGTCTGGCCGGGGAGACGAACGTAGCGCATGCTAAAAAATTGATTGACGCCAGCAAACACCATTACGAACACTGTGGTAAGCGCCCAAGCGCGAAAGGCTGTCTCTCGTTAGTAGAGGTTCTAGTAGATGCCAAAACAAGACAGGCCTAGAAACTGAGACGGGCGCATCATACTGCTACAAGCGAGCGTCGGGTCGTCTGTGTTGGGTACACAAGCTGCTACCTCGGGGACTGTATCGAAGAGCGCCGGGTCAGCCGCAGTTCAGATATCGTGTTGGGAGTAGAGGAAAGTATGTCAACATACAAGGTGACTGGTCGCCACTGACATCCCATTCAAAGGCTTCATGAGGCGTCAGTTCGGTCTTGTCAGTGCTAAGGAGCGGTCGTCTGGGGCCATCGTCGGACTCTCCGCCGATGTCCTCAACGTCCAAGTTTCCGGCATTGAGAACTTCCTTCGTAACGAAGACCTTTTCCGAATAGTCAGCCGTGTCACTCGGGGTGCGATTGCCGGGTTCAGCCTGCTGGATTTCGACCATCATTTCCCTTTCCAAATCGGAGCTGCGATATGTGATTATTCGCGGTACAGTAAATAACAAATATTGGACAGTGAGAGAGTTTCAGAATGCGACGTTTGTCCCAGGCAATTGGACAATGACAAATCGGCATTTATTAAAATAATAAAGAATGAGGTTTACCGCAATCGTTAATTGCCATTATAAATACAGTACTATCCGTCATCGCAGAGCTTCCTATCCCGGACATGTCGTTATTGGCATATTGAATTGCATATCAAATGCTAGGCTGTATTCGTTTTCTGATTGATCACAGGAACTGCTTTCAGAGGTTAGTTGTACGATAAATGATACCTTGTGGAGACGGTGGACCCGACATGTGAAAAAGGACCGATAAATCATAGGGCAAGCGCCTCTTGACGGGATTCAAAAAGCTTGCCAGATGCTTTCGGTATCTATCCAGAATACAGTTGCGGTGCGGAGAAAGGGCTCTCATTTGCTGCATTGTGCCTTATCGCACCATCTTAAGATGACATGACGTTGCTTTGCAAAAGCGGACGGCCCGGAATTTTGTCACTTATCTTTGTTCCCGATACTGGATCCGACAAGGGCGTCTTTATCTCCCCGATGCTATCATTATAAGATTTCTTATCTTGTACTGTTGTGTTGCCATCGAATTCCCACGTCTTAAATTTAGGGTGGTTGTTGCGTACCATACCATATACACCATTGTAGTCAGAAACGGCAGTAAGGATGGTTTTTCTACTCGCCCTCTCACTCTTTGCTGGCATCGCACAGGCCGTGCAGGTTGTCCTGTCGAGAAAACCGGTCACCGGCAACATCGCCTACACCCTGCCGACGGAGCGCACGTTCCTCCTCAACGTCCCATCCGGATACGTTCCGGGTGAGCCGCTTCCGCTTGTGATCTCATTTCACGGAGGTAAGACACGTGTTTAAGGAAAGGAGACCCAATGTGTTGAAAAACTCGAATGCTGAATAGTCAGCCGGTGGGTTCAGCGAAAAGCAGCAGCGCATCACAGAACTATCCAATCCTGACTTAACCATTACTGGGCGACCGTTCTTGACGATATATGCCCAAGGAGTGAACAATTCCGACTGGAATATGACCCACATATGGAAAGGTGCCCCTTACGAGAATACTACGGTGGATGATATCGCCTACGTGTATGACATTATCGAAACAACCGCAGCTGCTTACACTATTGACCGCACCCGCATCTATGCGTGTGGCAAATCCAACGGTGGTGGGTTCACCGCCTTACTTGCCTGCCGTCCTGATACTTCAGCCATCATCGCTGCCTTTGCGCCAGTTTCACCAGCGCTGTACCAAGGCGTCTACTCGTTTTACAACTGCACACCTTCGCGCCCGGCTCCTATCCTACACGCACATGGCGTCGAGGACCGCATCACCGAGTTCCTCGGTCGCACGCCTCTCGAAGGCTCCTTTGGCCCAGAGCCTGACGTGCGTCTATGGCGTCGCCAGTGGGCCGAACGAAACGGCTGCCGTGGGACCTACCCTGGGGCATGGCCGATACCCTCCGTCGAGGAAGTACATCCGGGTGTATGGGAGGAAGTATGGGACTGCCCGACAGGCGCCGAGGTGCGGGGGTTGACTATTGAGGGTCTCGGCCACGCATGGCCGTCAATACTTGGGCTTGACCTGTCTGGCAGCCCAAATCAGACGGCCAATTTCAATTTCACTAGCCAGCATCTGGTGCAGTTCTTTTCGCGACACCACTTGTAAAGTGTCTAATCGATAGAGATTAAGCTAAGGTGTAGTTTGGAGGAACCAGTTGATAGGAAAAAGAGTTCGATGAAATGATAAAGAGAACCACGAGATATAGTAAATGGAAAGTTCTCTCAAAATACAGTGCAAAGAACATAAGATTATACTCAACGACAATAGGCACAACATTGTCACTATATTGCAATACTACCCGAATTTTAACTATTTGTTCTATAGCACTAGATAATTATCTATGATTTATAGCTACATGTCATACCTTTAACTCTTTCCTCGGCCACCAGCTTCGTCGTTTTATATTTTTCTAGGAGCTCTCTCACGTCCTTTAATATAAATTAACTTGCCACCATGCTATTGCGACTTATGTATTCGTTCTTTTACACTCTGCCATTCATTTTGAAGAGCGCCGGACTCAATATTTTCTTTCCTGTCCCATTGTGTAACAGGCACGTCATGGCCAATATCATATAAGGTGGCGCTCAGTTGCTCTCAGACAGAGTAAAGAGAAGATGGAGAGAGATACCATAGCAACAATATATGCCTTCAAAAAATTATTGAGTTCTATAAGTTGTTGCCAAGAAGCATAGGCTCATGTTTGATGCCTTCATCATAAGACAACCGTACTTGTCATTTGTGAGATCAATGTAAGAAAAACCGACTTACAGCGATGAATTGGGCCACCATAACAAGCTTAATTTGGTTTCTTGGGGTATAAATAGATCTCTAAAGGTAGCTTTTGCCATAAAGTATAAGTTTCGTTTCTGTCAATCCAGCCTTTTGCACTATCTGCCGGCTCTAGATCAAAATTCCAAATGATTCTGGCCATAATTAGACGCATTTCTGCGTAAGCAAGACTAGAGGAAAACTCCACATTAGAAGTTAAACTATAGTGTGATTCGTAAGGCTTCAAAAAACAACTTACTTTTTACCAATACAATTTCGTGGTCCAAATGAAAAGGGCTGGAAAGCTTTCTTTTGATCATTGTCAAAACGGGGGTCATTTAACCATCGCTCCGGATTAAAGGACTCCGGTGCCGTGAAATTCCTGGAACTGTGAAATAATGGCCATTGCCAAATACCAAGTATAGTCTACAACTTAGCGTACTATTTCTTGAATATGGTGAAAAATCTGAAGGAACTTACTCCCTCTGGAACATATTGGCCACAAATGGTATCACCTCCGGGCTGGGCTTTACGAGTAAATGCAGTAGGAACTGGTGGGTGGATTCGCAAGGCCTCGTCCAGGACAGCTAGCATGTAGGAAAGTTTTTGGACACTGAGAAGATTGATCTCATCCTCGTCATTGAAGCTTGATCGTACTTCGCAACTTAGCTTGGCCAGGATGTCAGGGTGAGTGGCTAGTAGGTAGGTGACCCCGGAAAGGGCAGTTGCAGTTGTCTCGGAGCCAGCAATAATTGAAAGACTGGCATTGTCAACTAGCTCCGCCGATGTCATTTTCTGACGTATATTAGCAGTCGTGTTCAAAGACTTTGTTTAAGCGTGAAGAAAGTTATACTCTTTTCTCTCCCTGGCTCATCATCGCTTCCATAAAATCATGGCGCAGGGTTCCTAGCTCCAGTCGCTTTGCTACCTCCTGCTGAGTGAGCCGTATATGCGCGGCGAAATTCTCGCGCAAGTGTCTTGGGACAAACATTTCAAGGATCTTGGCCAGGAACGGATATCTTTGCGCAACACCGTTGAACGTTACGCCACGGACTCTTTCGAATATAAACTTAACCCACGGATGGTAGGATGAGTTTTCAAGGCAATCAAATGGCTCACCAAAAGCTAGATCTTCTCTTGAGCTCTGAATTATTCTTTTTTTCAGACAGCACATTTAAAGTAGTTGAAACACCCGTGACAAGCTCATAAATACAAAAACAATATATACCCCCTTTGCAGAGGTAACGGTTTCACTAGGTTTACAATGGCCCTTATCACTGAAACTAACGAAACAATAGGCGATTATACTAGTTACACCGTGAAATATTCAGTTATTAGGCTTTCGGTGTTCGGTAATATGTACTAAGCCCCTGTAATATTGATTTCTTCTAAAGCGATACGGGCTCATAAAAACCGTAATGATTTGGAGCTCAAGGGGGTTATAAACAAACTTTATTATTTTACACTCGAGCTAGGCTAATGCTAGTTACACTTGCTGCAACATAAGAATCGAATGAAGGCAGGCCTGTACTCTACTCGAACATATCGTGAATACCTTAATATAAGGGCGGGTATCTTTATCGAGTGCCTCGGCTCCAGGTGGGGTTTCAATGCATTCAGTCATTATGATGCGGCTTTATGGGTAGGAGAGAAGCAAATCCCACGCACATGACTAGGGACGAAGGCGCTGCTTGGTTACTACGTAGTTGTATTCTACAAAGATGTGGTACCCTATCTCTCCCATTGACAGTCCAGCGCCGGAAACATAGTTGGGTGGACATGTCCTCTCACTAAGACGTGCTGTCCGATTAGCTTTTCGCTTCGCACAACGATATATATGAATTTCGGCGTCGCAGTTGGTAACATATATTTGCTCAAAGAACGTGAGCGCGATTGACGTGGTGACCATACGCTACAATGTATTATGTTTTAGGAGAATCGAAAGGAAGGTTAGTAGGCTACATTCGCTGTTTCTTTAGGAGTGGTTGCCATCCAACGTATGAAAATATTGTTTAGCTCATTGCTCTTCCAACGCACAAGATGGGCTTGGCTGTAACTACGTGATACTTCTCACATCACAGCTACTGCCTTTATTTGCTGGGATTCCAAACGCTCCTTGAATCCACGGCAACCGAAAATACCACATGAGTTTGCCTTAGATTCACCGAGTTCTAAGTAAGGTAGACAGCATGGGAAGATATCGGTGGGCTCTATACAAATTAAAAATGTTACGAAAAAGCCAGCAAAAAAGTAATACGAACACAAAATCGATAATAATAACCGAAAAAATATTAACGGATATATGCGCTTCTAAGCTACAACATTGAAAGCTTGTCTAATGCATCTAATTTGATAAGAGTATCTCCTTAAGAGGATTAAATACAGTTAATATACATTGATTATTGAACTACTATTTGCCTTTTCTTTTAATTTTTTTTCTCTATGAATAAAGCTCCGCCTGTATAGATTAAAACTATTTAGATTTATTTATAGAAACGGTGTCAGATACAGGTTGTCTAAATAATCTAAGCGCATAAAATCTTCGAACCAGTCACCGAAATCTTGTGTTGCATCGGCAGTTTGACTGTCTACTTTATCCTTCACGGGATCGTCAACGAAGCCGCTGCATGTGGCCGTCTTGGCTTTAGTTGACAGCGGACGAGGCTGAGACCCAATCGTTGGGTGCATCCCATCAACTTCTTTAAGACGGGCTTGTTGAAGCACCCATTCGAAGAATGGAATTACGCGTTCAATAAGTGGGATATTTGACATAAGCCGTAGGCGCATCATATTTTGATGACTGGACGTGTTGGAGATGGCACGCACGATGTCAGACTCAGACTCGTCAAGAGAGATCTCCACGTGTAATGCGAGATTGGAGAGGACCAGAGAGGCACTGTGTACATGTTATGAGTGTGTTTTGTTCCAAGAAAAAATCGTAGATGGAGTCAAACATACAAAGAAAGAGGGAAGGCGTGGATTAGTCCTTTAGTTGCTGCTCGACCAATGATGGTGTCCAGTTCAAAGACAGCACTCCGAAGCCGTTGTTTGGCTAGGTAATTGAGTTCAACGTGACGCGACTTTAGCCTAATCTGGAGTTGGCGGAAGATAACACACTCAAGTCGATAGCTCTGGGCAATGAGGACGATAAGCGCAGTGCTGTGCGTGCTAGGATCGGCAGAAGCGCCAACTCGTTCAAAGAGAGAGCTGCGCCATGAAGTAAACGGGAAAGCTTCATCTTGGAGGCACTCGCACTCACGTTCATGGAGGTTAGAGATACGCTCAGCGGCTGTAACAGGGGGTCAGAGATTATAACAAAAAGGATATTAAGTAGAGTGCATCTGCTGCGTTCATACCTAGCGTGGCCAAATCGCAGTTCTCGATAAAGCAGAGTCGTTGTGATAATGTCGATGGTGATAGTATGTGCGAATACTCTGGTGGAATAATAGACGGCTCACAATCCTCTTCTGTGAGCCTAGGCGTGTTACTGCAGTCTAAGCCAATAAGGCGAGTGTTCTGCACACCAGTAGAAGCAAACAGAATGTCGCGACTCTGGACTTGTGAGCAGTCAGTGTCGAAAATAAAACAAAGACAAAGACAATGAACATACACATAAAAACCACCAGATCCTCTTACAAATCCGATAATAAGATGCATCCATCTCATAAGCTAGATCCCTGGATACGGCATCAGCAAACGTTGTTAAACTCTCGAACAGATATAGGTCTCTCACGACACACCCTTGATGCAACCCCATTTTAAAAGCGAGCCGTACGGCGTTACAAAACCAGTAACGAAAGTCTTTGTCCATATCCTGAGCACATGGCGTCGAACCTAGGATGACTGAGCCTTGTAGCATGATCAGATGGCGATGCTCACGCTCGAAGTCGTAAAGTAGGGCTGCTTTGTTAATGAAGGCCCTCTGTGCATCGGTGCGGCAATCGTAGCCGCAAGCAGCTATAACCGACATCGCAACGTAAATGACACCACTTGCCAGGACCGCTTGGACCAGAAATGGTGAATGAGTACCGGCATTGAAGCTGTTCAGAAATTCAACCTCATCTAACACAGGCGCATATGGATGAACAAACTCAAAATAGCATTTGAAAATGGCATCGCTGTTGTTTTCATGGAAGTTAGTACGTGACGACAGTATGCTTCATGGCTAATAAAGGTCTGGGGAAATCCTACGCGCAACGTCGGGGCGGTAGATCCAGCACCTGCTTCTTTAGCAGATACTCACGATCGACTTCATCTAAGCCGACTAGCGGGTCTGGCAAAAGTTTTACGGGAGTATTAGGTAAATTTGCGGTATATAGCGGCGGTGTGCCAGCATTCTGCGGTGTGCCGTCTAAGACGACCCGTGTCAGCCGGTGGCGCTTGTCCTTGCTAAGGGCCTGTCCAATGATGGTTAGGTAGTGTTGACTATGGTGATACTGAAACAGTTCACGACTAGCGGCCCTGGCCGGCGGAAGAGTGACGCCCGAGTTGGAGGCAGTACTGCCAGCCATCATGGCACGACAGACTTCGATGTCCGCAGTGGTGGCAGCAGGGCTTAGGCCCACGGTGTTGTTCACGCTATGCAGTTGCGCCTCGATATGAAGTGAAGAGTTTGACTCGGACCTGAGAAAAGCAGATGAGCAGACTCCGTTGGAAATTGTAGATGAGTCCAACCCGGGTGTCTTCTGGGCGGCTGCTATCTTCGGAAGCGTCTTTCTCCGCTTTCGTTCGACGCGTGTACAGATGTCCCCACACTGTTTCTCTCTGCAGCGAGAGCAAGGCACACCCACGACAGCGGCATCGCACCGCAACTTGCGCTTATGACAAGTCACGCAAGCTTTGCTCAACAATTGTGCACGGCGAGATATGTCTGCTTTGCTTGGCGGTCCCTGTTGGCTGTTGGTAGACTCAGCTACAGCAGCTATATTATGCTCCATAGCTAGGGTTTCTTGTATTAAGCATGCAGATTGTATAGGCTCATAGTTTCCTATGCGATTAAAATGTGTATCTATGATCGAAATTAATGTCTGTCAGGGACCATATGATTTATTTATTTTGCTGTGTATTATGTGTTTCCTGTTTATTTTACTTTTTGCCACTAGACATACGAGACCCCCTCTTCAGAGAAGGACGGAAAGTGGGGACAAAGGAGATACTCGGTCCTGGGCGAAATTCAAGTCGAGGAACCATTATGCAAAGGAATTTCTAATTCTAGGCATCCTATGGGTTTTTCTAAGTCTTTTTTTTTTTCTTTTCTCAGAAAAATGCATTTATTTCCTATAAATGTTTCAGTCGAGTCTCCCTTCTTTATGAGATTGAAATTGATGGATTGAAAAGGCATTTATAAACTTGATATGATAGACTGAATTTTGTCGGACTGTTAGTTCCTATCCTTTATATTAGGCAATTTTGTCTATGAAAATAGGTGCAAGATAACGCTTTTTCTATATGGGTGTTCTGACGACGAAAGGTTTGTGAGGCTCGGCACCGAAAACCTGGGTATGTGATGTGGAGCGCGGCATTTTGACTGTGTATGCCACTGTTCTATATTACCGAACCAATAAAATTCGCGGAATATCTAGATTCAAGCCAATCAAATTAGCTCGGCCTTTCGTTCCATCCCCGAACGCAAATAACATGCGAAATTCAGATAGCAGAACTCCGCGAGGTAAAATAATGTCGACTATGGATACGGGATAGAATATGATGTTAATGTAGGTATATTTAGAATAATTGTCCTGTTGAGGATAGTAGGTCTCCCAGTAATTTCCGAACTTTCGTAGCAGTCATTAAGAATGTCTGGTTGGGATATAAAATACTGAGAGCTCTCGTCTCTTCTAATTACTGGTATACTTAAACTCTCATGCTTTTCTTCTTCGTTCAATTGCCTGGATTCAATTGCACATTGTCCTTCGTTTATCTTGTGAGATCTAGCCTTTTGCGCCTGCTATCCATTTCCATAGTCAACATGTCCAGCACAGATGAGGCCGGACCTGCCAAGTCCAACATCGAGGTTGAGGATGCCGCACTTTCTCCCAGTCGAAGAGTCCCTTATTGGCGCAATATCATTGACCATCCCATGATCACGCCGGAAGTGCTGGCATGGAGGTATCCCGGTGCTGGTACAGTCGATGATCCCTATCGTTTGTCTTGGATACCCAACGACCCACGTAATCCACACAACATGTCACTCTTGCGTCGTGGCTTCATCACGGGGCTTCTAGCCACAATCACATTAGCGGCCGCTTTCTTGTCGTCGACATATGCGGGTACGCTTAACCAAATAGTTGAAAATTTACACACCAACGTTGAATTAGCATCAGCCGGCTTGTCGTTCTACGTCCTCGGGTTTGCACTGGGTCCGATGTTGTGGGCGCCTTTGGGCGAGATGTATGGTCGTCAAGTTGTTTTATTTCTATCATACGGAGCCTTTACCGCCTTCAACGCGGGTACCATTCCCGCCAAAAATATCCAGACCGTGTTGGTGATGCGGTTTTTCTCCGGTGCTTTTTCTTCGTCCGCTATGACTAACCCGGCTGGTGTTATTGCCGATATGTATGACGACCGTTTGCGTGGCATAGCAATGAGCGCTTTTGCCATGGCCCCATTTATGGGCCCCGTGTTCGGCCCTGTCGTGGGCGGATTCCTGGGCCAGGCCGCTGGTTGGTGTTGGGTCCAAGCCTTTACTGCCATATTTTCAGGAAGTCTGTGGCTGGTAGCTACATTCACTGTTCCTGAAACTTATGCGCCTCTTCTGTTACGAAAACGCGCTGAGCGTTTGTCTACTCTCACTGGCAAGGTATACATCAGCGCTTTGGAGAAATCAAAGACAACAGTTACCGACACCTCGGTCAAACCATACAGCCCCCGGCAAGAAAAACTCGCGCGGTTACGTTTGGCATTAACGCGTCCTCTAGTTTTACTTGTCTGTGAACCTATCATTCTTCTCTTTACACTCTATATGTCAATACTTTACGGCATTCTATACATGTTGTTTGGAGCCTACCCCATTGTTTACCAAGAGATGCGAGGATGGAACGAGGGTGTAGGTGGTCTGGCATTTATAGGTGTGGCCGTCGGTGAAATAGCCGGCAGCATTTTTTGTGTGATCGATAATCGTCGGTACTTACGCGTCGTACAGACATCGGCAAATGGCCGTGCCCCTCCAGAAGCCCGCTTGATACCCAGCATGGTTGGCTCCGTGGCCATTCCGGTGGGTCTATTTTGGTTCGCTTGGACTAACTACCCATCTGTCCACTGGATTATCAGCATCGCAGCCGGAGTGCCGTTTGGCTTCGGCCTCGTGCTTGAGTTTATTTCCATCAAAACGTACTTAGTCGACACTTACAGCCTATTTGCCGCTTCTGCAATGGCAGCTACCGTCTTTGTGCGCTCGCTCTTTGCAGCTGCTTTTCCCCTCTTTACAACTTACATGTATCACAACCTGGGTATACACTGGGCTTCTTCTTTGCCTGCCTTCTTGGCCTTGGCTGCGGTGCCGTTGCCTTTCGTCTTTTACAAATGGGGCTACAGTATTAGAATGAAGTGCAAATACTCCAAGGAATCTGAAGAGCTAGCTACCAAGATACTACAAAATTAATGGTAAGAGCGGCAAATTCCTGATAAGAGAAAATGACAGCAATATTGATCGTCTAGGTACATGACCAAACTTGGTAATTTGTTAGAAGGAGTGAAAAGTAACGCCAAAGAAACGAATTTCATAAATTGTGTATGGAAAGTTATTAGCCTTAGAAGCAAACATAATTCAGAACTATATGATAGACAGATATGCCTTTTTGCCCAGAGCTGACTAACTAAGGCGAGGAAATTACGGATCTATGATAGTCTACATAATATTCTATTCAACCGCTCTCCACTGATTTTCTAGCTGGCCAACGAGTGCCACCTTGCTTGTATCAGACGCTTGCATTGACAACAGGTTAGCCTCCTTACCAAACCGCGCTCCTTGCAACTCCAAGAGATTGTGAAACCCTGACCCAACGCCCACCTCGCCGTACTCGTACTTAATAGGGTTGTTGTTTGTAATAGCCTCTAGGTTTCCAGCGCCAGTGTACACTATGCTCTGCAAATGGCCCAGACTGGCCCGCGTAGCCAAAAATTGTTGCTCTGCCAACATAATCCGGCACCGCGGCATGGTTTGCCAGTAAATCAGTCGCCGCTTCGCTGCATATGCACGCAGTGCAGACGCATCCGGCGGCTTTTGTGCACAGGCCTCACCGTAGAGCCGACGCATGCGTAGACTGTAGAGGTCACAAATCTGTGCGGAAGCCAGCGCTGCCCCGCGCAAGGGCATTGTATGGAGAGTATCCAAAGCTGTGCCCTTTACAAAGTCCACATAGCACTCTGCGCAGATGGTGCAGTCAGGCCACCCATACCATCCGCCGGGCCCACCACTGCGGACAATATCGACATCACGCGGACAGCGAGGGATCTGAGCGTACGTGATTGCGTACTCATTCAACGCTGTCACGCTGCGTGTGTAGTATAGCTCAAGCAATTTCTCGGTGTAGGCGACGAAGCGAGGAGCCTTGGAATTCAGCGAGCACAGGACAGCCTCGCCAGGGCTGGGTAGGTTAGCCGCAGGAACAAAATAGCTTACTAGGCCTAGTGACTCTAAGATGCCAGCACGGCAGCCACCGCAGATGAGAAACCCGCGTGGCTGGGATGGCAGACTGCACCAACGGGCTGTTTTCGTGCCATTAGGACTGCACAAGGGCTCCTCGAAAGACATTTTCTGCAACGCTCGCCAGAAGATTGACCAGTCTGCCTGCTCTTCTGCGCAGGTCATGGCTACCATGATGCCGTACTGGCCGAGCAGGCACGTCGGGGTCGGATTATTGCTGAAGATCTCGGATGCTCGTTCCCATTTGGCCTCTTCGCCCGACTTGAGGATATGGTCGCAGTAGCAGGCGATGCACACCATGACATCTTTGGGCCCCTGCACAGGCACAAACCACTTGCGTGAGCTAAGCATCACGGGTGTTGCCTTGGCGCATGGCGGCATGCTGATGCGCGCGCGAGCCTCGTTCACGAAGCCTGCCCAGTCGCCTGTCTTCTTACGCTCATCGAATTCCTTGCGTATATAGGGCACGGCAAGGTCACAGGCCCATGTCTCCGCGTCTGGCTGGGCAGGCGCCGGCTCAAAGTATGGTGCCAGCGACGTTCCTACGACAACGTCCTCATAGCACGCTTCGCAGACGACCATACGCTCGACCGCGCCGCCAGCGGGCCGAAACCACTTGACGCCCTGGCCGCCTCGAGCGCCTCCTATGCCAGCGCAGTCAAGGATGGGGAACCGTTTCTCTAGGAAATCGAGCGTCGGCTGCAGAGAACCCGTGGCAATGGCGGCCGAGAAGAGGATCTCGGTGATACGAGGGCAATTGAAGCGGCACCGCCGGCGAATGTCGTCAGACCAAGACTTGAATTGGAACTGGTCGCGGAACTGCGTCGGCCAAATATGCTCGACATAGCACTTGGAACACACGATCCCGTTAGGTATCTGCGGGTGGAAGTACCAAGTGGTGGCGAACGTAACAGGGCTGGCAATGCAATCTTTTACCGTTGGCGGTGGCTCTCTACCGGTCTCCACGGCGATTGGTGTGTTGCGATTTTCCATTTCTGGTAAGGTATAACGTGTCTGAGCAATGGGCTGTGATCCGCCTATTTCATTAAGAGAATGTTGCCGTGGCGGTTGCGCCGTCTGCTGTGGCGAGATGGCCATAGCATTAAAGAGATTACTGACTTCTGCGATGGGACCCGAAGAGGACGGCTGTGGGCTGGGCATGGTCCGCATATAGGGTGAATGTGCGGGTTGGATGTCCTGCGGATGCTCGTTTTGCGCCAGAAGCTCGGCCACATGAGGGACATGATTTTGTGGACTCGCAATTTGAGGGCTGCTCATCTGCACTTGCGGCAGCTGTGCCTGAAATTCCACATTCACTGCCTGCTGCGTCGAAGGATGCGGCGTTTGAGGACGTGCACCTGTCGGATCTGCAAGCGTATAAGCCGAATAATTCGCAAACTGGCCAGACGTGGCAGATGTATAGTCTGTAGGCTGTTGCTGATATCCTGTTGGGTTCGGACTTGAAGGCCAGGCTGCCTCTGGAAGTGTAGAATTGTTAACCTGAGGGTGTGTTGTAGATGGATATATTCCCTGTGGATAGGTATGTGTGTACGGGCTGTGTGTATATGGTACTTGGATGGGTATCTGCGCCGGTGCAGACTGGCCGGAATTTGATAGTGCGTATGGCTGCGGATACATGAGCTGATTATACGTTTGCAGTCCATGCGTTTGGGGTGGCCGAGGCGGAAGGTCCGGAGGCCGGTTGGGGCTGCGCGGCGGCGGGGGAAAGTTCATATTAGATGATGCCGTTAGCTTCGACGGTCCTCCAGTGGGTCGTGGAGGAAGTACCGGTCCGGATGTGACGGTAGTTCTTGAAGGAGGTGGGGGGCCAGGCGGAGGCGGGGGAAAATATCCATTTCCAGCAACCGCATTCTGTGGCAGAGATTAGACTTGCGGAAAAGTTGTATACTGAGGCGCCTGGGGAGGTTGATTGGAAGAATGGTAAGACATTGTTGATGCTGCAGGAAATTTTGTCTACAGTTTTGGATGTGAATGAGAAGAGTTGAAAATTTGGAAAATTGAATGGGCTCGTCAGCGCAGCTTTACGAAATGTGGGCGACATCGGGAGGGCCACGTCACGGACTTATTCCACTTATCCGTTAGTAAATCGAGGCACTCTTCTTTACGCAGCTTGCAGTTCAAGTCTACTACGCAGGTTCAGAAATAAGCATACAACTTTATATACCAAAAAAAAAAAAAGATAACAGCAAACATAATAAGATTAATTGGAGAGAGACCTTTCTGATCACTGACCCTATAGAGCCGAGCGCAAAGCTGCATCACAGATCCGTATATCTTCTGCGCCATTCCCCTCCCTATACGTTTGCAGATGTGCCTCAAAACACTACATACGTTACGCGCAGAGGTACATCAAGGATAATTTAGCTGATCATAACAAGGCGTCGAGAATAAATGATCAAAGGCAGGAATGTGAGTCAAATTTGAAGAGCATTTAGGGAAGCCATTAACCAAAGACTTCGTTAAATTTTCCTTCATCACTATCATTAAAACTATAATCGATCCGCTTTCCATTTTATTCTTGTTACAATATCGTTCTTTACACCGTTTTTTAGCCAGCGCTCCGAATCCAACTAATGAAGTTACAACATCTATGCTTAGAATTTCAACAGTCTCGTCTTCGCTAGTACGCTTTCATTTCAGTAGTATTCCTGCCAGCTTTATAACAGCCCATCGTGTGTATTCATTTGACAAAACGTGTTTTCGATAGAGCACGATAATACCTTTTTTTTAAAGGCTATTTCCTTCTGTTTAAAAAAAAAAATTTAGACTTTATTTCTAGAAAATCTCGCCACAGCTGTGTGAAGAGAATGAATTAGGCCTATTACGTATCAAAACACGTGCATTTTAAGGGCCGAAAGAAACTAATTATTGCAAATAGAAGGTGTAGGTATCACCCCTCGGAACAAAAATCTGATTAGTCAAATCAATAGCTAGGTTTACCAACTCCTTAATAAACTTTTTATTAGGCCTGTCAGTCAGTACTTATACCGAATTGAAGAGCTAAAGCATTAACTTTTTACCATTGGCTTTTACCATTAACTTTTAAGTTACATTTACTAATATTAGCTTAAGGAATAAATACATATTTATATACATGAAGTTTATATATAAAATATTTATTAGATATATATATATATTACAGAATCTTGATAAACTTAAGCAAGTGGTTTCCTATGTTATAGCGGGTATCTCTCTAAAATACAGGGAATAGCCTTCTATATTTTACTGAACAGCCTTCTGAGCAATAGTGCGTAGCCCTCTGGTCTAATTGTAGCATTGAAATTACTGAGATAGGTTGAAAGCTCCATTCGGCCAATTATATTTTTACAAGAGTGGGGGGGGGAGGGACATTCTGCAAAATGGGGGGCGAACGTATGTTTTGCCCAATAGAAGACACTAAATGTGGTAAATGTATGTTTTGCCCTTCTATTGCTTAAGATCTCCAAACCAAAGCCGCATGAAAAAAAAAAAAAAAAAAAGAATTGTATTTAATAAGCTTTGAGTAATGCTAGCCTAACCTCAAGCCATACCACTTTATGCTTCAAGGGCAATTTCTTCTGAAAAATATGAGCTTTTTTTTCCATCACTGCTTACATGTAAAGAGTGCTTAGAAGAGTCAATATCAGCCTCATCGGCTTTAGCCATGTGCGAAACCACGCTGCATACAGTGTGGAGATGGGAGCGGCAGAAGTTCTATCAACTTCGTGGACCGGCAGAAGTTCTACCAACCTCGTAAAAAACTACTACGACGTGTCTCTGGACATATACACTCATAGAGGGATGAGAAATCAGAGCACTGAATATAATTATATGAGGTACATCTACATACATTTTCATTCTGCCATTATTTATCAATTGATTAGATCAGCTTTCCAAGCTTCGGATGTCAGCTTCAAAAATATCCACCTTGAGCCTTAGGGCTTAGAAGAGTATAAACAAAGGACCACTGAAACAACGGTGTAGAACATGTACAGTAAATCTTATTAGTTGCTATACGACTGATTTCTTTTTCGAGTAACCCGTAAACAAAACTACATATTAAATTCGAAGTAAATGCAACATATCTACATCTCACCGCTTGATCTGACTGTGCTTTAGTCGAGTCAAACCTGAGGCAGCGGAACATGGGTGGGTCGGGGGCAGTTGCAATTAAATTATCGGGATTTGATTAAGTGACTAGAAGGCTGGAAATTCAAAAAGTGAATCGTACCATGGGGAAATCGCACTCTCGGAAAATTCGCATATCGGAGGGAAAAAAACCTTTTATTTTCTTACAGCAAGTTCAATACACCGAAAATTAATTACAAGACAGCTCAAGCCGCAAAGTGTACTTATTTTCAACTAGAACTCCTATTCTAGAGGCTTGCACAAGGCGTACGCTATTGTTTCCGCCCTACTATATACGAAATGTTTGAAATATCTCTTTTCCTAATATACAATTATTTATGTCGTTAGTGAGTTAGACCAGCTTAAAAATGCCTAAACGGAATTATATGTAGGTCCTTGATACTAGCAAAGCCAGAGAAATGTCAGATTTTGGAAGCGCGAATGGGAACATAGCTCTCACGCCCCTGCTAGAAACAAATTTGATTCGTGGACCCAGATGCAAAGCTCGCAAAATATCTTGTAGTTCGTCAACCCTGTAGACACCCTTTGATTCTTCGCAATGTACGAAGTAAGCGCGAGAATATAGACAGGGTTTCTCACTTGGAAGTCGTTGTTGATCGTGGATAGGCAATGGCTGTCAGAGCCCGCTGATCTTCCGTGCCGGATCCACTCATACTGTAAAATGCATATAAAGAGACGTGTCGACCACACGCTCCAGAGCTTATCGGAGCCAACTCGATTCTACTTCTTAGGCTACGTCATTCACATTCTTCAGCATCTGCATGAGATACTCAATATTCGCTTGCCATGTTAGATAAAATACAAACAATGTCTGGCCAACCCTATCCTCAGCAGAAACACCTGCACACAAAGGCGGAGCATCGCGCTGCTCTTCTCACATATCCAGGAAATCTCCAAGAAGCTCTTCGCCAAGCTAAGGAAGATCCTAAGAAGACTCTGTTTGGTGTTGCTCAAGGAATTCCTAGTGTCTTCGTAACAAAGGTACAGTACATGCAAACTGGAAGTAGTCGTCGTCATGTTACAGCTGACATTCTGCCATCGGTAGGTGCTTGCTTCCACGAAGCCGGATTTTATCTGGATCGACGTTGAGCACGGTATCTTTGATAGATCTACACTCTACGAGTAAGTCAAACCTCAAAGCATCGCGGACTAAAGATGCAAAAATCAAGGTCACAAGCTTGTTCCACTGCTCTAGCCATTCTAACCTCAGTCCATAGCGCCGTCCACGCCGCTCAGCACCACTCCGAAGGAAAGACACTTGTCATAGTCCGAGTGCCTAAGCATGATGAAGTCGCCTTGACCACGGCACTTGATGCAGGTGCTGCTGGTATTGTAATTCCGCACACTGAGAGTGCGGAAGATGTTCGGCGCTTCATCAAAGATGTCTATTACCGTAAGCAACGAGACACAGCAGCCCCAATAGTGACCAGATATATATAACGAAATTGATGGAAGATCCAGCAGCTGATTTCTCGCAGCCCCCATCGGACAGCGCTCCTTCAGCCCATGGACCTTCACGCCCGGAATCTCCGATGCTTCTTTGTACGCTAATGACGGGTTCAATATGAAGAGCTCCAATAACCACATCTGTATCATCCCTCAAGTCGAAAGCGTTAAGGGTGTCGAGAACATTGAGGAGATTGCTGCCGTCGAAGGTGTTAGCGGCCTTATGTTTGGACCCGGCGACTACAGTGCCGACGCTGGCGTGGAGCTGAAGCTGGACGGCGAGCCGCATCCCACTTTCGTTGCTGCCATGACCAAGTTCGTTGCCACAGCTCACAAATATGGCAAGCCTCTATTTGGGTGAGTCTATCATCTATCGCCTGAAATGAATAAACGTGGCATCTAACAATGCGAGTAGCGCGGCTCAGACACCTCAGATGATCCCTATGATGCTCCAACAGGGCTATGGTGCCATTGCTGTAGCTTTTGACGTTTGGGGCCTGGCAAAGCTTGTGGCTGAAGGAATGAGTGAGGCTAAGGCCATTGTTCATGCCGGAAACGAGAGTGAGACTAATCGCGTCGACGAGGTTACGACCATAAATGGGAAAGCTTCTCTGTCATCTTGAGAATTTGTTTGTAAAAATCTTCCAATAGAATCTTGCTTCGGTTCGAGTGTAGATCATACAAAATAGTTATATGTACGCAATCTTCATTGTTCTTTCTCATATTATGGAATTATATTTTGTAAATCAAACTAGTTTGAGAATTTTGCTTCCCTTAAATTTGATCGGTTCTAGATAGCACTATTGTGCAAACAAAGCTTCACTAATGTAGCGATGAGCACACAAATTGTTTCACGTGCGCAGCATATTTCTCGCCTACCTGTGAATGCTACTTAGTTATGCTTGCTAAAACAAAAGAGTTTTCTAAGATTGTCTTTGGTCTTCTCTACGGAATTTCTAGGACCATCTTGTTCTCACCCGTCCCGCTCAAATACCATAATTAGACTTGCTCTGGATCTTGCTTAACATACATTAAGGTAACTATTCTTGCTTGCTTGACGAACAATGAATTTCATCTATCAGCGCCATTGCAGCTCTTATGAACGGTCCCTCAAGGTAGAGAAAACGCCATAAAGACCCAGGGGCTAAATTTATACTTAGCTCGGCACAGAATCAACTTACATGATGCTTGGCCAACGCAGCAGGGTGTAAAACAGAAGCTGACGTCACTAGCCCATATAAGATGAGCAAATATTGAAGGAAATGACCAATACTGCCGTAGCATTGAAAATTGCTTCTGTAATATGTATATGGGTTTAGAAATAAGAAGAAATGCATCATCTTAGATTAAGTTTATCTAAGGTAGGTTATAAAAGAAAAGAAAGAAAAAACACCAGCTTTTCTGTAACGTTTGAATTAGAATAACCGTTCAGTGCGCGTGAAATGGAAATAATATTGGTTGTGGATCAAAGTTCCCTCGACAAATGCAATACACTGCCTTTCTAGTTCGCGACCGTTACTGTTCATGCAGCACACATCTCCGTATCTGATTTCATCAATTTTGAATAATCTCCCGGTCCCCGGCATTTATCTGGCACATAGAATCTTTCGTCGACTCGAAATATAATGAAAATTGCCAATATCACGACCTCAAGAGAGAAATTAAAGCAATAGAAAGCAGGCTTAGAGTGATACCACGCTGGATTAGTAACGGGTCGTGGTGAGTCCCATGTAGTCCCGCACTTGAAACCGGCAATGATAATGGCAAGGCATGTTGAGGATAAAAGTATAAGGGTCTTTTGAGCCATGCTACCGGTGCCGAACGTCTCCTGTTTAGACGATGGAGGGCTGGAAAATGCGACCGCGAGCATGATTAGTGGTACCACTGTAAGTACCATGATATATGTTGCGCTTGCTAAAGTAACATCCCGTATGGATTGAAGAGTTTTTGTGTTCTTTGTGTGGATCGAAATTATTATGCCTGTGATACCCATGACAAGAGCACCTATAATGAGCCCGCAGAGTGCTTTGAAAACAAAGCTAAAAACTTTATTCCAGCCGATCTCCGGTTGCTTTGCTCGAAGTATGCGCTGAGCAAAGACCATGTTGACAATGTAAACGAAGATAATTCCAGCATTGTTGAATACCTGTGCTGCAATTGCGAGACTCTGATTGGTTGGAGTTGTCGCCAATGAAATGCGCATCGAGCAAGTTACTAGTCTGAGGATAGAGAATGCGCACAACACCCAGGAGATCAAGAACTTATGAGATCGGCGATTATTTGTCAAGAATATTGTCAAATTCCAGACGACGGAGGTAAGATAAAAGCCCATGAAGACCGCACAAATAGGAAGGTCTACGGATTTCGTAGGTAAGCCTCCGACAACAGCCGTCTGTGATGTTTCGGTCAGCATTGAGGCGTTTCAACAGTTGGATTGGTTTGGCAATTTACCACGGCCGAATTAGAGAATGACATGCCGTTATATCGACCTAATGGTTGAATCAGGTACGAGACGATGGCGTAAAGTAAGTGACGAATAATTAAGTTACCTATCCGATTTAACAATAGACGGGGAAAATACATCTTCTCTAACACACTTCTATATCGTTTATATTGTTTTCTTTTTAACTATCTCACCTTCGGCCGAGTTATATGTCCGCGGACCAATATATGCCGCTGCTACTATACTAAATGTCTGCCACGAAACGTTTTGGGCCACACTAGCTTTCTTTGGGACTTGGGGCGTAGAATGCGGACGAATGAAAATTCCGGGACAAATGCCTGTGGATCTGCCCTCCCAGAGTTGGAGACAACAACGATATCATCACCGAGCCGAATTTAATTTCAGTCTTCGTTCTATTATCCTTAATAAAGAAGGTACGCAATTACCATGGTTATTTGGATGAATATCGACGGACTCGCCAATTATGCGCCAACTCCGGAAAGGTACGCGATCGTGCATTGAATGCCGAAGACGTAAGCTTCGATGCGCTTGGACTCCAGACAACATTCAAGCGTGTCGAAGGTGCGAAGAACGAAATCTTCAATGTGTCCCTCAAACGCTCTCATCTTCCTCGTCATCAAAGCCGGTTAAATCTATGCAGACTCGAGTATCACAGCTGGAACAACAGGTTGATACACTCACAAAAGCTATCTTATCTTCACATCCCAGCTTCCCTGAAAACCAGAATTTGGAGAATATATCACAGTTGTCGGCATCCTACGATGAAGTTTGCGAGCCGAATGAATCTGAAGTTGGCTCTCTCGACTCAGATTTTGCTATGCATACGCGGCCTTTGTATCTCGACGCCCTGTTCAATAATAATCTACTGATATCGACTAAGAATATCGCAGAGAATAGATATCCGCCTCAGTCATCACATCTATCCAATCTGGCACGATCCGCGCTTCGGCCGCTTATACCTCTAAAGGCTGATCTAGAATCAATAGCCAGTAAGGCATCCGCATGGCTTTCATTCCTAATAGACATCTTCCCTGTGGCTACAATGGTCAAATCTGGCGAGGAAATGCTGTCACGATATGAAGAATTGAGCCAGCCGACAACCGATCCAGTTTTGCTCGCCACGTGGCTCCTCACGATTGCTCTGACTATCGAACACAACCCCGGTGTCCGATTGCGTTTAAGGTCCAATGGCCGGCCTGAAGATGGCGTCTCGGACTACTCTCGTCTAGTGGCCGCTGCAGTGGAGAAGGCTGTGATCCCTTGTGACCAGCTGATGACTTCAGCGAATGCCATAGAAACGGCAGTTCTTCTGGTTCGTCTGTGAGTGCATCGCTTTTTTGGATCTGGTACCACCCATGCAATATACTCCAGTGGCATCGATAACCAATATATGTTAGAAACTTGACGCGGGGCAACTTCACTAAGGGATTCTTTAATCTCCGTAGAGCAATAGCCGCTGCTGAGTTGATTGGCTTGCCTTGGGCCGAAACTGCACACGGACCAATGCTTTGGAGATGCATTTGTATCGCTGAGCGATTTCAGAGTATGGTGCTCGCGTTTCCATCAGCTACCAAGCACTATGGCATCCAGGACATGGAAGCTACCTCGCTTATCATCCATACTCCAGCGAGTAAATTTCTTCTTCACGTGTCAGAAATTGCTCTTCGCATAGGAGGCCCAAGAGGGACACACAGCAACGCTATATCTCTAGAACGGCTTCAGGATACAGTTTCTGACTTAGAGAACAGCTTACACGAAGTACGCTCTTTGCTTCCTCCGGACTTATGGCTTGACTTCTCAAGTTGTTCTCTGTCCGAGCAATTGATGCATTACTTCTATCACTACGTGGAAATGCGTGTCCATTTGCCTTTGGTGGTCCGGCAGGACCGATATATACAACCAATTCATAACAGTGTCGCCTGCAAGAGGGCCTGTCATGCTATTCTTGGAGACTATCTAATTTTAAACAATCTACTTCCACATGGTTTTTTCATCCACCGAGTCATGGATCTACAGGTGTTCACGGCAACTGTCGTTCTGCTTCTGGTGGAATACCCCACCTTAGGTCATAATAAGAGATCTGATGAGAATACTCCGTTACAGGTGGACACAGACCACGGCAGCATGGATCTGATCGCTAGAGTTCTTCGGGCTATCGAGCAAAATCTGGAACTTTCACAATCCGGGCTTGGCAGAGAGACATTTCTGGGTCTCCATGCATTGATTAGGCTCCTAAGAAAAGAGGAACTTGGCCTTGAAGAAGAGTATGTTGTGTTATTCGTGCCACTCCTTGGAAAACTTCACGTCCAGCGTAAATATTCGCCGGGAATTCGGTGCCACCCTAGTCATTTGACGTCACAGGAAACGCTAGAAGCAAAATCTGGTTATCTCTTTCCAGATACAGGCAGCTCTGATTGGGCAATGATTCCAGTCTCTTGGTCAATTGAAGACATATCTGAGCTTTTGATTTACGAGAGCATGACATCGTAACAGTTTTGGTAGCTCCTCATAAGTACTTCATCTACTTTGTTTAATTTAGATCTTTGCATCTCTTTATGATCCAGATACAAGGCGACTCGTAGTTTTATTCGATAACATGTCTCTGGATATTTCAGTCAAATTGTGCAAGGTGAGGCTTATCTAGTAATGTTCTAAGCCTGTCGACAACCCGCCAAAATCTTCAGAAGAGAAGTCGAAGCTGTATGTAAAATAGGTCATTTGTCCCTGCCTCCATGGATAAGTTGTAGATTAACTATGCTGTGGTGAATCCAGATGCAACAAGGCACTCCGTTGACAAGAAAGCTTAAGGCTCATATCAATACGAGTTACCCAAATTCGCTAGGATAATTTTTGCCTTTTTTTAACGTTAGTTGGCCATTGCAATAGTTGCACAGAGCCAAAACCGCACCTATAGCCTTTATTTATATTTAGATGAATTGTTACAATAGTCTATTAAAATTTATTCTATCCGTACAATAAATACACAGTGTTTTCTGAATTTTTAAGTTTTATAATAGCTAGTAATCTCGGCCAGAGAGCCCAACACGAGTTTCACACTCCGAAGCTCGTCCTGGTTTTGGTCTCTTCAACCCCCTATTCTGCATTCACTGCTCTACTCTGCGCAGCCTTAATTTTGATTGAACCTATGACAGTTGCGTCTAAGCTGCTTAGATGTCTTCCTCGTCGTCGGCTCCCTTCTCAACGAGAATGTAGCGGTCTTTGCCGCTACTGTCCGTTTCGTGCTCGAAAGCAAGCTTCTGAAGTTGGCCAAGGACGTTCTCAACCATAGTATCCTTATGGTTGCGGTTCTTGCGACCAAGGTCATTCAGCCAGGGCCAGTGGTTGAGTAGAATGTAGACAATGGCAATGAAGACAGTAACACCAATGGAATAGCCCCACACGACGACGACGGTCACGATATCAGTCCAACCGTCCTCGCGCTGGTGCCAGACATCCAGAGGCGTGTCAACCTCGGGGTCGCCTGATAGCCAGCCGAAGAGACAGAAGAGGGTAGCCAAAGCGTCCACAGCCAGGATGGCGGCTACTAGCTGGAAAGACGGCCAGGTCTTGCCGCCGCGTGTGATAAAGATGAGCCAATTCTCAGTTAGGGCAACCTCGAGGAAGAGGATTTCCTGGATGGAACCAAAGTTTTGCACGACGCCACCGCTAGGCAAGTACATAGTGCCGCGCAGGATCCAGGTACCCGCAGCCAAGAGAGCGCCGAGAATCACGCTGATGACCCAGATCTTAGGCAGCTGCCACTCGACCGGACGCGGCTCCCAGTGCGCATTGTCGTAGGCGACGGCAATGGTTGCCAGATCGGCAAACAGCGCAATAAAGACGACCAGGTCGACCGTGATGGTCTCGTTGATAATAACCATAGACAGTGTGAGGTAGATTTCAAGGTGCAGACAGAGGGCAATGCGGTACTGAACGTAGGCCTTCATGCGCTGGAAGATCTGGCGCGCCGTCTTGATAGCCAACACAATGGTGCTCAGACCGGGAGCGAGGAACACAATATCGGCTGCAGCCTGGGCGGCCTCGGACGCGCCTTCAACAGCAATACCGCAGTCAGCCTTCTTGAGCGACGGCGCATCGTTGACACCGTCACCAGTCATAGCAGTAAGATGGCCACGCTGCTGCAGCATCTCGACGACCGTGTACTTGTGCTCCGGGAACACTTCTGCAAAGCCGTCTGCGCGCTCCACGAGATCGTGCTGCATGCTACCACCGAGACCACCATGCATGAGCCGCTCAGAATTGTACACCTTCGTACCTAGCGACAGCATCTTGCACGTCTCTTTGGCAATAGCAATGGCGTCACCTGTCAGCATCTTCACAGGTACACCAAGCTGGCCGGCCTCGATGATGGTCTGGGCGGTATCCTCCCGAGGGGGGTCGAACATGGAGAGCAGACCTAGGAGAGTCCAGTCCTCGTCGTTTTTCTTGACGGCAACGCCAAGGGATCGGAAGCCACGGCGAGCGAACTCGGAAGCCTTGTCACGGTACATGTCACTCAGTTCCTGGGACGAGTTGGCTAGTTTGAGAATGGCCCGCGGAGCACCCTTGGCGCAGATATAACGGTCCGAGCCCAGGTGCACCTCAGCAGTGATTCGCTTGGAAACAGGGTCGAAGGGGGAGAACTTGTCAGTGACCCAGCCCTGGCGCAGGATTTCACGTGCCTTGGGATAGCGCTTCAGCGTCAAGATAGTGACCTTATCGATGGGATCCAGCGATTTGAGATTGTGTGAAGAGGCAAGCGCAGCGACAGCCATCATCCAGTTGACATCTTGGCCCTCGGAGACAAATGGCTCGCGGATACTCAGCTTGTTGGCCGTCAGAGTGCCAGTCTTATCCGAGCAGAGAATGTCGACGCCCTGAAACTAGTCAGCAAAAAGAAAGCAAAAACAGAAATACAAAACAATATAGTAGCACTTACGGCAAGAGACTCAATGGCCGTCAGCTTCTGGACGATGGCCTTCTGCTTTGCAAGATAGGCAGCGCCGACGGCCAGAGTGGTGGTGGTCACGACGGGCAGACCGACAGGCACGCCAATGATGAAGAGCACAAGAGCATAGTGGAGCAGGTTCTGCGATCCGGGCTCGGCAATCTTGAGGTGGTGGTAGAAGCCGCCGATCCAAGCGACCAGAATCCAGAACATGACTAAAACCAGGAGAGCGGTTCCGATGCTGTTCATGACGGCCTTGAAGTGGCCTTGGTCCTTGGCACCCTGAACAAGGTCGGCCGTGCGGCCGACGAACGACTTCTTGGCCGTCGCCAGCACCACAGCGTATGCCTGTCCACGCTTGCAACCTGTCGTGTAGTAGACAACGTCGCCCATGTACTTGTCGACAGCCAACGACTCGCCCGTAATGGCGGACTGGTCCACGGCCACCAGTGAGGTGCTGCGGTAGTTGGGCACGAGGCCGCCAGTGTGAGTTCCGTTTTCGTGCGTGTTGGCCGCTTCGTCGTTCTCAATTTCGTCGTCGTCGTCGTTAGCGAAGCTGTCCTCGGCCTTCAGCTGCTTGTAGATTTCAAAATCTTCGGGACGGCTATAGTCGCAGATGATACGAGCATCGCCTGGGACAGTGTCGCCTTCTTGGATGATGACAATGTCACCAGGCACAAGCTCACGTGCCAAGATGTTCTGCTCCGTTCCTCCACGAACGACGGTAGTACGCATGGCGATGTCACCCTTGAGACTGGCCACGACATCGGCAGCCTGCTTTTCCTGGTAGAAGCCGACGAAAGCGTTAAGAAACAAAATACCGAGAATGACACCGAAGTCGATCCAGTCGTTGAGGCCTACAGCCAGAAGCGCAGCTACCTCCATGACATACAAGATGGGACCCATAAAGTATGTGATGAATTGATAGAAGGGGTTAACCTTCTCTGCCACAAGCTCATTCCAGCCAACACGCCGACGACGCTCCTCGATGTCCGCATTGGACAGACCAGTACGAATGTCGGTGTCGGTCCATGTTTCGGGAATCTCAGAGCCCGTGCTGGCGGCAGGCTGATCAGATGTCACTTCTTCCGAGCTCTTCCAGAACTGCCACCAGCTCTTGGCTTTGCCTTTGTTCTTGCCGTTGTTATCGTTTGACCCCGCACCATGAGCACCATCCCCCTGGTAAAGACTGACATAGCGGTCTAGTGCCGGGTATTCACCAATATCGGCAACAGGATCTAAAAGCGCGGCGCCGCTATTTGAACCACTGCTGCTTCCGTGGGCCTCGACATCTTTCTCGTCGGCGTTGTTGCGATTTGACCGGAGCATCTTGTCTAGGCTGAGAAGGCGCAAACAACTTCAAAGAAAAAAAAAACGAGTTGAAAATGACGGTGAAATATTTATAGTAAAGCGAAGTAGGATAATGATGACGTTAGGAAGGTGTGGTAAGTGGCAGCAACAGCGACAACAGCTACAGCGTGGCTACTCCTCCATTGTCCACGAGCTAACACGACGAAGATTGAGCCTCGGAAAACGACAAATGGCGGAAGAAACAGAAATACGATAGAATTGCTACAGGGCATGAATCCCATTATATCTATTATATGTAGAATCGTTGACCTAGTTCTGTTTTGATTGCCCTAGCAGAAAAGGCCTCACTCGGAGCAAGTGAAGAAGCGAGACGCGAAGGCCGTTCCATCCGATTCCGGTATTAGTCTCCATTTAATTGACGCTATCAGTTTTCTCTACTTCGATTTTGCCCGATGGCCATGTACGGCCCATGTCCCAGGTTTGATTAGAATGAGGGCGTACCTGATAAACTGCCGCCGGGTGGGTTCGCATGTTAGTCTCGGCTCGCTATGTGCTTGTCTGCGGCAGCTCTGCTCCTCGCCTTCGGCCATTGCCTTCCTTCTCTCTCATGCAGGTCCGTTTACAAATTTGCCCCTGATGGGAACTGCGGAAAGTTATGGCATTAAGATTTCTGTTTCCGCCTTGCTTCTAGATCTCCTAGTTAGTCCGTTAGATCTTGTCGTTTTCGCTTAGCTGAATATGAGGAAATGAAGACGCATATAACAGAGGAAACGGGACAAAGAGCATTAGAATACAGCGAGTCCGGGCATGATGGGAATAACATGTCGTGTGTCGCAAGCGGCTGAGCGGCATCCGAATGTGGGGTCCAAGGATAGGACGGATGCAGGGATTTTTGGACGTCTCCACTGGCCAGTTTTCGATCCGGTCCATCCGCAACACAGAGATCGACTTAGCTATCTAGCTAAAGAAAGCTTGGCTTTTGCTTGCTTCCTTCTTTGCTGCCTTCCTTTTTTCTTTTTTTCCTTCTATTGCGTGAGCCCCTTGACAAGACAATTAGGATTGATACTGATACTTCGAATATCTCTCACCGTTTGAATAGCCATCGAAGTGCAATTAACAGTACGGACATGATTATCCGAGTGATCCATCGTGGAAACAAAATTCTACAATGAGATTAAGATAGTTTGGGTCGCCTAGCTGGCACATGGAGATCGCTTTGGTGGCCATTGTAGTGAAAAATGGGTTTGTTCCTGACGAGTGGCGTCCTTGTGGACTGCGAGATTGTTTTAGTCAGCAAATTGACCAGCTTTGGCCAAATCAAAAAGGGGAAATTTTGGGGATGTGCAGTTAGAAATTTTTAGTAGCCAGGACACGTAATAACCAATTCTTTGATTTTTACAAGTTTGAACCCACTTGCCCAAGGACCGAGTGATTTGACAACGTACATACATTTCAAACAGTTCACACCTTTCCAACTCGCGTGCTCTCAAGTATATTCTACTTGCGGTTAGAAATCTCGACGTTTTTCCTGATTGTACCTCGGCACACCAATACTCTATTGTCAATTTTTGGCGAACAGCAAAGAGCCTCTCATTGGTTTTGAGATAAATAAGAGCTAAGCCTCATTGTCATCTAACTCCCCTTCGAACTCTGCTCAACATCCGTACCTATGTAGACGCTGATGAGAAGCTACAGCTCAACAAAAGAGCCACAAAGACCTGATTATCTTGCTTGGAAGGTTTTCTTAGTTTTAGGAGTTGGACACTAGTGTTCTTTATGGCAGATTTTTCACAAAATTTTCAAACCGAACTATTTATTCAGAGACACTAAATCCGAGTCTTCGGATAGTGCGAGCTCGTACTATGTAAGCGTGTCTGAGAATATTTTCATTTAATCCCGAACTTTTCCCGCAGTTTACATAAAAATTTCAGCGAAATCCTGCTAAAAACATTGTTAGTGCGCCAGTTAAGGGGAGCCTTATGAGTTCGACGTGCGTTGTGGCCATCTTACTTTCTCATGAAGCTGTAGCCGTAAGTTCAAAATTTATTTTTGATATCATGAGAAGATAGGAATGCGTAGGTATTGGCTGCATCAGTTCCTCGACGACCGGTGTCAAAAATAATGGCCATTCACTAGACAATAAGGTGGCTAATTATATTGGCCACGGTCTGAAGCATGAAAAGATAAAAATACGACTTAATGCTTCGATGAGGAAAGAGGTATAGAGCATAAGACGTATCAACGTTAATATAGTGTAGATAATGTAACTTCAAATGCTAAGTTCGTGATCTAACTGCGGCATATCGACGAAATACATAGTCAATTACCCGCGATTATCTTGTGTCATGATGAAATTAGCGAAATATGTCCTCTTACTCCTCCAATTGGTTAATAGCGTGACGTATTTTCTCGTATTCGTATCTAGACAATTCGCCGGTATTTCATTCGCGTGGTGCCTTGCGAGGATGCTCATAGCCTTGTCTCCACATCTATGATGTGACTTAAAATTTGAAGTTTACCTTTTAAAAATGTGAATGCTGCAAGAAACTTTAAGCTTGAATCATACTCCCTCGAGGATTCTCTAGGATGAGAAATGTGTGTATTAGATAGTCAAGGCGGTACGACTCAGCACGTAAGGAAATACGTAAGAGCAATCCCACCACCACCTAAGAGTGCCGACTTCAGACATTTTTATCCCTATCTGAGAAAACTAGCTTATTTACGTGCTGCGCACATAGAGCGAAGCCGTGGGGACATTATGAACCTAACATAATAGCTGTAGGGGTATGAAAAAAAAATTAATATGTATTAACTTTTGCTGGATATCAAATGTAATATTCGTCTATGATGTACTCGTCAAGTACCGTGGTCGCAGCCACGAATTAGCAATATCTGAGAGATGCATTTATATGTGCCAATTTTATAAGATTTTAAAAAGTAAATGTTCCATATACTGAAAATGAAACCTTGCAAAAGCCAAGCACAACCGATACATCAATCTCTTGTAAAGAATTTATTCAAAGAGTACATGCAGTATATAATTTCCTGCACGATGATAGTTTAACTCAGTTTGTTCCAGCTGGCCCATTATAGATACTAGGACAAAGCCCAGTCTTTGGAAGTAAACACCGAGTGTGCGCTGTCTGCAGCGGCCAATACTTCAGTAACACTGACCCCAACATGTCGAAACTAGCTATCACTTTCGAGTCGTTACTCAAGGAACGAAGACACAATCACTCTATTCCTACCATAATCGTACGATCACGCCTTGGGGAATTAACATTTATACGACTCCTCAGGTCTATGAAACTCAATGTGGTCCACGTAGCCTTCAACATTAGCACCTAACACCATAGCATAAGCCTTGCAGCATGTATTAAAGGGCCTCTCTGTGTTGATCGTCGCCGAGTATCGATCAAAGATCACTAACTAGACCATACCTTCGGATACGACGCAGTCATCAGCTTCAATCTCGCCATAGCTCATCAGCCGCTTTCATAGACCACTATGTCTACTCCCGCCTTTGAGGGTCCAGACTCAAACCCATAGCACGAGATTTGACCAGAAACTGAGGCCCTACTCCACGAGGGAATTCCATAGTGCTTGATCCTTTCAAGCAGCAAGGCTTTGTCGGAGCGCATCAGGAAGCTAGAGGGTGAGCAAAAGCAATACTGGCCCTTGATCCAGTAGCATAATCTGACGGCTGCTTATCCTTAAGACTTCAGAATCCCAGCTTGCTAGAATAAGTTGATGTGTATTGTATAGGTATAGCTACTATTACCTATCATGTTCATGAGAACTTGTTATATTAGACAAAACTTGGCATAATCTGATAAGAGGTTATCACAGCTTCCAGCCTATTCCAGTAGCCTAGCTCATAACCAAGAGCGAGATCATCTTGGATCCATATCTGCAGGAGAATGCTTTGTAGTTCGTGCAAGCTTTTTAAACTCGACATCTTCATTGCTTTTCCAATATGCTCAAGAACTAGTATTCTCTGTTCATCTGTTCGAGCCTCGCATCCAATAATTAGTAATGGAAAGGCCGGAGTGAAAGCCTCAAATTCACTGAGAAGCACATGCGCCCTCTCGACCATCGCATCAACCTGAGGGGAGGTTCCTGAAAAGTTCCGCGATGCTCTCTCAAGGTAAATTAGAGCTGCGAGCTTAAAAAGCTCTATTGTAGCTATCCAAGTTGTGCTGGTGCTGGACACGGTATTCGAAGTACTCTCTGATTCCGGCAGGATAATATTGCTTATCCTGCTTTCAAGGCACCGTAAAGAATTTTCGTATTCGTCATTGTGGTATAGAGAGTCTGTCGGCTGTCGAATCGTCTCGAACATAATATGTAAATATCGAAAAATTTCATGTGAGCAGAACGATACGCTTTTGACCTAAATCATGTCAGATTAACGACGAAGGCATGAATTTTCATATTCTTCCGACTAACTTTCCGTAACTGGCAAGTACCCTGATCCACAGGCGCGAAACTCTTAACTCCTCTAATAGACCCTTCTTTTATATACCAGTGTCGGATGCTGAACCGGCTCATGACCATGTGATATTCTACCCACTCTAGGAGTTTGGAAAACCCGCTTTTCAAATATTGGTTTTCAACACTTGCGATATCGATTAAATATTTAGCTTCACTTAAATGGCCTAAAGTGCGAAATATAGTTTAGCAATGTCAGAAGGATAAAACCACATCTCTCGTTACAGGCCATCACGAGACATTGATATGGTGAACCGTAGGTCACTTACAGAACCACAGAGATGTCGTATTTGGCACCCCGAGCATCTTCAGCATCGGTCAGTATCTATTAACGAATACGTAGGCTCAAGGCTCGAACATACCTCTAGGTGGCATAGTATCATGTTAGCCGCTATATGTTGAATTGTCGTGAGACTTTCAGTAGAAGGGGTGCAAGATGTGACCAGTGTACGAAGTGCGCCCGCTTTGAACCGAAAAGCAGCTGCTTGCAGACCATGCCGGTGAAACGATGAAAGCGCCAGCGCCGATTGTAGCACAGCTATTGAAGATGGGGAACTATCTAAAAGAGCAAGTCGCACCAAAAGGCCCAAGACGTCGTCCTTATCATGCTCGAAAATAGCCAGTGTGGAAGATGCTGTGCAGACAACTGGGAGTATTAGCTTGAATGAATTCTACAAAATTCGAGTACTATACTTACAGTGGTTAAGAAGTTCTCTTTCTTCATAACCAAGGTTGATTGGGAGCCATGGTAGTGCCATCGGCAGATCGAGTCTCTGGAAGGCAAATCTTTGGTAGCTGCCAAGCCCTATCTCCGGAGCATTAGTCAGTTGATAGACATAATAAGCACATTCCGCTAGAGAGTTAACCTTTATTCATCTGCAGGTAGTGATGGAGCTGAATATCCCAGGACGTCGCATTTACAAAGCTCGTTTGGGAGATGCGTTTTGCAGTTCCAACATTCTCCTGAATGTGATAGGTCAAGCTCCGTCTTGTGTTGGATGCCTTCGGCCACGACAATCGCAACCCATACTGACAAGATCTATTAGACTTAGCACACCTAGAACAATGCGGGCGTGCGCCGTTGCAAACGGCTCTGGAGTCTGTAAGTGCATAAGTAAGTAGCGCAGCCACTCAAACGATAAGAGGCAGGGGAAAGTACCTCTGCAAGCCCAACATTCGTTCGCATGCATTGTGGATCGATTCCTGGGTTGTGCAAGCTGAGAGCTATTATCAAGCATAAAAAAAAAGTAAGCCATATTTACTTTTTCTTATATACGGCGCGGAGTGATCTGATTATTAATGGTCCCCTCTCATTCTGTTTTGGGAAAAATGGCAACTTTTCTGTATCTTGGCAATTTAAAGTGGATCCTTTCTGTTTGCAAGCCCATCATACTACGGTGGATTTAAAATCAGCAAAGCGAGCATACAAAGCTCAGGTCGAGATATAAATACAGGAACTTTTGCTATTCATCTCGACTCAGTAATCCTCATAATCATCCTACCACTTCTTCTCTAGCTTCATAAATTTTACAAAGTATCACAATGTCTTCCTGGGTGATTACCGGTGTCTCGCGCGGCCTTGGTGTACGTTCCCGTTCCTGATTCGCACTCCAGGCTCGTGTAGCTAATATGTTATTTCACTATCTAGTTCGAATTCGTCCGCCAACTCTCTGAAACCCCATCTAACACTGTTTTTGGCCTTGTTCGTGATAAAGAAGCCGTCGAGTCCAAAGTTGCTTCCGAAATCGGTCGAAAAAATATTCACATCATCCAGGCCGACACAACGGACCCAGTAGCACTAGAGGTGAGCCATACCCTATCAATTCAATTCGAACCTGAAACTAATCTCAAGAAAATATAGAAAGCAGTTCAGTATGTGTCTGAGAAAACCAATGGCACTGTTGACTATGTCATAGCCAATGCTGCGCTTCAAGCTAAGACTGCATTGGTTGGCTTTGATACTCTGTAAGCTTCAGGTGGACTTCAGGTGGAATGGCAAGGGTCTCCGCGATTCTTGATTTGAGATTAATATTTCCACAGAAGCCATGATCCGAAAGCCCTTGAACAAGACCTAATTGACCACTTCCGAGTCAATTCTATTGGCGCTGTTCATCTCTTCAATGCCTTTATGCCTCTGATTCTAAAAGGAAAGGCAAAGAAAGCCATTGCTATTTCCACGGGTATGTCGGATCCTGAGATGACTCTCAAGGCCGATATCTACCAAGCCACGTCCTATGCAATGAGCAAAGCCGCTCTTAATATGGCCGTAGCCAAGTTCAGTGCCTTGTACCGCGAAAAAGGCGTTCTCTGCATGGCTATATGCCCTGGTGCTGTAGACACCGGCAGTCTTAATATTGGTGTGTAGCTACTTTTGCAACGGAAATTAAATGATTCTTACTAACAATTTTGATAGCCACGGAAGAAGAGGGACAACTTGCTATGGCTATGTTTGGGAAATTCAAGCAATATTCACCCACCTTTCAAGGACCTCTGAAGCCAGAAGATAGCGCTAAGTCGGTTTTGGCTCTGGTGGATAAGGCAACTGTTGACGGTGGTTATGCAGGTGTCTTTATTTCTCACACAGAATCAAAGCCGTATCTTTGAAAATGTGTAGTGAGAAGTTAAGACTACACAGATCGCTGACATGTTAATTTCTTCTTGTGTTCCAATTAAACTAGAGACCAGGTACCTTTCTCGATAACCTACATCTGCTAGCTTAGTGACGTATCACCAGTAGATTATTGTTGCTCAGCTAGAGCTAGTTGACAAATTTACCCTTTGTTTTGTTAAGTTCGTTCTGACTAAGTCATACTGCCATGCGAAAGAGTACTACCTGCAATACAAATAAGCCGTAGTACCTCAATAGCTTTAGAACTAAGGAGAGCATGATACGGAGTACTTCAATATTATTCGTGAATATAATTACAAATGGTAGGTCTCTCTTGTTTACTCCCTAACAAAGACCGATATTACACTCAAATAATTGAAAATAATGTTTAGATAAGCTATTGATATGTGTTTGTTTAGGTCAGGTTCCTTGATTGCTTAATCAAAGTTCTGTTATCATTGTGGAAGGAACTTTTCAATGTGTACAGTTCGCTTGAATTGTTGCAACACGACGATAACAATTGAAATTGTACTCTTCGAGCGCACAATGGTGGATAATGATGGAGTCTAATAATCTCAGGAATGCTTTGGCTACCAAATGTACTTGAAAACTGTTAGTCCCTTTACATTATTATACGCAGAAATTTACATACCGGAATGTATAAGTACGGAACTTGTTTCTCGTACTGATTCCAAGCGTCGCCATACTTCTTCCTGCATTTGGCTATGTCTCGGGTTGTTCGATGCACGATCATGATGCAAAAGAAAACAGGATAGAACCACGGTAATGGGCTTCTAATAATTAATCAGCAGGGGATTGATATCAATCGATAGGCAAGTATGACTCACTGCAACCCTGTGACAAATGCCCATGAGATAGCAAAAAAAGCGTCGCACGTATAGTGCGGCTTTCTCGCGAAAGCATACCACCCATCGACCAAAATACGTTCTCCAGTTGCCGTTTCAATTGTCTTTGGGTTCTTTATGACCAACCACGGCAGCTGAGGGAACGTCTTGCGTGGCACCCATTGGCCTCGCTCCATTTGACGAAAACTGTTCTTCTGACTATTGGCTGTGTCCCATATCCAATAGACAAGCAAATATGAGACAACTAAAGTGGATAGTGCCATTGAGGATAGATGGTATTCGTCCGGGTGGTGGCGGACCAGGAACAGTGAACAGTGACAATACGAAAATGGCACTCCTGCCATGTTCCAGAATGTAAGCATGAAGCCTAGCTTTTCGGAGTGCATATCCCTGTATAACATTAACACATATTTCCTTTGTCGTGCGGCAATTTCGGAAAATTACTTACCAGCTTGTAGTTATCGACTGCTCTGCTTTACTGCAGGCGTTGGCGTAAAGGAAATGCGCCATAACAATGAATAAGAGTTCCCCAGATACGTACCCATAGTCTTCGTACTGCCGGGCGGCTGCAGCAGAACTAATAAGAAATAGGATGAACCAAGGAATACGCACTTCGTAGAACATCTTGAGGTCGAGAATGCCAATCCGTGGATTGAGCTCAGCCCCCATAAAAAAATCGTAGATCGGGTAACCTGAGAGTCGGTAGGTTTTGTTGCGGATAAAGGCAGAAGAGAAGACGAGAAAACTGTTAAGAAACCCAGATAAAATGGCGACACTCATGAGGGGTCCAAACTCATCGATCACGGCGTATAAAGGGAATATTCGAGTTACATGGAGTGTAGCTGCAATGGCGATTGTTGCGTAGAAGCTGAGATAAGCATTGCAGAAATACTTAAGCTGCTTCTTGTTGCCTAGTGGCTTACCGTAACAGGTCACTCCTGGCAATGTGTAGTAAAAAAACATCTCAATCATGAAAAATGCCCAGTATATCGTCCATGCTCGTTTTGTTGGAAAAGCACCCATGTATGCGAGCTCTACCAAGTGGGACATAAACTGAAACCATGAGTGTCCTGGTGAAGGAAATGGGAGCTGGCCGTCGTAGTATACGAGACCAATCCACATGTACCACATGAGCAATGGAAACCCAAACATTAAGGCAAACGTGCCTAGAGGGCCACCAAACTCAAAATATTCCAACAGCACAGCCTTTTCATTTCGCGTAGCTCGTTCATCCATGGGCTTTTCAGCCGGCTTGCTTCCAGAGCTCATACCAATAGGGCCTTGTGACTTCGCTGCAATCGATCTAATTGGAAAAAAAAAATTGTGTCGCTTTTGCATATGATAAGAGGGCTGCCGTAGGCTGTAGTTCCGATACAGTTTTGTTTCACAATGTTAAAGGATGCCGAAAACTTCTGTCTGCATCTTCTTCTACGTGTGGGCGACACCGAGATTAAATAGGCCGATCTTTTCTCTCGGTGTTCGCATAGAATAATAAATATTCCTGGCAAGAATGCATTTCACCCGCATCTTACGTCGACTCGTGATAATGTCAGTTTGGGCAAACTGGATGACGAGGAAAGAGAAAGCGAGCCAATCATGTACAATGGCTCAAACCAGCTGGCTCCAAAAATGGGCACAGAGAATCGCTGTTGTGGGACGCGTTTTGCTTAATTGCCGTGTACGGCATTTTAAAATGCACTGTCTCCCGCTCCAAATGCACTTCGTTACATAAGGATTTAGCGCACAGCTTGGCATTAAGGTTAAGTTTCTGTTCCTCGCTCCTAAATAAAAGCTATCTACATACCAATATAAGGTGGGATTTCATAACCTAAAAACATCGTATTTTACTTCAGAAATAATGTCTCTCCAGTCAACATCCTTATTTCCGCCAGTTCTACTATCCCATAACGCCTCTATCATATACCAAATCATGACGATATTTCTGAAGCCTAATTTTTGCTTCGCTTTAAACCAGGATTTCATGCGCTCTTGCAGCGCGGGTGTGTCACATTCGGCTCCTAAGATGATGACCGGCCACATCATGATACAGCCCGCAGAACCCTTGCTGATCGATTCAATGCCTTCCAATTGAATTATTCCACATTCAACGATTTCTTGTACAGCGTCTATCGATACCTTTTTAATAGATCGCTGAAAGAATACAAGGCTAGCATAATAAAAGGCCTGTGTCATTCGATGCAGCATGGTAGACTGAGGCTCTGGGAGCAAGCTTTCACAAACCGAAGGGAAATTGAGATACAGCTGAAGCTCAAATATGTCCAGATCTCTCGCAGCTGGAGGTTCTTTGGATGTTGCAAGCGCATTGATGCTGTCTAGGTTACGAAGGAACGAGGTCGTAACTCCATAGTAAGGGAAATTGAGCTCAACGGCCTTGTCTCCGTCTAAGAACAGTTTAAACTCGAGAGGTACTTCAAAGCCGCATAGAATAGCCATGGTAACGAGATGTGTTTGAAAGGGAGGTGCGCCTTCCATCCTCGCAGAATTAGTGACAAGGTTGTTGAGATAGGCAAGACCACCTCTAAGGTGCACTCTCCAACGACACGTGTGACCAGAGATTGCCTCGATAGTGATGCATGCCATGATGGCCATGGCAAGAGACTGATCATGACGGTGATCGGCGTCAGCCAGATTGTGAGAGAGGTGATGTAGAGCCTGTTGGTCATGTGCCCACGCAAGTTCGTGATCCTGCTTGTTCTTTCTGTTACCAAGTTCATATAAATTGTAAGCTGCGCAGGCACAGATGCCGTGAAAAGTGGCAATGTCAGAAGTTGATGCGTCTGAGGCTAACAAAAGGCCCTTGAGCGCCATAGGCAGCATCATAGTGCGGCATGGGTTATGAGGCCCGTCTATGAGCGCTACTTTACGACTGGTATATGTCACCCAGTGGTGAATCAGTCGCTTTTGAGAAACTGGCATCTGAAGTATATCTAGATGTCTGGGAGACTGATGTTTTAGCGCCCATTCTGGAGGGGGCGATTTTAATTCGTCGATGTTATGTCTTGCGGACGGTAGATTAACAATGTTGCCAACAGGGAGCTGGGTGGTTTCTATAGAGTGTAAGAGCACTGGTGTCTCTGCAGCACCACTTGCTTCTGGGGCGAATTCGGAACTTGGCTGGCCATTAGATATATCGTCTTCGTGCGTCAGTGTATCAAGAATATTGTTGGCGGAGCTGATGTGCAGGTTGTTTGGAGACTGTATTTGGGGAACAACCAGATCTTGTGAATCATTAGTTGCATCAGGAGCGCCAGAAGCGACATAGGCTGTGGTTTGGTCGGTATTTCTAGAGCTAGGCGTAATAATCGTGTGTCGCGAAGAACTCATTCGTATGGTAAAAACTGAAAAGATACCATTTTCGCTTCTTGATGCTCCAATAGGACATCTGTCAATTCGTTCCAACATTGTGTCAATTTCTGAGGGAGTCCAAATGGCAACCTGGTGTTTCTCTTTGTTTTCAATGATACGTCTATTGCTTCTAAATCCAGGATGGGAAATTGCTGGCGCGTCTTCTCTCGAGACGAGTTGATTTTGATCATCTTGTTTGTCTATCAAGGGCCATGTAAGACGGACTCCATACCCCTCACAGATGACTCCACGTTGCTTGCATCTCTGGCAAGACGGCATATGCTCATCGCATTTCACACGACGAATTCTGCAAGTCCAGCAACCTGTGAAAGTTTTCTTCCGCTGGCGCTGTTTTGTGTCCATTGGAGCGAAAATTTTGCATATCGACAACTTGAAATCGTGTGGGTAGACTCTATCTTGGCTGTTCACGTCCCAAACTTGGACATATTCAGAATCAAGGCAGTTATACGCGAAAGAGAGCGGTAATTTCGGCGTCAGCTGCCTTTTGACCCATATTAGCATAGCTCAGCCCAAAAAAAAAAAAAAAAAAAATTGGAGCTGGTGGGTTTCAAATACGAAGAGAAGGCAAGTCAGAGCGAGCTAATAGGATATCAAAACGTATCTGGTTTCTTACAATTAAGGCCCATATAGCCTTAAGGACTAATCTATATCGGTAACTTATCTTATTAATAAAATTACCTTGGGTTAGAAAAAGTTATTAACCAAATGCAAGAAAATATAGCCACAGGCCTACTCTAGCTATCCGTCAACGTAAGAGACGCACTGGTGTCAAGCAAATGAGATACTGAAACGACACGGAAATCTCTCACAGTCTAAAAGATAGCTTTTCACTCGTCCCAACGGCCCTACGCAACTAACCATAAGCTGAGCTTGACCATATGAACTTGTCTAAAGAACGGCACCAGCGATAACAACAATTGTCACAGTTATAATTGGTTTCTTGGTACAGAAATTACAAGCGCATAGAATGTCCTAGGGAACTTATCCTGATCAACTTCGTAGAGAATATATAAAAGGCCACGAGTGACTGAAAATTGATCTCAGCGGAAGGCCTTTTGGACTCATTTAGTGACTAGTGTTCAACTGCTTGGAAGCCGTGGTTGAAGGCCTGTATAGAGGACTTGGCTAAGACACAGTCTTATACTTTACAGACTGAAGCCAGAAGCAAATTCAAAGACTTGAAAAGAACACAAAACAACTTATACAGCAGATGGTGGAACTTTCAATCTCTCCTACTGGCCTATCCTGTACGACTATTTTCTGTAAAACCTTTCAAAACTGACCTCGCAACAACCCGAGTTCTTCTCCCCAACTGTCGATCACTCGTGATAACGCCTCTTGGCTATGCCTTTGGTCATAAGCACGACATTCTTTCTCTATAGTCAAGAATGCTTGACGATTTGCGGTTTCACTTCCGTCTAGGAGCCCGTTGACTGTGGCGAGGAGATGTTCTTCTTCCCAATTGGTGCCTAGAAGCGGAAGGGGGTGCTTATTCAATTCCCATGCGAGATACTTGTTATAGGGCCTCACTCTCCCAGCCAAAGCAAAAACAACATCCAAAAAAGACGCGATGCTCTCGGCGGAATCCAAACGCGCCGCATCTCGCCGATCATCACGGTGCGACTTAAGCGCTCGATAGCAGAAGTTGAGAAACTCGTCGAGGCGCGAACAGCCAATCAGCAAATCTTCGACCTCTTGCTCATCCAAGCTTGCCTGATGGCGTACGGCATCTGGGACGCGGCCACCGGAGTGATCTCTGAGGATCTGAGTCCATGCAAAGGACCAGCGAACCCACGCACCTTCCGATCCAACTGGCTTCACAGTTTCGATCTCGGTCAAGGTCATGGGGATCGTATCGATGGCGGTACTGTGAGTCACCTCACGGCGGCTTGCTCCTTCCACTTCGTCTCGAACGACAATCACGTCGACATCAGAGTGCTTCGTTGCCACCCCACGTGCGGCAGATCCGGTCAGAATGATGCTGATGATAGACGCATCTTGGCATGCAAGTAATTCTTCTAGAGCAGAGACAGCTGAATCCGGAAGCGACCCGTAGCTAGCAGGATTCATAATGACCTTGGTTCTGCTCATGAACTGCATATGTAAGCATTGCGAGATCATAAACAAGTCCTAGAAGTAAACGGGTAGCGGGGTAATCTAACCAAGATAATTCTACTATTTCGTATCGGAGTCAGATTACACCGATACCAAAGTACTTAAAATACAGGCGCCTATAGGGATAGAGCATAAGTAGATTTGACATGATATTTATCCAGAATGTTCTAGCTGGCTAGCCTGCATTAACATTTGTTGACATGTACTTGTTTTTTGAGCTCAGCGGGTCATATGCTTGGGTTTCAATGAATTCATTATGATGCTACTTACGTTTCCTGCTCCTAGACAAGTCAGACAATGGCAAAGCATGAATTAGAAACGTCATGCATGACCAACCGGATGTCGACTCGCGATTTTAAGATGTCCTGTCTCTTTTGGACTTCTTCTAGAACTTGCGCTGTAATTCTTGAGTTGCTGGTAACCTTTTCCATACGCAGGATTTGTGTTCGGATCCATACTCGCTCTTCCACATCCTGCTCTTCGGATCCTAGCATCAGTAAGGGCCAGAGCATGCTCACTGGAAGTGAATCCTCTGGATCCAACCCTTGCATAAGTAGACGCGCCAGGTGTTGGATGTTGAAAAGGGCATCTATGGTCTACTGTGTTAGGGTAGAGTTTTGTAAGCAACGTGACGAAGGTGGACTTTGCTGGCGTAATAGCTGGACAAGTACGTGCGAGATGACCTAGTCATGATGGACGCGAGATGAGTAGATACATGGACCGCCGTCAGTTTACTAGCGACTGCATGATCCATCAAGGATGGTCTATTTCCACAGAGTCCTCTTAAATCTAATACTATGGAAGCTCCAATGTTCATTATGTCAATTTCATCTTCGACAGTGCCTCCTGATCGGTGCCACGGATCAATTCGAGATATATGACCCATAAAGCTTTGAACTTTCTGAAAAAGACTATTTTTAGTTGATAAAGAATCTGGAAGTGGACATCTTCTACATCATCTTCTGGCGCATGTGCTTTCCTTGCACGCCTGATATCATATATCCCCAGTGTGGCCTATTCGAGATTCAACATGATCTAGATCGCTCTTAAATGTACCAGCTAGTTGCGTCTCTACAAGATTTCGTCGTCTTTGGATAAGAAGAGACCCTCTTCACCTGCGGATACAGCTCTCGCGTCGAGTAAGCGAAGTCATAGGATAAATTGCTTTTAATTACACTTAGGCAGCTTTTATCGCTCCATTTTAGAGTTGTGCGCTCTGTTTGAGTTTGAGTGTGTCGCCTCAATCCGTCCATCTAAGATATCAACATAGCTCAAAGAGAAGGGAGCCACTAAAAGATTTTCAAGGTACATACCAGGTTGTATTAACGATGTAATTTACCATTCTTATCTGTGTTGTTATTGTCTAATGAGCTTGTCGTGGTCTTGTACGCGTGTAGTTGATCACTGCTGAGAGTTACGTTTGTGCATCTAGTACTGGTAGTTGTAGATGTAGTAGTAGACGCACCGTTGTCAACATTAGATACAACACCACTATTGTCAATCTCTTGCGAGGCAGATACCATTGCCGCTGTCGTTAAAGCAGTTGCAACCTCAGCCAGCGCATTTTCGTAATGGTTTTGGTGGCTTGCCAGGAGATCCTCTCTTGGGAGGAAGTGCAATCCCATTCTCAATACTAAGCCCAACTCCAGCCCCAGAATCCGAGCTAACTTGCTGCCAAACATCATCGTTATCCCACATGAAGCCTGCGAAGTCGAAGATTTGGTTCACCGTGCTCATTTACGACTGGAACATTGCAGTTGGCCCTTCTGGCGTGCTGTCTCTAATCTTGTGAGTCGGCGATTCACTCATGTTTTTATTACCCCTGGCATCAAAATTACATTTCGTCATCATTGCTACGCTCAATTACTTTGATGCTAATGGCGTAACCACGGGTAATCGCAGTTGTCTCTGCGTCCCGCTACTGTTTCTACTACTTCTGAGACTACCCATTGGCAAGCGCCATTTGCATTCCATATTTAGACGCTCACAGTGTGAACATCGTGGCCGCTGCTCGTCACACTTGACTTTCCGACGCCTATGATGTGAATGTGAGCATTTGTAATATCCGCTGCTATCTTCGGTTTGCTTTAGACTTTCTTCTCGCCATTGGTCACAGAAACAATACAGGCCAAGCAGTCATATGCCTAAGAGATATACCTTGAAAGATGATATCAACGCGGTGGATGGGACTCATACTTGCAAGTCAAGCAGCCACCTCTTGATCGGGCAGAGCAGGAGGCCGAGCTGCCAAGGCATCGGCCACTCATAATCTCGTGGTTTACAGTCTATTATTCCTCTTGCTCCCGAGCACGCTTCAAAAAAAAAAAAATTTCGTCTGCATTTGACCTCTTTGCCTATTGCTTCTTCCGTTACACTTTTTCTGTCAGTGGCGAAGAATGGTATTGCTGTCTTTTTTTCAACCGAATGAAAATGCACCATCCCGAAATCGTATGACCTAGACATGAAGAACTACAGTACGGAGTACTACTCGTGCCACGCCCCACTCATTTGGATTACGTTCGCGCGCACCACCTAAGGTGGTGCTGATCACTCTATTGAACACAACACTCTAATGAACACTTTTTTGCTATCACCACAATCACCACATTTCAACCACGAAGCAGATAACGTACAGGCCTTCCAGCTTCATAGACCTCTAATGGCTTGAGTATCTTGGTGTTCCTCCATGCCCTAGCTTTTTTGGCTGCTTCTGAATAGTAGCGTTTCGTCTGGTTTCGTAGCTTTGATTCCGTCTTTTCGACGATTCGCCTTGTTTCTTTCACTTCATCCTCTTGTTTTTGAATCACCATATTTCGAGTAGTCTCTACGTCGAAAGTGCCACCTGACTGTAGAGGAGCATTTGCTCTAGCTCTGGCTTGTGGTCTGTTTTTTCTGCCAATTGTGTACGACTTAAATCTCTTTTGGTTTGAACCAATTCAGTAGCCAATATAAGTGAACCTTTAATAAATCGAGCTAGGTTTTGGGCTGTTTTTGACGGTATATCTTCTTTATCTTCAAGTACGTTTTTAAATTGATATACTACTTTATTAATCTGACGTAAAATAAGAGGAGTGTCAAATGGTGAAGACTGAAGATTATTTGATAAAGGAGGAGGTGAAGATGTGTGACTAACTACTCGAGACTTTATAAGAGTAATAACTAAAGTAGGATTAAATGACCAAATACCGGTCTTTTCGAAAGTATGAATGATTGGTTTTTCTTTTAATATTTTTTGTCGTATATCCTTAATTATATTTAAAAAGTCCAACTTCGTAAAATCAATTAAGCTATTTCGTATAAAGATATTAAATATTTTTATATGGTAATGTTTTAATGGTTGAAAAATAACTATATCAAATAGTTGAAAAAAATATATAAGATATAGAAGAAGTCCAAAAGAGATAATATAATAATTATATAATATTCAATAAACTCTCGTGTATGATGTAAATCATAATCATCAAGAATCAAAAGTCTTTTATAACTATGTATACCTTTTATAGTATGTTTTTCAAAGTACTATAATTATAAAAAACTAACTTAATCGTTAGTATAACCTATATTAATTATTAATATAATTGTTCCTTTATTAAAAGACGGTATAGTATACCAACGACTTATATGTCGTCTTCCGCTTAAAATCAAAAAAGTAGGGAGACATTGGTCAGTTGTCGAAATAGCTTTAATAACTATTACAGACTCTCTGTTCTTTACCATCTCAAGATACTGTGATCTTTTTCTTCTTGTGACAACCAATTGGTTTTTCCCTTCTCTTATCTGAAAGTCAGTTTCATCTATGTTCCAAATATTATGTGGATAAATACCCTCACTCTCTAGAACCTTTCGTAAAAGCTCATAAAATTCTTTCGTACGAGGGATATCCTCTTGTGTCTGTCGTATTACATCAAAAGTTTGTTGTCGTATAATACTGTATTTGTGGCGACGTAGAAAACGAGAAGTCCAATGAGGACCAATAGACTGATATTGTGAAGCACCAGACCGCTCCAAAATAATAGTATTTGTAACGTCAGTAACAAATTCGCGACGGACTGCAAGATTGGCCTTTTCTAAACGGTCGATATATCGACATAAAGCCGTCTCCTCTAGGTTTGTAAGTCTACGGTGAGTACGTTGTCGTCCTTTTCTAGGTCGAATGCCTTAAAGTCGTCTGATCAACTGAATGCACGAAATCTTGAATTCCCGTACAATGGCCGCATTGGACCAATCGGGATTTTTAGATTTGAATAATATAGCCCCCTGTAACTTTGCCTCCATGTTCCTTTGTCGATATCTTTTTTTTTCGAATTAACTGTGATTTTTTGAAATGTGGTGATTGTGGTGATAGCAAAAAAGTGTTCATTAGAGTGTTGTGTTCAATAGAGTGATCAGCACCACCTTAGGTGGTGCGCGCGAACGTAATCCAAATGAGTGGGGCGTGGCACGAGTAGTGCATACAAAATACAAGTAGCGGCCAAGCTGCATGTTTTCCAACAATTGTGTACTGACCCATCCATCAAGCTGTCTACTCTTGCTCTATTTCGATTCGCACATGGTATATTAGAAACATCTTTTTAGGTTACCTAGCCAAGGGTTTTCCTTGTTGCACCATGGTATTTTCATTCGGCGAGCAGTCTACCGCAGGACCTCAGGGCGTTAGATATCCTGAAATAAACGACACTAGTAGCCGACGGAGCCGACGGAACGTGCCCCAGAAAGAAGATACAAGCCACATTATCCGGAAACACCTAGTTTCTAGAATGCGTAAATCAATCAAGAACAATGTAATAAAAGCTCATTTTACAGTAGGTTTTTATAATAAGGCTTTCACAATATCAGATGGCACGGTTTTTGGCGAAGTTATACGTTTGCTGTGAGCCAAGAAAGATAAAAAAAAGTTTGTTGTGACAATTAATTGGAGCTTTCTCTATTTCAGTTGACCTCTATGTAATTACTAGAGACTGCTTCAGTAGCAATCCGGTTCTTGCTATTGCGATATCCTCTCTACTTTGGTTTTTGTTTCTAGTCGTCATTATATAATATAGTTAAACTTTTGTCTTAGTGCTTGCGCCTTTGATGATAGTACTTAAATCACCAACCGGAAGCGAAATGGGGAGGTCCATAACGGTGAACATGATTGCTGCTAGAACCCACCACCCAAATATGCTTGTAACGAACGCTGAGGCACCGGCCGCCTAAAAAAGAACGGAATCTTAGCTAAATGAAAAATTGCAGGGCTGGATCAATACTTACGGTGATTAATTTGGTCGCCGTTGCCGCGTGGGCAGTATAGTCTGACGCTAAAAGCCAATATGCGCCCGTTAAGAAAACAAATGCTAGGATGAGGGTGAAGAAGATAAACACGAAGCAGATGTTGGTTCGAAATGAGCATATTAGGAATACAACACAGAGCATTCCCATCCATACGGTGAAAAATCCTAACAGAGGTTAAAATTAAAGTCGAAAAAACAGTTTCGCAGAGAAAAACTTACCAAAGCTTGCATTGAACCCCTCTGTAGTCAACCCAGCACTGGCATCTTCACCAGCAGCTGCATAAGATGCATAAGCTGCGAAGGTTGGCGTAAGAGTTGCTCCAAATGACAAGAAGAAAGCTCCAAATGCGAAAAAGACAACACAGGGAAATGTGTTCCCGACAATCCATTCGAGCAAGCCGCCAACAAGCTGCAAAAGCCCGCCGAAGAAATAATACGTGCCACTATCTATGTTAATACCAGTGCAATTGTACAGATATGTTATAGAATATAACGTACGTTCCAGCTGCTCCATTGCCACCAGCGCCGCGCCAGCCCATAAGATCGCACGATAATGGTGTCAATGCTATGACGAATCCTACCAGAGCACTGCGCCAACCATTAGCATGGTAACTCCAAAATCGAATTGTATGAGAAACAAAATTGAAACATAGGTATATGGACGTACACAGGTGTAGGATTGGCAAAAGTTTTGCGAAGTTCGCCCTTGACATAATGTTCTGGTGACACGTAGAGCTTCTCGAACAACTCAGCAGACATGGACACGCTGCCCACCGTTCGGATGCGGTGCAGTATGTCCCCATTCAAGTCTCCATTTCCATTCCGGTTTTGATACTCGTCAATATTAGACTTTGCGTTTGCCATTGTGGTGCTTTGCTCGCTGGTGGTCTGGTTTTGTATCGATTAATTTCGCGTCTAAGTTGTCGGGAATCAATGATGCTAGAGCCTAGAGAATCGGCAGAGAGGGCAGTCTAATATAAATCATCGATGGCTTAATCTATTTTATATTCTTCGTCTTCTAAGCAAAGCACCTGCCGGTCGACCGATTGTTTTATTCAGTGAACTTATTCGCCGTAAGGCGAAAGTACAGGTTCTACCTCGACCACAATCTGCAGTTTTTTCTATTTACATGCCACGTCAAGTGGGTGTGCTACGAGCCAATAGGCAGCAAGGGATCAACTAAGACAGATACTTCCCTTAAGATCCGGTATCCCTTGTGATAAAATAAAACTTAGATTGCCCGCTACAAAGTTCTTCTTTTTGCAGCAAGCTACCTGCTCTTCTACGTTTGATGTGGTATGGGCGCTAATTATCAGTAAAACCTCAGCTACCCCAGAAACAAAGCATTGCACAGCAGAAAATGCCCAATTTCCCCACACTGGGGAAATTGGTCTCACAATGGTGTGATACGTCTTCTCCGTGCAGGCGAAATGGAAGAAAGGATACTAAAGCTGAGCAAGCCAGATCATGATCTTGTCACCTTGCTGGGATGTATTAAGGAGAGTATTATTTTGTATCGTTGCAAGTAAGTGGATAGGGTGATAATGCGGGGCGCTAATAGCGTGTTACTCCGCATTAGTTGTGGAGATCGCGGCCTAAGGGAAGTAAGTCCGCACACAAATGCAGCGGCGGAGCCGCAAGTCTTGGACCTAATATTAGAGTCTAGCCTGTTCTAGGCTGAACAGCCATTCCAACACTTCAGTGGTATTCTGCGAGGGATGACTGACAATTAAACAAATGTACACATCTGCGGTGCTTGGATATCGGATCGAAGGCACAGCAAATGTCCGCGTGGATTTTTTTCCCCTACAGTCATTGTCCGCATTACATGCATAACTAGGCTTTGCATAAAAAGGCGCTGCATCCTTATGCAAACACTGTGGCTGATTCTGCCAACAGCAGATAGTCTCGCGACAAACACCTAGTAAATATGCGTTTGTATATAAATAACAAAGCGTCGACACAAGTGGAGCCTGTCGTTTCTGTGATGTGTTTTATTGGCAGGCGCCAAGAGAGGCTCGAAAGACTCGAGCGGTACTTTCCTAACTTTTGATCCATTATGTGAATACGCAAAAGATTGCTTGCCGGGTCCTGAGTCCTCCTTTGAGGTCTTTTATTTGCCGAGATTTCTCAAGTCTTTAGTCTCATTAAAAAGCGATACTAGGCACCACCTGAAAAGGAGTGAAAGGGTGCCAAGCCAAATAAATTAAATATTACATCCACTGCATGAGCTCTAACAGGGCAAAGAGTGCGTAAAATTATGATACGACCCCGCTAGAATAATTTATTCATGGACGTTAACAGATACGTAAGTCGCAACATAAATTATAATTGAAAACTCTCTTCCATCTCCCAGTCGTACAAAAACCGCGTGATTATGTTCCTTCCATGAAGAAACTGAACTCCGATTTCCACAGTTTCGCCAGGAACGAGGTCCACGAAGTTGTCGTCGAAGACAGCGTCCTCGAGTCCCTCTTTTGTCGCTACCGAAAGGGTGACACCCTTAGCTGGAGCATTCGAGGAAAGCATGATTTTGTCTCCCGACTCAGCTACTAGAACAGTAATGCTCAATTTCGGAGAAAAATGCAGAAGCTTCATAGGCTCAGGCCAAGAGACCCAACGCGCAAGACGTATCGGTGTTCCTGCCGTATTATCATCAAGATATGCCACGATGACAGTATCTTCTGGGCTCGGAATTTGGATGTCCGCAATCTCCGTCGTCTGATTTGGTGCTAGCGTAACTTTCCGTTCTTCTACGTCGTTTAGTAAAGACTCTGAAGCCCCAGAGTGAATATTGAATGCTCGTAGCTTCAAAGTTGCATGTAGTGGCTCAAGAGTGCCATTGACCGCCCAGATGTCCAAGCTGTGCTTCTCTGGTGGATAGCCAGTCACAATGTAAGGCGGTTCCTTCGTGACGGTGCGTTCCATACCTACCACTACCTTTGCTAATGCTCTTTTTGTGATATAGAAAGCCGGTTTTCTATGCAAATCGACGTCAACCAAAGCCCAGCTCGTACCTGGCCATATATCGTTGAGCTGCCACACCAACACACCGGCACAGTTCTCTTCTCCCGGACCTCTGAATTCTCTGCGCCAGCAGTTATAGGCATATTTCATAGCTTCGGCTTGCAAGAACTGGGTACAATATATAAAATCTGGAAAAGGATTCATGCGAAAGCGAAAATTCTCGCCCATGTACATAGGGTATCTGCGAGAATGTCCCGGACCTTTGTCATGGATATCAAAGATCCGCGATTGAGCGTGCCTTTCTGAAGGAATAGTAATACCACGCTGCATTGTTGATAACGAGGCGCAAGATTCAAATCCGAATTCAGTAATGAACCGTGAAGTGTAGTTTTTATAGTCTTGATAGGGAGACATTTTGCCATGCCAAACTAATTTGTTAGTGTGATCAGTGTTTCCAGTGTATGGTGAACTGTAGAATACAACCTACCATCCCAGATATGTGTATCACCAACAGTAGTGTCGTTAGAAAACGATCCACCATAAGGGCTACTCCTCCAGTACGGTACATCACCTCCTAAACTCTCGACGAGTTTAGGAAGCAATCTTTCGTAGATCTCTCTAGCTGGAAAATCAGTGTCATCCCAGGGCCCTTTCTCGTCACTCATGTCCAGAGTCCAACCCCATCGTTCAGCGAGCATATAGTCCTCGTTGTTCCCAGCCCAGAGAGCCAAGCTAGGATGATGTCCCACACGAATAAGTTGTTGCTCTGCTTCGATTCGGACATTTTCCATGAATTCTTTCGTGGCTGGATAGTTTCCACAGGCAAAGAGGAAATCTTGCCACACTAAAATTCCTTCTTGATCACATATATCATAGAAGTAGTCGGATTCGACAATACCGCCGCCCCAGACTCTGACCATTGTTTGGTTTCCACTCTTTGCAATCTTCAACCAATCGGCATAACGCTGACGTGTCATACGAGGTAACATAAAGTCACCAGGGATCCAGCAAGAACCCCCGGAAAATATCCGAACGTTGTTGATTTCAAAGACGAATGATGTGCCGTCTGCGTTCTTGAGCGGATGCTGGAGAAGCCGAAGCCGGCGAAGCCCGATAGTTCGACAAAAGCTGTCGTAATGAGAGATTCGGAGGCTAATTTCATAAAGAGGCTGCTCACCATAAGTATGAGGAAACCAGAGGTGGGGGTTCTCAACAATGATGCTCTTCTCAAAGGTTCCGTTGACTGTTGTTTGAAGAGAATGACTCTGGATACAACTTCCCAAGGGATCGTTAATTGTAAGGGTGACCTCCTGACCATTGCTAGAGACATTCTCCACGACTCCTTTGACAGTTATCAAAGCCTTCTTCAAATCCGCATCGACTTGTTGGCGAATTATGACTTTATCAATCTTTCTCTCGAATACCTCTAGAGATATCGGTTTCCAAGGTCCTGAGGTATTGACAGCTGGTCCCCAATCCCACCCCTGCGATATCATTAGCCACATCAAAAAAATTTGTCAGCAAAAACCACAACAGAAAAGGCATACCCAATGATACTGTGCTTTTCTCAAAAATAGTCTTTCTGGACCCCCAAAATGCACGTCTGTCTCGTTGCCTTTGTAACCTATGCGTTTCTTTTCCTCTCTGGAGAAGGCAGGCGCAGCCTTAAATCGCAACTCAAGAAGACATGGAGCCTTCGCTTGCGTCAATATTTCAGTGACATCGACTCGATGCTGAATATGCATGTTTTTACTGCTTAAGACATGCGTGCTGTTAAAATAAACATCCACAACCGTGTCCAAGCCCTCAAATACGAGCACAGCACGTGTTAGTGGTGTTGATAGCTCAATCTGGGGAACAAACGTTCGATATGTCCAGTCGGCGTCGTTCACCCATAGACATTTGAGCTCATTGTCATCAATATACGGGTCCGGTATCAACTTGTGGTGAAGAAGATCAATATGAGCAACGGTTGGGAATTGGGTAACTGGTAAGAAAGTTGATGCCGTAGAGTTGTTCAGACTACTCGCCTGCTTAAACTCCCACCCTTCGTTGATTGGTATTCTTTTGAGTTGCGCCATGTTAGATTTTGTAAAATAAAAAAAAAAGTCTCTCTAAGGATTGAGAAGAGCGTCTAGAAGGAGAACGTAAGAGTGAAACTGTAGAACATATTATGAACAAACCTTTAAGTGCCAACAAACTCATTATATTATGCCGCTATTTCTGCAGATCGGTCATCCACAAAGGACTTACTGGAGCAGTTCGCTGTAAAGAACACCGCCAAACTCCGATTCCGGTATACCATTTACACGTGATCGGTTAAGTTCAAATCAGGAATTAGCCGTACAGCTAACAGTATCCTGCGCTTCACATGACCCGTATAAATCCACCGCTCTTCGGCACTCAGGGAGCGATCCATTCTCATTATCATAGTGCCTTTCATATGCCCATCCGCGGATTACTTTCGTCTAACATATAAAATCTGAACACCTTTGCAATGGCCGGAATTGCGATATTGGGGGCCGGGATCTTCGCCACTGACGGTTGGTAGCTCAATCCAAAAAGCACAAAAAAAAAAAAACTTAGAAACATTCAGCTACTGACAAAGCATCTTAGAACATCTTCCTGGACTGGTAGCAAATAATGCAAATATCAAGGCCATATACTCTCGCTCAAAAGCCTCTGCCTCAGTTCTATTTGAGGAAGCGAAAAAGTTGGGACTCTCTAGTGTTGACTTGTACTCTGAAGATACTACAGGGTACACACTAGATGATTTACTGAAGCGCGACGATATCAATGCAGTTATTGTTGTCCTCCCAATTCCCGTCCAGCCGGATATCATTCGACGCTGTTTTGCTGCTGGAAAGCACGTCTTGTCCGAGAAACCTATAGCAAAGGATGTGCAAACGGCGCGTTTACTGATCGAAGACTACAAGAAAAGCTATGCTGGAAAAGGATTAATTTTCAGTGTTGCGGAGCAATTTCGATTTATGCATGAATTTGAGCGTGGTCGAAAATGGATTGTTGACGAGAAGGCGGTTGGAGATATTACACAACTCCACCTCAGAATCTGGCGGAATCAAGCTCCTGGTGGAAAGTACTACGAAACTGCGTGGAGAAAGATTCCTGAATACCAAGGCGGGTTTATTCTTGACGGTGGTGTTCATCATACGGCCATGCTTCGATATATATCGGGTCAGGAAGTCATTGAGACGCATGGCTTTTCAAGACAGGTTGCTGCCCACCTGCCTCCGCTCGATACTGTTAACGCAGGTATTTTATTGAGTGGTGGAGGGACAGGTACGATATCTATGTCATTTGCGTCGACGAGGCGGGCGACGGAACTTACTGTTATCGGGACGAAGGGCAATTTTGTCCTGACAGATGGCCCGGATGGATTTGTCTTGAGTCTAGAGTTGTTGTCTGGTGAAAAGAAAACAGAAACAATTAAAAGCAAAGGGGTGGAGCTTGAGATCAAAGCATTCCTTGAAGCCATACAGAGTGGGAAAGCCCAGTCGCGGTCAGGTCCGGAAGAAGCTCTGAACGATTTGGCCATCATCGAGAGTCTCTGCGAGGGCGGAGGCAAGGTAAAGTTATACTAGACATAAGACACAGTATGGTGTAGACTGTGTAGATAGTTTGATTGATTAGATCTGCATCTCTCCGAATCATCTTATTACTTGCCTCAACCGTAAAACCCAGTAGCCGAATACAAGAATCCTTGACCCCAGCGTTGGCCCTTCATGAATCTTAAGATTTTGAAGTCCGTTCCGGACAATTTATGAATCGGAAGGAGCTTCATTTCGGTTGTCCCTTTTGCATGCTTTGTAGCTCACGGAAATTTGCTGAAAATATATTTGCCAGCACAATAATCATTACAAATTTGATCTTATACTGTTGAATTCGGGCTGTAGGAGACCTCCAGGTCGCAGATAGTTCCGCCGTAATGAGCTGATTGGAGACGGCCTCCTAAGAGGGAATTATACAGTGTATATACAGTGCCCATTTGCCGAGGCAGGAGCATCAAATGGAGACTACCCCAAATTCTATGCTGGGCTAGCCCCAACACGAGAATTTCGTTCAACGAGATCCCCGCAGTTGACTTTCGACCATATCTTACTATTTTTCTCAGACATGGAGAGCATTATCAGTTAACTACAAAAAAAAAGGATCAAAGAACAAGAAAGCGGATATGTCTTAGGCACTTGAGGTTCCATGCAGCGCCAGAAGTAATGTCTCCAACGCGTGAGATTTATAAGCGCGTTCGAACTGGTTCGTGACCTCGTTGTGTTTTCGTCCTGCTCGCCTCCTGGAGTAGTATTTGCTGAGTCTTTACTAATCGTCTCATAGGATGGTAGGTTTGCATTTTTTTGTTACGCTGCAGTTCAACAGGAAGGTACTACATTTTAGAATCAGCCGAAGACTGACAGAAAAAGCATTACGTGCCGAAAACGTCACATGAAATGTAGGTTTTCGGATCGCATTGAAAAACCGATGACATTGCGCAAAAGATTATTGACGATCACCAAGGCGATGAGCGAAAACCTCGATGCCGGCACTGCGAGATAGGGAGTCGCGAGTGTTGCTATACCACTGAGACCGTTACGCGGTGCTCGCAGAGCAATGGAGGATTCCAGTTTGATGCAACCCATGTGTGGCTTGATACACCTTCTGAAGGTGGGCAATAAATCACATTATCTGGCATATGAAGTATTCTGACAATCTTCAGTTACTTTTGTCCACACCGTGAATTTCGACACGGAAGATAGTGTTGACACAGCATCGGACACCTCGACTCCCGCGCAAACCTCATCTGAAGTAGATGATGGAAATTTACCATTTGATACCCCGGTTGATGGTAAGACAACTCATATCTTCTGTACGACCATAGACGTTTACTTCTTGCTGAATCTTCTAGTTCATTCTCCTGCTATGTTGATAACTGAGCAGTCAATCGTGAATGAACCAATCCATCCGCTAACCGCTACCCCGTCTCATGATATAATCGAATTTGCGTCTCCACATTCCACTGCAAGTGGTGGAAGCACAGATACCATAATCGACCCAATGCAGTCTCTTGTTCGCATGCGAACGTCTGGATCATCAATTTACACACCAGGACCTACAAAACCTCTCAGTGATCCTCAGGTTGCCGGGTTGCTCCAGCATTACACGGCTAACTTGGCTTGCTGGGTACGCATACTTCTCATATTCTTGGAAAATGCTTGGGTTTTCGTAGGCTTACAGTAGACAGTTCGATGTAAACGATCCGCATCGGCAATTTGAAACATTTGTGCCATATCTTGCGCTGAGTTGCCCAATACTACTTCACGCCGTTCTAGCACTATCCGCTTGTCACCTGAGCCGACTAAATGGCTCATATGACGAGTTCTATGCGTCCCAGTTTCATGACTTGTGCATTCAAGACCTTATTCCAGCATTAGCAGATCCTTCCACAGCTCTTGATAATGTCTTGCCGATATCAACAGTTGTTCTCCGAATGTATGAAATGTTGAGTTATGAGACAGATCATCAACGCCATCTAAAAGGATGTTCGTCTCTATTCAGACACAATAGGAAGAATATCGGATTCCGTGCACTCAAGAGGACTGCATTTTGGACGTATTTTCGGGAAGAGATCATGGTTGCCCTTGCAACTAGGAAACCGACGACAATTCGGCCAGGAAACTGGAAAGTAGATATCACTTGGGGAGGCGACTTCGACTATGTAAAAACGGAGCAGATGACTATGCTTGTTGCAGAAGTTGTCGATTATTGCTTTGCTGATAGCAGCGACGGTCAACAAAGAGGCGAACCTGGTAGATGGGATAGTTTACAGCGCGAGGTCGACGCTTGGCAAGAAACGCTACCGGAATCCTTTCAACCCTTATATGTTATGGAGGATAGCACACCATTTCCTCGAATTATGTACTTGTGTTCATGGCACAGTAAGTTCCTCTATATCTACCACAGCGAGGGAGCATAGAATACTTATAAGTTCTTAGTTATTGCCATGCAATTTTATCACTTAGTCAAAGTGCTGTTAGCACTTCATAACCCACATCCAGTGCGTGGGATAGAATTTCTCAGTTTCGCGAGGACGGTTGAGGTGAGTGAGGACGAAAGCTGCAATAAAAAAAAACATTGGTGAACTTGTACTGATAGTCGAAAGGCTGAGATACTAAAACATTCTTTACAATTATGTGGATTAACCAAGACTCTTGGAGACAAACACCCGGGCGCTTTAGTCAACGCGGTTCAACCACTTGTCATATGTAAGTGAGGCATATTTCGGCTATCTATCCGAATCCAGCTGATCAATTAGGCGGCCGTAGTTTCAAAAAACAAGATGAGCAGGCAGAACTCATCCGCATGTTACAAAGAATCGAGGAGGTCACGGCAATCAGCACATCGCAAGGAATACAATCATTGAAAGATGCATGGGACTGGGTCAGTGATTCATAGCGTTGTAATTACGACACTCGTCAAATTAGAGCTCATTAATATGAGAAACAAAAACTCTGGCTCCTCTAGCTTACTTCCGACGCAAACTTGTGGATTCGGCAAAGTGATTCCAGACGTAAATAACCGGGCGGGGCTATTTTAGTGTTCTTGTGAGATGCGGACATTGATGTAACATTGGATGATTTTGATCTTTAAAAAAACGTCCCAGAAATAATCCTCAGCCGATCAGGTGATCGCATAATAGCATAGTTTCGGAAATGATGTTTTGAAAAGGGTTTCCTGGTCTCTAGAATACATCCTAGGACAAAATCTAGATTACATGAAAACTAGATCTTCTTGATTTTGTAAAACATCGGAATGAGATCAATGATAGCAGCGATCACGGAGCTGGCTAGGAAAGCTAGATGAAGTATTTATTAAGGAGAGATTGTTCTGTTTTATAAAGCGTTGAAGCGTCTTGCTTCTCATTTCCGGTGCCTACATCTTCACCTAGTGCCGATTTTTCGACATGGCTTTCGATCCGCTCATCTTCACCGATGATTACCTTCGGGTCCGCGCTGTTCCTACTTGTCACACCTCTACATTCGTATGGTGTCATACAAAAGACCAGAAAGGAGGCGACTGGCAATTTATTGTCGAACCACTTCGACAGCTAGGTCATTGCAACCACATTGCCTTTATTTTTCCTTATCTCGATTATAGCGAGCCTACTTCTGAAGCCAAGATCTCCAAGAATGAGGCATTGATCCAAAAGATAGTCAATGAGGAAATCCTCAAAGGCTGTCACCCAGATCGTATTGCTGTCGGCGGCTACAATGAGGGACTCAATGTGGCTCTCTTGGCAACGCTAGCCGACAGCGCCAACAAAATCAACGGCGTCTTGGGTATCACGGACCACTTTGTGCTTCCTACAAATATTAGCAATATTCGCAGGGAAGTTAACGCAGAGACCCCAGTACTGGTAGTAGATCGTTCTGGTGCAGAGTCAAATGAAGGAAAGGCCTCTTTGAAATCTGTCGGCCAGCCTATTGGAGCTTTTGTTAGCGGAAGCAGTGACGCATCTTCCGGCTCTCAGCCCGTCACTCAGAAGGTAAATATTTAACTTTTTTAACTGGGAAATGCCTGGTACTAACCTCTGAATCAGGAGCTGGAGATATTGGATCGTTTTATTCACGAAGTGCTTCCAGTCGAATTTGCGACAAAGAATTAGATACTTAAAAGCTTAGAGAATCTAGATGCTACATATTATATTATTTAGATTATTATTCTATCACTCATGTAATCTACATTCATCACTTTATATATGTTTCCACTTAATCGTACTCATTAGCTAATCCTGAGCATGTACGTCCATGTTAAGCTAGGCTATCCTAAGGTTGAAACTACCTTGTGTTCTGGTTGTAGTTAATAGAATGGCGAAAAATCATACTAAATAGTTGTGAACAACGCGGCGGTCATAGTGAAAGAATTCGCTGTTATCTCTCCTATGCTTTCTTCTTCGTCCTCTTTGAGCCTGGAGGTCAGGCTATGGCCTGAGATGCATCCGCCGCATTTCATCCTCTACAGTATGGGTCTAGCGGCTTCCCTCTTTCGCACAGTTGGGTAATAGCTCTCCAGCGGTTTGGAGCCAATTAATGGGTTCATCAGGGCTTCTGACATAGTGGAGGATTACACATTCTATGGTCTCCGTTTTCTCCTTACAAGCAAAGGCAAGATTCTCCTGCTTGGTCTATGTGCGCAGTATGGATTCGTGCAAAGGAGTTACTTTCGGCTTTGATGAGGTGTTTCTGGGCTCTGACTGCCTTCTTGACTGCCCACTATGGGCCTAGGTGGATTGGCTATTGAAAGGTCCAATAAATTTATTTCTTAGACTCCAGGTTACACAATGCTGCTCCATACACAATCTATATCTGAGTGGCATGATCGCATACGCATAGTTATTGAAGGGAAACACACTGTATTTTGTCTTGGCTGAACTACTTTCTTATCTTCCATGCATAGCAATACATGTCCAAAAGAAATCTTCGACATTGTACCAGTTCAAACATCATTAGCATCAGACACGCCGGCGATGGTCCCATCGTGTGCGACACTGATATTCTTCTTTTCCAGACTGGCTTGAACCGGATTCTTAGAATGAAAAAGACCCTCAATCTCTTCCAAATTCCAACCCCGTGTTTCGATGAAAAAGAAATAAATGATAACGATGCCGAAAGCATCCCAGATGACATAAAGCAGATAATATTTCCATCCAGAATTTGCAATAGCAATCGGTGGGACATACGTGTTCAGAACTTTAACTGCATTATTCATGAACGCTAAATACGCCATTCCTTTCGCACGAGAATTGTAAGCGAGGACTTCGACAGGATACAGAGATTGCATAGGAGTCTACCATGTGGAGAATTCTGTTAGCACCTATTTCGGATTGCGTGAAGATCTTGGACCAAGGAGGGTAACTAACCCAAGCAAAGGCAAAGGCGATCAAAAAGATGTAGAGGAATGCAATTCCAGTTCCACCAACAGCAGGCTTTCCAGCTTGCTGTGCAGTGCAAGCTGTAATGATGGCCATTGAAACTGTCATTCCGGCGCTAGAAATCATGAGGAGTTTACGTCGACCAAACTTATGTACGACACTAAGTCCACAAAGTGCAGCAACAGCCATAACAGGCGTTTGGATTGCATTTAAAAGCAACTGAGTAGAGACATCGGTGATGCCAGCCGTCTTCACTGTAATTAGGTTAGCCTCTATTGATCAAGACACACAGAAGTAATTAATTTTATTGCGACTAACCCATGAGCGGAAAATAATAACTGGTCGGAGGTAGATCAAGTTCACCGAACCATGATATGCACGAGACGAGAAAAATACGATAACGGTCGGCCCGAGTTCTGAAGAGGGACCTAAAATCCCACCATCGCTTATCAGAACCGTCGAGTTCAATAACTTCTGCCATTTCTTGGAGCTCTAGATTTGCGACCAAGGCGTCTGGGTCTCCATCACCGTGATATTTGACTAGAACAGCTTTTGCTTCGGCTTCTCTCCCTTGGCCAAAGAGCCTAAAAAGTTAGAATATGTTACACAATTGGAAACACGGAAGAGAAATTGACATACCATCGCGGACTTTCCGGGATAAACCAAACAGCGCAGAGGATGATGACCGACGGGAGACCTTGAATCGCGAGGGGAAGCCGCCAAGGAAAAGAGAGGGTTGTATTTGCATGGTTTAAGCCATATTCGAGCCATGTCGATATAATTGTGCCCATGAAGAAGGAAGCTTGATAACCGCCGGTAAGCTGAGCGCGATATTTGGGATATGACATTTCGACAACGTAACTGGGACCAGCAGTCTGAACAAGCACAGCCCCTACACCAAGAATAAAGCGACCACCCATGAGCATAGACAGCCTCGTTCCTGCGGTTTGAAGAATGGCTCCAATGACACAAATTACTGATCCGAGAGCCATTCCAACGCGGCGACCATACGTATCCGCGCAGGGACCGGCAAAAAAAGAGCCAGCAATATTACCAATGACATATAACGCAGCGACAAGGCCTTGATTTTTAGTGGTAATGCCGAAGTATTTAGTAAATTGAGGAATTGCAGATAACCCCCCTAAAGCAGTGTCAGTAAGTTGCCGTCATGTTTTCGTCGAAACTGGGCCTTCTGACGTACCGAATGTGTTTGAGTCAAACCCGTTGGTGGCAGAACACAAGTAACCAACAAAAATGCAACCATATAGCTTCAAGAAACTCCTTCGAAAAATTTTAGGGTTCTCGCGCAGCAGAGCAGCCTGCATGCGCGATTCCGTCATGATATTCTCCGTGGTTGGTTTGACACCATCTTCATGATGGTAGGCATTGTAAGAATCTTTCTGTGCGTTGGCCATTTCAGCAACAGTTACCTGAGAATACAGAAAGATGCTTGGTTTGATGTGTTTCTCTGAGTAAGATGGTTCCTTATATACACCTTGCCCAAGGTCAGCTCATTCGCAACTGTACATATCTCCCCACAAGCTTGATCCCCGGATTTCTTCCCCCCTCAACAAAAACGATTCCCCGGAATATTAGCGCCACTTTTTTTTCTTTGGTAACTTATCACGCTAATAAAATGTGCCCCCTCGATTATACCAAAAACGGTGTTAAGTGAATTTCCAAAAAAAAGTAAATTATCCAAGATTGGGATTTAGACGATCACGTGATCGGCTAGAAGAACCTTTCCATTCAATGCTTATCTATTCACGCTATCCTTAGATACGCAATGGGTGCCATGATGCCACCAGTCAAACAGCAAGCAGATGTGTGTGGCAAAATTGCCCCTAAATTGGCAAAGTGCTGAAATCAGGCCCCAGAGAGAAAGTCGGAGCTATTTTCTTCAAGCGTAATAGAGATGGATCTATTTCAGCATTAAATTGTACAGTAGAGTATCCACCAAAACAACATGTTGAGATATCAATAGGATATGGTAATATAGCTGAATAAATTCAACTGGACAACTTTAGTTGTGGAAAGTCGCGTAAATACAGAGTGCGTGCTAAAATATTATCCGCGTCAGACTCGTGATACCTGAGCTAGAACCTTTCCATTCGCAAAACCCATACATTCTTAATAGCAGATGTATTTTGTTGTTCACAAAATCTAGTCATGAAAATCGAGGAATTCAAGGCTACACGCGACATAAATAAGCATAAGGAGTTTGCCTTGTTGATTTATGATACATCGCGCCTGTCTATGAAACGCGCAAATTATTCTCAGGGTTCTACTAATTAGGTGGTTATTCCTAAGTGCTACACTGGTGGACGCCAGAGTAAATAAGAGTAATTAATGTTGAGAACCCTCAATATCTCACGCACGCTCGAGATAGTTATCATCTCCTGTCAGAGTCCTTTTGTCAGCCATATTCAAAGACAAGTTTGCAATGATTGTCTTCTCCATTGCTATGTATGACCATGGATGCTGCCAGATAAGATTAAACGGCTTGAAAGATAACTTGAAGATTCAAAGCTCAAAGTCTCGACACTGTATTCAGCGGGTAATCGTGATTAGAGAGTAAGGACGGCTCTTGGGCAACCAAAACGAATATAGCATCGACCTCAATAGCTAAGGGGCTTCCGGATGTATCCTAAATGCTTTTACTTTCGCAATACGCTCTCCTTTTCAGTTTGTACGAGTTCTAAGGTCTCCGTCGAGATTTCTGCATTTGAAGTCTGATGTCTAATTTTATATTTCTAAGAAATAGGACTGAAGTTTCTTCAACTATGCTGGTGACTGCTCTGTTGAAGTAGCAATGAAGAGAAACTACCTACATGGCAAGTACAAAGTACTTCTCAAGACAACTTCCCTACAAGTATCAACGAAAATGATGGTCACACGCCATCTTATAGCGGAGATAAGAGAAATATTTTCTTGTTTCATCCTACGGGAATTAAGAAGAGAAAAGCGGGCTTTGATTGCTGCGCAGATTATTAGCTGACAATCTGCGGAATATGCAGATGGCTATCAGATATGCAAGATAACCTGAATAAAAAAAAGGATTGTAATTTCTGATTGAATCGCATTGGTTGTCTGCGTATATCAGTAGCAAGGTTTAAACTATTCAAGTCCTCCTTGCTAGTAGTATTGAAATGGGAGCCGACCATGCAGGCAGCGACCCTATTGATACAGAAATGCTAGCCTCTGGTTACCGTACAGCACTCTAAGTGGGAGCGTAAGCACATTGAAGTTGTTGCCGGGTTGCAGAAGGGTCTGCACCTCTAAGACGCTTTCTGGCACCTGTGGGCAATTTATTGCGTAGGGGCTTCGCGAGGGGGGTCAAAGGCGTCTTCATTGGTGCTCTATCTCTGAGCTGTCTCTCGTTCTCCGGCTATTTTTTGATATCGTCTGAGGCCTCAAAATTATTGCTCCACGCCGAGCGAGGGCCCTGGCTGATCGATCTTCGCCTAATATTTTCAGAGGCCTCTATCGTCTCTTACATAAATTATCTGCTGTCACGTTAGTAAGGCAAATCCCCCACAGGACTGTGGCCTGCCTCGGCTCCTGGTTCAGTACTTTACTTGATTCGCATAGAGTATCTCAATGTCGAGAGCTTTTCGTTTAATATCTCTAATCTGGGTTGTCGCTAGCTTTTTGACTTATTCTTGTTGCCCATATTTGGTACCATTAGGAGTTACGTTATGAAATTTTATGCTTATTTCTTTTAGCTCTGCTTCAAACCAACCAAACCTAATTTTGACACCACCTAGCTTAGGTTTCTAAATTTAATTGTATCAGAGTTGTATAACAAATTTCCTAACTTTGAATTTTTTTTTTTTTTTGCACTAAGCTACAGGTTAATCAAAGGCGCAATAAATAATTGAAATTTGTGTTGTTGATGAATCAAGGATTTAAATCATGGCAACATACTATTGACCGTGTACGAAATTTTGGCTAAGCCTATCGTAGCACAACTCAGGCTGCTGCTGTTAATAATGAAGTGGGCTATTGCTTGGCATTAGACAATATACTCACGGTAAATTTATTCTTTTGGTGGAAATATTTTGGTATGTGAGCCAGCTTCCCACAATTAACAGGCTCAGTAGGACCACCTTCACTTCCTTGTTAGCCGCTCTCGTCATATTCCCGTTACCCAAATTGGTCGTGATGTGTCTTTGCAGTAATGACGCAACACGCTTGGCAAGCTCGTGCTTGGCCATAGGACCATGCACCTTCCTACTTCAGCAGAAATTGCATTTCCTCAGCAATTCAAATGTATTATATTAATAAAGTAAGAGGGTGCAGACATTTTTGTTTCTCCCGCGACTCCAGACTTTCCTGATGTTTAATATCGTTACATCTTCAGAGATTAGACCAGCCTTGCCGATATAGAAATGGGTGAGACTCTTGTAACCCCTCCAGACCTTGACAACTCTAATCACCATGCCTGGCAGCTGAAACCGTTGTGGGCCTTGATGCCCAAAAAGTCGTCGAGCCTATCGCTCATCAAGGTACATCTTCCGACGGAGCACGAGTTGCTAAAGTTGCCGACAATGAAAAAAATGGACCTGCTACCGAATTCCATCGAGTCAACTTAGAGTTTCCCTTATCGGATGAACCCAGCGGCGCCGTTGAACATGAGGCATATCCGCCGCCAACTGATGAAGAGCGCCACTCGCTCCGGAAGGTCAATGATACGATTCCCTTGGTGGCTTGGTCTCTGTGCTTCGTAGAAATGGCTGAACGGGCGTCTTACTACGGTGTAAAGGCTGCCTTCAATAACTATCTCCAATTTCCGCTTCCAACAGGTGGCCCGGGGACTGGCGCCATTGATCCCAGCAAGCCTAATTCTCATGCCGGCGCTCTCAACCTTGGCCTTCAAACAGCCTCTGCCCTAGGACTATTATTCACTTTTCTGGCTTATGTTATCCCCATTTTTGGTGCGTGGGTCGCAGACGTCAAAATCGGTCGCTATCAAGCAATTATATGGGGCGTCATAGTCGGAGCGGTCGCACATATCATCATGATCGGAGGCGCTGCACCAGCGGTTTTGCAAGCCGGCAAAGGCGTTCCACCTTTTCTCATCAGTTTCTTTCTGTTGGCCATTGGGGCTGGTATCTTCAAACCAAATGTTGCACCGACCGTTATCGATCAATACAGGTATCAACGCGAGTACACCAAAGTGCTGAAGACGGGAGAAAAGGTGCTTGTTGATCCTGAGACAACAGTGAGCCATATTATGCTAATCTTCTACGCCTTCATCAATGTTGGCGCATTTTTTTCCATTGCTGTTGTTTACATTGAGAAATACCGCAGCTTCTGGCTTGCCTACCTTGTACCTGGAATCGTCTATTTTCTACTACCAGTTCTGCTTGCAGTCATGTACAAGCGCACCATCAGGACACCACCTCAAGGTTCAGACTTGACTCGCTTCACCAAGATTACTTTCTCGGCACTAAAGGCAAGCAAGGGAAATGTCTTCTCGAATATCTTCTGGCACAAAGTAAAACCATCCGTCCTCGCCGAAAGAAATATTCGTGTTGGTTATTCAGAGAAAGATGTTGACGACGCGCGACGTACATGGCAAGCTGTCCAAATATTTCTCTATATTCCAATCTGGACTCTGAACGACGGGGGCGTTGGTAATGTGTCTAGTAACCAAGGAGCTGCTATGACCTCGAATGGCGCGCCTAACGATTTACTTGGCCATTTCAATCCTTTAGTCATTCTCGTGTTTTCCCCACTTATGGCACAAGTCATATATCCCTTCCTCCAACGAAGAAAGATCAGATTCGGCCGTATAAATCGGATGACATTTGGGTTTTCCCTTGCAATCGTTTCATCAGTTATCGGTGCAGTAGTCCAATACCGCGTGTATGAGACTAGTCCATGGTAAGTGTTTTATACTCCTCCATGTCTCTGCTGCACTTATTGTTAATACCAAGATTTTACATAGTGGCTACTACGCCAGTACTTGCGATGATGTGTCGCCAATATCTATTTGGTGGCAGGTTCCCAATGTTGCACTAGGCGCCATGTCGGAAATTTTTGTCAATGTGACGTCGTACGAGCTTGCCTACGCCCGCGCTCCAGAGCATATGAGGTCCACCGTCGTCGCACTGTTTTTATTTATGACAGCCTTGAGCAGTGCCCTAGGCGAAATCTTAATTCCTTCTATTACAGATCCTACCCTTGTGTGGGCATGGGCTGCTCCTGGGGTTGCGCTTTTCGTCCAGACTGTAATCTTTTGGTGGAGACACCGCAACATAAATGATGATATCTTCATGACATATTCCGAGGATTTCCAAGAATTGATTCCTATTCAAGACAAGCTGGTTAACAAACAAGAAGCCTAGACAAATACGGAGATAGTCGCATTGTGATATTGTGTGGAAATCAGCAGTTGAGATATTGTGGTCTACCTATTCCGATATATACATCATTTTCATAGACGTGGCCCATATTTCTGCTGGAAGGAAATATAAATTATGTAGTTAAACAAGGGGCAACAGTGAATTTCGAATCGAGCAAGCGTTTTGATCTTCTGCTCAGGGACTAGTCAAGATGCGGGCTCGTGATTACCCAAACATATATGATATGCACACTATGTAAAATTAGATAAAAGACTTTCATTAAATGTGTGGTGGTAGTATTTCAATTATTAGTAATTACGCAATGTCGGCAATCCCGGCATCAATACTCTCTTCGAGGCTGGTCCATCCATTTTGCCCGAAGAACGACTGCAGAAGTTTTTCAGCTCTTTTTTGTCCGTCAACAACGGTGTAGTCTCGTCCTTCATCCTTAGGAGGGTCAAGAAATTTCGTGTCGGGGCGTAGCTTCCGAAGAGTTGTGATAACATCTGTCCAGTTAAATTCGTGGGCAAATGCAAAAAGGCGCTCATTTTCAACAGACGTGTCAAGAAGTGCTATAGCGTGTAGCCTGGCACAGTCTACGACGTCCACATAATACTCTAGGATGCATTAGTAATGCAATACACAGCCAAGCCGGTAGTTTTTCTCTTACCAGGAGGGAAAATATGCATCGCAGTGTAGTCTCCCTTGAAAAACGCGCGGATGAATCCCATTGTTGATGCCGACTGCTTGTCAGGAAAGAGAACTTTGCCAGTCTTAGAAGTCGAATTAGCGTAAAGATGTCAATCATAGCGGAGCGTTTTTTTCATCACATACGTTCATATTGGGTAGGACTGCGTTGAAGACGAAGTCTGGTTTTTCTTCTTTTACCCAACTCCAGGCAGAGCGTTCACCCTCAGTCTTCGACGCAGCATAGACAACAAGAGGTTTCAGTTCATCTGGAGTCGATGGGTCCCATGCGGCAGCAACAGCCTCGTCGTTCCACGAATCTGTGCTAAGTTAAAGAACCGTACATCAAGATTTCTCTGAGAGATCATATGTACCTTTATTAATAGTTATGCCTCTGACGTTCGTCTTTGGAATCATAGCAGCAGAAGACGACGATGTCAACACAAAGCGCTTGACAGTCTTGTGCTTAGAAGCCGTAGTGAGTATATTAAGAGTGGCTTTTTGGACATTCGTAACGACGATGTCAGGATTCGGATTAAAGCTGACATCACTTGCCTTTCGCCGGATATTAGCTGTGCACTTATGAGCGAAATATGTTCTTCTGTAAAACTTACCACGTGCACAACCCCGGACACACCCTCCATAGCAGAGTCAAAAGCATTGGTGGCTTCAACAACAGGGACTACAACACTGTGGTATTTGTCGTTTCCGTATTGCGTTTGGAAGAACTCATCTAACCACGGCTTCGCTTTTCGTACAGTGCCTCTGACCCGATACCCTAGCGAGATGAGCGTGTTTGTTACATGGGATCCAATATAGCCATTGGCTCCTGTTACTAGAACTAGTGAGCCTTGGGGGAGTGAAAGAGTCGGAGCCATCTTGTCAACTGAAAATATGAACACCTGTTGACTTTAGCACCGTTGATTTGCACACAACAGTGATACTTACCATGGCTTTTATATAATTTCGCTGCTAATTGATTTGCTGTCTGCGGAAATCGAACTGTTTCTTCTCCTAAGAGTGATATTACGCAACGAAAGGCTTACAAATACCAGTGCTGCATTTCTAAAACCATTATTATTAAGCTCGCGCATTCTTACCCGTCTTCCCAATCCAGATAGTTTCGCATTATCGTAGATTGTCTATTATTAATACGATTCATGTATATTTCATAGGTGTGAAAAGATCTTACTCTTAACATATGTTAGAGCTTCCTCAGCATTGAAATATTTTAATACAATCATGAAAAGAAGCAAAATCTTAGAACATAACAACAAAAGCTCCAAATTCGGTGTTCTCATGTCTAAATCCATATTAGTCATAATGCCATTTTCAACGCGGCCACACTCTCTGCTTTATTGCCAGTTTATCTAGGACAAACTACATAAATGTGAAATCCTGTCGCTTGCAGAGTGAATATTGTTAGGTAATGCAATGTACCGTTTTAATCAACCGGCAAGCTCTTTCATTTAAACATTGCTGGAGACAAGCGACATAGACAATTCGCTACATGACTCACTTCTCCTGAAGATGACAACATATAGTAGTACTAAAAATAAGGGTCTGAATTCTCAAGGATAGCATCATTGATAAATATACTAATAATTTCCTCATAGTATCGGGTACTAGTAAAAGAGTTGAAAAGAGCGAGCAGAGAACTATAAGAATATAGATAGGCTATTGAGCCAAAGGAAACGAAGATGGATGGGATAAGGCAGCCAACCAGAGAGAGAAGGGGACCATTGACACTGAAACTGCCGTCGATATCACTGATTTCAATAGAAGATGAACGAGCTGTAATATGTTTGTTTTCAATTTTAATATAGTTGCTTATTATTACGATAATAAAGGGCTGAACGTATTAATAGTCCGAAGTATAATCAGCATAAGTGAAACAGTTGAAATTAGTTACAGCGCAATAGGGTACATTTTACTAAGTGTGATTCTACTTTATGACCTGCAACGAACTAGCTGTCGAGTAGTGCTTTAGATAGAAGCAAATTAAGGGATGACGGCAGATTTCTAAGTTGTAACTATTTCCTACAGATAACGAAAGACGGACTAATATAATAGCCACCTAATACTTCATAGCTCAGTTTAGTCCTTTCGGTTTAGCTGAATCATGTCGCTATTTAATAGCGTGTCAGCATGGAAGCCATTGGTAACTTGATCCAGCATGACTGTCGACAGCATGCTGAGAGGTATGCTAGGAACCCCAGCAGTCAGGTTCAACAAAGGCGCCATGATCATATCATTCAAGACGCGGTTGCTTGTGATCAATCCAGGCTTAGCGATCAAAGCTTCAATCTCGCCCTTATACTCTGTAGCGTAAGCTAATACTTGATTCTCAGTTTCACCCTAAGATTGAATGATTTATCAGTGCCGCTTCTTCTCTATTCAACCATATCCCGTTCAGAAGTCATTCAAAATGAAGTTTAGAGGGGCGGCTTACACGCATCAGGGAATACTCTGGTTTGAAGCGCGGGGTCTTCGTCTGATCCCGCTCAGCAGCAATGCCGCTCACATACAAAAATCGAAATGGGATGTGGGATCCAGCTTCGTGGATGGCTCGGAGTCCGGCTATTGTGCTGATCTGGCAGACGCGCTTGACTTCTTCAAATGAATAGGCTGACGACTTAGATGGGGTGATGGCAACCGTCCTGGATGGTAAGTCGTTAAGACCCGACTAGAGAAACTCTGCACTTATTGAAAGCACTGCGTACCATATACATGCATCTGCACCAGTCAGCTCCTTTTTAACGTCATCTGGATACTCGTCATAGTCCTTGATGATAACGCTCTTAAATTTTAAGGGTTTAGCACCAGGTTCCAGATTTTCCGGCAAGACAGTTGTCTTGCGAGCTAACGCGATGACCGACGTGATCTCTGGCCGACTCAGGCTCTGGCGGATCACTTCAGTCGCAACATATCCAGTAGCACCAGCAATGATGAGCTTCATGATGGCTTGAATTGTGTACAGAGTAGAAATTATCTTGTTTCTGTGCCCCGCATCACGCTTCAATCTTACGTCGGAGAGTGGGGCAACGCTTGAAACGAGTAGGATATTCTCTACAGTACTCCGTATATTTACTCCGTATTATTAGTCTTTCCGTCTTACTTTTTGCTTGATTCTCTGTATATTACTTTCTAGCATGCGGCGCTGCTTTCTATGCAAATTAAAGATATTCCTTAAATTTCTTAACCTTTCTATTCACTAGAATGTGCGGCTTTCTCCTTCTGGATAGCCAAGTCATATGTGTCGTACTTATAAAGATGGCCCGGGTGATCATCTCGCAGATGTGCTTGGCCAATGCCATAGATACTTTCCCGTAGGGTGCATGGCTCATCGTTGTTGGCTAGTTTATCTGGCATCAGGCCACGACGGCGAAGTTCGGGCACGAGCAGCTCTACAATGTCTTCAAAGCTGCCTGGAGTAATAACGTAACCGATGTTAAACCCGTCGACATCAGCGATATCTACCCACTCCTGAAAAACATCTGCTACCTGGCTGGCGGTGCCGACCGGCTGAGCGCCTGAACCCCCGATGGCGGTGATTATACCTAGATTACGTGGCGTAAGCGGTGGTACGTCGTCACCGCGATAATTAAGATTATATATGGAAGACCGCACACGCTGAAGCTGGCTGATATCGTCCTCAGTCAAGCGGTGATCTAGGTCAAATTTGGCAATATCAATACCCGTACCGGCTGAGAACTGAGCCAGGCCACCCTCAACTAGGAGATACTTGAGAGCATCATCGTATTTGCGTTTGGCATCTGCCTCGTCCCTCCCTATAATTGGCGTGATCATTGCAAAAATCTTTACGGACGCCGGGTCGCGGCCCGCCGCTGCTGCTGCTGCCCGGATCGTCTTGACACGTGGCGCTACAACATGCGGAGAGAGGCCGGAGACAAAGATGCCTTCCGCATGTGTGGCACCGAATTTTACACCAGCTCTGTTGAACGGTTAGGCGAGATAGTCACTCCCAAAGGACAAAAAGCGAGCCACATGGAAACACATAGTCTTGGATACATACGGTGAGGTGCCAGCCTGGAATAGAACAGGCGTCCGCTGAGGCGAGGGGTCAACAATGAATCGAGCTTCGACGTCGAATTTGCCGTGGTGTTGAATGAGGCGAATCTTGTCATATTCGGCATAGATTCCACTCTCTCTGTCTTCTTTGAGGGCGTCGTTGGCCCAAGAACCTTCCCATAGTCTTTCAAGTGTGAGAGAAAATCATCTTGTGAACAATCATTCAGTAGAAGTCGCCCTCTGACCATAAATCAACTCACTTGTACAAGACACGAAGGTACTCGTCTGCATTCTCATAACGCTTGTCATGTTCCACCAAGGGCAAGCCAACCTGTAAAATTGCCGATTAGACTGTCTGAGTAAAGAGATAGGAACCTGAAGATGTGAAATCCCTACGGCTTTCGATGCTGATTCTTTCCAGCTTGTTACAATGTTCCAGCCGAATCTACCTTTAGTAAGGTGATCTAAGGTAGCGAACCGTTTGGCAACTATATATGGCTGTTCATAAGAAGTCGATGTGGTGATGGCAAATCCTAATTTTTTCGTCACTGCAGCCATGGCAGAAACTGGCTACAAAAGAGATCAGCCAGAGAAAGCCACATCTATCAGTCAAAAAAATGAAAAGAGACACAAATCGAACTAGTAGAAGCGTACAATAATTGGGTCACCCATGGGGAATTGACTGCCTGTGCGGATAGCCGGCTCGTCGCTATTTTTATACCTGTTATGGTAAGACGCTGTTAGGAGGTATAGCGCACCAAACTAAGAACAAACGATGTCCTTGGACTTACACATCATAAGGGCCATATGAGTCGGCCAAGAACAATGATGTAAAACCGCCCTTCTCGAGTAGCTGGGCTAGATTCGTCCAGTAAAAGAGATCGCGACGTTTCTCGCAGGCGCGATCCCGTGGGTTGCGCCATTGCCCAAATGACAAGTGGCCCACGGTGAACATGTCGAATCCATTCAGCAAGATCTGCTTCTTTGGCCTAACGCTAATAGAGTCATAAGTACCAATATCGCCATTACTCTTAGAATTAGATATAGAGACCATATTGATGGCGATTGAAAAAAAAATTATATTCGTGTTGTTCCTACAGTGAAGTCACAGTTTGGGTTCCCAGCTGTACTGGTACCAGTTGATTGGTTTTACGGTTATTCACGAAATGTTAAATTTTCATTGAAAGGCAAGGAGATATATATACAAAATTGTTTTGTCGCTTTGAAAAGAAAAAAAAAAATACATTTTGAAGAAAAGGGAAGGATCCAAAGGAGACTCTACGCAATATGGCACACGAATCACGCTCCCACTTGCTAGCCAGCCATGTAGCTACAACACCTATCGTCAAGAAAAACCCGTACACAGATATTGATCATCCCCACGACAACAATATGGATAGGAGAAACTTTGGAACCTATGTGAATAGATAATTGTGTCTGGGGAGGGTTACGGAGACTGTATACCAACTCCTTGAATAATACGCACAGGGCCGAATACTTGAAAGAGCTCGGCCAACGTGGGTGAAGTTGAACTGGGCGATGCCGGCAGTTACGGGTACGTAATTTGTATAATTGACACCTATTGCAATGGTGGCATTGCGGAGCTCGATGCTGCGATTAGCCCCCATTGTCGCAAGCTCTCGGGTAGTAGTTGTGGATGACGGGAGCCTAGTATAGTATTTCGCCATCGAATCGCCAAGCATTGGACTCTGCGCCTCCGCGCCAGGAACCCGACAATCTCGCCAAATTGAGCCATAGGTGCATCTCACCCAGGCAGTTCAAAACGTGTGAGTTTGAAGTTAGTTTAAAAATGCGCTTGCTGCATTTGGAAAATACCTCTTTTATCTGTCCCCGACTCCATGCCCACAATCCCCGGATCGTACCTTCACATCTTCTAGTTATCATGGTCGTATCGACAGTGGACCCAAGCTTCTTTGGCATTGTTTAGCATTTTGTTTTTGAATTCGGTTCACTACTTTCGATGCGTCCTCAATGCCATGCCCAAGTATGTTGCCGTCGTCGCCATCTTCGGTGCAAGCACATCATATGAAAACTCAATTTTTGATATCTCTCTCTTCTGTTCTATATGAATTAATTCCTATAGACCATTTTGCAACAACTTGTAGACTATATTGGATTGTAAGGTGAGGGCTGATGCGCACCTTTAGAGTACCTTTGTCAGTTTTTGGTATAAAAAGGACTAAAATATTGTTTTTTTAGACTGTTCAGTTCATTACAATCCACCAGAGCATTCTCACTGAGTTATAGTTTGTGCGAAGATCGAATTTAATTTTTTTGAAAATATTTTATAAAAGAGAATCAATTTGCTTGGCCTCGATCTACCTACTGCTAATAGAGGCCGTATCGCTTGTTACAGCCAGCTGCTACTATGGCCATCGAATTAGTGGAACCAAATCAAATTTCCATTAACATTGAGACTGGCAAGAATACTAGAAAGCATGGTGAAGCTATCATCTCTCGAACAGACGATATTGAGCTGCGAGATGATCCCGAAGCACGCGCAGCGTTCTTGGCTACATTCACAGCGGAAGAGGAAGCCCGAATTATTCGCAAAGTGGATATCCACATTGTGATACTGATCGGTGTTATGTCCATGATCAAGTCGGTGAGTAAATCTCGGAGCACTCTGAGAGGAATACAACACCCTGTGATGCAATTTTTGGACAGCGGGCAGCAGCAAATGGAGATTAACGATGATTGGAATAGATTGATGCAAATAGTGCATCAAACGTAAAAGTGCTTCAAGTCGGCGAGTCTCGCAACATTATAACTGAGTTGGGCATGACATCAAACCTGTATAACTGGGTTGGTTCAATCTACGGCATTGCCTACATCGTCTTTGAAGCCCCTAGCAACTTACTGCTGAAGAAGATGACCCCCCACCTTTGGCAATCACGCATTTTCTTGACGTGGGGAATAATTCAGGGATGTCATGCAGTTGTGAAAAACTACCACCAGCTATTTGCACTTCGTTTCTTGCTCGGGTAAGTGCTTGACGTCTAACCTCCATTTTTTACTACTCTATTTTTTTACTACTCTATTTCATCATCGAATGACTTATAAATATATAGCATGTTTGAAGCTGGAATGTTCCCTGGCGTGATGGCACATTTGCATAGCTGGTACAGAACTGAAGAAATGGGCAAGCCTGTGGCATGGTTTTTTGGAATTGCTGCCAATTCGACCATTGTAGGCTCGCTGCTGTGCTACGGCCTAAGTTATGCCAATGGTGTTCGCGGCCTCAGCGCCTGGAGATGGGTGTACATTGTCGAAGGCATTTTCACTGTTTTATTCTCAGCAGTTGTCTATTATTGCCTTCCTGATTATCCCAAGTCCCCTCGCAGTCGTCGCTGGCTGACGGAACGTGAGCAAGAGTTCCTAGAAGCGCGCTTATCTGAGAATGCACCGAGGACCAGTGATCCATCATACTCCTGGAAAGAGATTAAGCACACGCTTGGCCACTGGCTCATATGGTCATTTCTGCTGTCGCAGACGCTGGTCAACCTAGGCGGCTACGCGCTGACTTGGTACCTGCCTACTATTATCACGAATCTTGGCTTTGCAGCTCTGCCTAAAAATCAGCTGCTCAACATCCCACCAGCTGCCGCGACAATCCTTGGGGAGATCTTCTCGGCTTGGTTTATGTATCGGGCTTTCATTGTTCGCCCCGCCTATATCATGATCATTATGTCTGGCATGGTTATCTGCTTCGTCCTTTTTTTCACTCTTGATAACCGATATGGCTTATATATTGCATGTATTCTTGGCCAACTATTCTACAATAGTTATTTTATTCCCTTCTGGGCATGGCGCTCTGCCACGCTGGTAGGTACAACAGGCACGGCGCTGACCTACGGTTTGCAATCTGGAATCGCTCAGCTAGGCGGCGTCGTTGGCCCACAGCTCTTTCAATCAAAGTGGGCATACAACCGATACAAGAATAGCTTTGCCATTGCTGCTTCTTTTATCATTGCTGGGTGGTTATCTAACGTCTGGACTTGGTATTTGACACGCAACACTGAGTATGATGTGCTTCTCCATCAGCGGAAAGTTTTAAAGGCGCGTAAGCAGGGTAAGGTTGTATCCGGCGACGACATCCAAATATTTGAAGAGAGAAAGTTCTATAAGGGTATATGGCTTAGCAAAAGCCCTGCTGTGGAGAGCTCAGATGAGTCGAGTTAGGATGCGAGTTCATTTTATCTCCTACATAGTCTGTGACCTGAGCTCAATTCAAATATTTCTCAATTAATTTACAGGGAGCTGATGGGGGAGCAAACTGCCTAAAATGTGAATAAGTTAACGTGTGGAACTTGAAACTAAAAGAACGATAAAAGCTGACAGGAAATAGAAAGAGAATACGGAGTAGCTAGCTAGCGGAAACAATACAAGGAATTTCCAATGAAGGTTTTATAGCTCAAATCAGCTACATCTTTTGTTGTTTCAATTTTAGAGTCTGTTTTGCTCGTCGTATCACAATCTGGTGTTGGGTTTCTTTTAGAGTACACGTCACGAATTAAATTTCTACTGTAACTTTCGATATCTTAGTGGATAAGGCGAATGGACACTATTCCGAGCCATTTTTGCCTCCGCCGCATTATACCTCCCTAGTAGAAAAAAAAAATCCAAAATAAAATACTAGTACAATAGAGCGCCGACTGGGCGCCTTATCCACACGCATGTGAGCTATATTAAAGTACTGACAGAGGTGGTTAACTATGTGCCAGATAAGCAGAGCCAATAGCTAAGACACTACGAGCTCGAGAGATTCCATGCTAGAGAAAAAGAAAATGCAGTGAGGCAGAACAATTTCTATATGATGCAATTCTACTAGGTATTTAATGTGTGCAGCTTTGAATTCCCTCCGACAAAAGATGAACCGCTTTTGTTAAGGCTTTGCTCTCTTACGAAACCGGATAAACCGCTTGGGAAACAAAAATTTTCCCCAGAATATAGTTATCTTTCTCGACATCTACGTTGTAATAGCTTTCCCGCTAGGTCACAGACAGAAGAAACTTCCAGGTAGTGACAGAAAAACCGTATATTTATTTATATATATTTACGTACATCACATTTTGCCCATATGCTGTATCCCAATACCCATTGCTATATCCATACTAATAGATACCACCATATCATTCAGACTAAATATGGCAGAGATTCTGCAACCGTAGTGCTGTTGGTTTGCCGGCTGCTGATGCCGCCTGGCCGTGCTAGCAATGCTTTACGCTGTTTGCATATAGTAGAGGTTATGCACCGGAGTCGGTGTTGGCTGAAAGATAGACGTAATGCGATTATAGTAGGTTGTGATCACATCTTAAAGAGATCTTCTACAATTAGTGTCAACGAAATAGCAAAAGTCACAATCCCTAATACCTCGCCAGGTAAGGCCAAAGGACTTTTTTTTCGCGTGTTAACAATGTAGTGCTTGTGGAGACTTTCAAGGGAATAGTGCGGAAGCAACAACTAGTAATTTACAAGGACGTTTACGAATAAGCCTGTGAGATTAATGCCGGAGATATATCAAGAATATGTGGGATCTTCGTAATATTAGAAATAATTGTAAAGGAAAGATGAAATCATGTATACAGAGACTCTCCTCATGGAACATCATAATCCTCCTGTAGCTGTTTTATATTAGAATGGCTGACTTTTCGGCACCAACATGCAGGACGCCCCCCACAGCAATCCTGGCCAGTGGCACCTGGACATCCGGATGCAACAACAAAATCCGACCAACCGCATGTGATTCTTGTTAGCCTCTCATTGCTACAACTTCCAAAGTATTGCGCGATCCAAGTTATCACATCTTGACCAATGTGGACGGTAATATAAACAGATAAATTTTCTTTCGTATAGCTAAATTGGAAACTTTCTTAATCGACAAAAACTGAGCACACATCGAAATTACTAGTTGGAAATTACTGAGCTATCGTCAGCTCAAGGGAGACCAAATATGGATTTCGACAACACTCCTGAGTTAAAGTCTAAAGATGTGGCTGTGGTGGTAAATACCGACCTGGACTCAGTAAATGCCACCCAACAATTAGATCCTACATCACCAGACTTTGACCGAACAGCGTTTCTGGCGACATTCAGCGCCAAAGAAGAGAAGAAAATCTTGCGAAAAGTTGATTTACGTCTGATGATCCTAGCAGGTTTCATTTACATGCTGAAACAGGTATTTGAATATAATGCCGTTCAATTTGGTACGAAACTTCTCTAACGACCCAGGTCGACGTCAACAATGCTGCCTCGGTCAAGGTTTTGTCTCCCGGTCAGCCGACTAATATCATGGTTCAGCTGGGAATGACGTCAAATCAATACAACTGGGTGCAGTCTGTATATTATGTTCGTAACTTGATCCCACAACACGTCGCAACTGACGCGAAGCTCATACTCATGGACAACTTCTCTCCTATATAGATCTCTTATATTATCTTTGAAGTTCCCAGCAACTTGCTTCTAAAGGTGATGGGCCCTCGATTGTTTATGGCTCGCATCATATTTACTTGGGGAGCTATTGTCGCACTGGAATCTACCTGCAAAACCGGACCAGGTTTGTTGGCTGCTCGGTTTTTCCTGGGGGTTGCAGATGCCGGAATGTTCCCTGGGTTTATGACACAGTTCCAGAGTTGGTACCGAAGCGACGAGTTCGCTCGGCCAAATGTATACTTCTGTGGCATTGTTGCAGTAGCAAATATCGTCAGCTCGCTTCTCATATATGGAATTTCTTTTCTAGATGGAAAGCGCGGTATCAGTTCCTGGCAGTGGTGAGCGGCTACCTGCTTGACCCATATTTGACACTACACCACACATACTAACGTGACATGCAGGGTATTCATTATTGAAGGTGTTTTTACTATGGTATTCGCTGGTTTTGTTTACTGGTTTTTGCCAGAGTATCCCAAGTCAAAGTCATCCAACAAATGGCTTACTCCAAGGGAGCAAGATTTCCTTGAGCAACGACTTGCAGACACTGCTCCACGAATAAATGACAAAAACTTTACGCTTCACGAGACCCTGAGATCATTAAAGGATCCTCGACTTTGGTCCTTCATGTTAACACAGATGCTCATAAACACGGGAAATTATGGCTTAACGTGGTTCCTGGTGAGATACTAGATCTCTTTTCGATTCAAGGGTGTCTATAAAACTGACATTATTTTTTTTTAGCCAACAATCATCACAAACTTAGGTTTTGTTTCGCCACCAAGAAATATTTTACTACTTATCGTAAGTTCAAAGCCATCTCAAACAATTCAGGAATATCAGCTAAACATAATAACAATAGCCTCCAGCTGCCGTGACCGTGGCGGCTATTCTGACGTCCTACTATATCTTGCAAAAGGCATGGCTACCACGTCCACTATTCACTTCATTGATTGTCATCTTGGGAGTTGGCCTATATGCCATCTTCATCGGTACTCAAAATAAAGTCGCCATCTATATAGCAAGCGTTCTTGGCTCAACAGCAGCAAGCACATTCTTTGTGCCGTTTTGGACTTGTACGTCTCTTATTTCATTACAGTCAGCTGATTAGCACGATGAAATGTTATAGCTAACCTTTGGAAAAGGGCGATCATCTAGTATGAAAGGTTCAACGGGGACAGCTTTCAGCTACAGTTTACAAAATTGTATTGGCCAGATGGGTGGTGTCATCGGCCCTCAACTGTTCGCATCAAAATATGCCCAAGATGGATACCGAGTGTCCTACGCCGTATGCACAGCTTGTGTCGCGGGCGGCTTTTTTGGTTGTTTGGTTTGCTGGTATTTCACATGGAAGATCGAAAAGCAAATTACTCAGGTTCGGCGGGCAAAAAATAAAGCTGAGCTCGAAGGAAAAGTTTATACAGGCTCTGATATTGATTACGATTCCGACAAGTGGCTGAATGACTAAAGGATTACGGTAACATGTATAAGTGTACAATGAAAATTTCTCTTGCGCACCGTTTGAAGTTTACCTTCATTATCGTTTTCGATTCGCACATAGGGCGCATGGCCCCTTTAGGAGACAATAAAGAAATATATAGTTAAATATCATACTTATGATCCACTCTTGGAGCTGCAGTGTAGATGAGGTTACATTTCGAGATGTCGTAAAAGGCTCATGGTCCGACGCGGCCGGCAACTAAGAGATTCTATTTTGCGGCGACTAGGCTGTCTACGACTCCGCCAGTAAGTTTAGCAGCCGTTTAAGTTTAGTGTGATGCGAGGCCGTGTCGCGTGGTTGGCCTTGTGCTATGGGGCTCATTGTGCCTGTAGGACATAGGGCTCGTGGGACAGAATGGGGGAATGGCATTGACTTTCTAGATACAATCACTTACGTGAATCCGTCTAATCACAGCTCAAAATCCATCGAGGACATTATTCGCATTGTAGTGGCCTGATAGAGGTAGAGAACTGTTTCGTGGAAATGTACCAGGTACTGAAAGCGTCTGGAATCGTACATCAGTGTCAGAGCGAGCTCTGCAAGCTTAGTGTTTGTGGCCACAAAAGCGGAACTAAAACGCGGCACCAAAGGCTACCAGCAAGGGTTAACTCGATTTCTTATCTTTACTAAAGAAGATCAGACTAAAATGGTAGAACTAAGCTAGCGTCTTCTCACCATATTAATTCCTGTTATGCGGCACTTTGTATTTGATATTTTAGAAAGGCGATGATGACTGTAAGCTGTGCATGAGCATGACATGTCAGTCTTGGAATCCATGCCTATGGCTTTCTAATAATTTTGAAAGACTGATGTATTTTTGCACAGGGGAGTAAAGATGATATTCAGCTTATATAGCAGCGGTTGGCTTAAACCTAGGTACAGACACCTATGTGCATCACGTTTATCTGTTTGCGTCGTAATATAACATTTCTTTACCATTCCCACCTTACTCTACACTTAGCAGCAGGGTTTAAACCTATACGATACTCTAGCCTTTGAAGCACTTACAAGCGACGACGCACCTACTGCAAAAAGCCACCAAAAAAAAAAAAAAAAAAAAAAGAGCCTCACGTTAATAGGAAGCGACGGCCAGATTGACGCCTCTCGCTTTAATGCGTAGTACTTACAGCTTTTATAAAACCGCGTTTCTTTATATCTAAGCAAGCCATCAAAATAGTGCACCTAACATGATCCCTTATTGAAGCCTTGAAAATCATGGTGTATGGTGTTGATATAATCTCTGTCCTCTAACGCGGCAAAGCACAAAGGCGGACAACGGTATGTGTTAAGAACCAAGGCATATTACAATTACAGTGTGGAAACTATCATCTCGTCAATGACAAAAAGACAAACACACATACACACATCGAAAAAAGGACAAAAAGCAAGATAACACTCTGAAGAAATAGATTATGGAACGTCTAGAGTGGAGGATTAGAGGAAGACCAAAAAAAAAAAAAAAATTTAACGTAGCGAAACACTAGGCGCACATAAACAACAGCGTTTGTACCCGTAGGGGGTGGAGAGCGGGGGGTTAGCACAACGGCGCCTGTACACGGACTACCTGATTAACGGTAATTTAGACTAGGTACTCGCCCTCCGGACAATTTACGGTTGTTCGACCGAATGCTCGTTAATTTGTCATGCTGTTTTCGAATCCCTGCAGATTTGTAAGTCAAAATCATTATGCCTAGCACGGCTAAGTGGCTACACATACTTCCATTTTTGGAACATATCATACTGGTTGAAATTCCCAAAACGCTATTAGCACTCTCTCTATGACTCGATGGGCTTCATTATTTAATGACTGCCTCCCGCCTCTCCGTCAAGATCCTTCTTACAAGATTAAGACTACCAGATTAGGAGCCAACTAGGCAAGACTTTCCCTCGCTCTCTTTACTAGGAACAACTAACTTGTCTTCACAATGACGAAGAATATTGTTATTCTCGGCGCAGGCTTTGCCGGCCTCCCACTAGCACACAAGCTTCTCAAACACACCATCCCCAAAGTCAAAGGGGCCAAACTCACCCTTGTCTCTGCATCCACACACCTATTTTGGAGCCTTGCTGCAGTGCGTGCAGTAGTTCCAGGTCAGATCCCCGAAGACCAGCTATTTCGACCAATTGAAGCCGGATTTGCCAAATACCCTTCTTCGCAATTCGAACTCGTCTTCGGAAAGGCTACCAGTGTTGACCTTGATCAGAACAGCGTCACTGTCGATGTCAATGGTAGTGCGAGAACTATTGTGTATGACCAATTGATCCTTGCCACCGGCTCGTCGGTCAACACCGGTCTACCGATGAAGCACGTCGGCTCTTCTGAGGCTACCAAAGCGGCTCTCCGTCAACTTCAAGGAAACATTCAGGCCGCAAAATCCATTGTTGTTGCTGGTGACGGAGCGACGGGTGTCGAGACACTAGGCGAAATAGCTGAAGCATATGGAGGAAAGAAAGAACTTACGTTCATCGTATCGAAAGACCACGCTCTTCCAGGGCTTATGCCTTCTGTGGGCAAAGCTGCAGAGAAGGCACTCACTGCTTTGAAGACCACCATTATCCACAATGCCAAGGTCACAGATGTCAAGGACCATGGCGGTTATAAGTCGATAACTCTCTCAAATGGGAAGGTCCTCTCTGCAGACGTCTATTTGCCCTTCTTCGGCCTAAAAGCAAACTCGTCCTTTCTGCCACCTACAATTCTCGAAAGCAACGGCGATGTCAAGCTTGATGCTAAGCTACGCGTCATCGGCACCAGCAACGTCTGGGGAGTTGGCGATGTGGGTAACGTGGAGACCAAGCAAGCTATGAAGGCAGATGCTCAGTTAGTTCACCTGGCAAAAAACCTGGATGCAGTTCTCACGGGCAACGCCGCTGGACTTGCTGACTACAAACCGTCCGACAAACCAATGATATTCGTCACCATCGGGAAAAAGAAGGGTACAGGTCAGATGGGGGGAATGAAGGCCTTCAGTTGGATGGTGACGTACGTGAAGGGTCGGACCTTGTTTATCGAGAAAGGCCTGCCAATGGTCGAGGGGAAGGTCTAGGATTCAGGGCGGTGTATGATCCGACTTTTTCTTTTCTAATTCCCAAAGAAAGTGGCTCCTTCGCCGAGCGCTGCCACACTCTAATTTTTGAAATCATTCCAGTAGCTCTAGATAGCGTGTCTTTAGTGCGATTGGTACTGTAATTTATTGCAATATAAGGAAAATAACGTTTCACTCCAACAAATGCTAAGGACATAAATTTTTGAAAGTGAATGTACTCCGTGCGCGTATATCTAAAGCCTCTCAGGGTGGGTCTCTGTCCCGCCTATGTACGATCTTAACTATGCCATTTTCACTTCGTGTATGAAGTTACTACCATTGGAGCTAGTACGAAAATGGATCCCGCGCGCGGAAGCCCGTGCCAAACGAAGCTTTTTCTTGGTACGCCCAGCTGCAAGTGGCGAAAGGAAGACTAACGAAACCATAACTATTAATTCATTCGGCCGAACCGCGCTTCAACTGATAAAATACCTTGCCTTTTGTTTAATTTTCTTTACGTTCTTGTTGCAAGCTTGGAGGCGCTATTGCGCCCGCAGGGCCTGGCAGCTATCCTAATGAGGAAATATAAGGTCAATTCCTATCTATTGACTGTTTGACGGGTCAGGTCCACTTTGGCGGATTCGCTTTCCTCTTGCTTCTTTCTCTAATGTGCTTTATAAGCTTTAACATTTGCATCCTAGATAGCTTCGATGAAAGCGAAGCAAGACAGAGGATAGAGCAATGGCAAACAGTAGTAGACGTGCGCTGGTCTTTTCTCTACGTGTTCGGCGATCAGTCTAAATGAACGTGGAAAAAGAAGATCATACGACCAGTAAAACAGAAAAAAGAGTCTCTTCATTGGGTAATCGTAGGGAAGAATCCGTTAACCCAACAAGTTGCACTTGATTGATTGAAACAGCCCTTGTCGTCCGTAGGCGAGTCTGGGACACGAATTTGCTCCTGAGATAATTAGCTTTGAGCTTTTACGTATTGATGCTGCCCCCTCAAACAGGTTTTCTGTTCTTTTGCTATTTATCTTGTGTCTTTGCTTTCTGTCCTAAAAGGATCTCTAGATCGCGGCACCCCGACCAAAAACTCGAAATGAAATTTGAAGTGCTTTATTGCTCTGATACTTTCCCTATAGAGATAATAAAAGTAAACCGCACGATTCCACCACAGCGTGTAGGGCTGGCTCAAGTCTTCTCGTATTAGCTAGTGAGCTCCTGTTTACCTAATCAAATTTATTCTGGAATATCCAATAAGACTAGAAAAAGTCAGTAAAAAAAAATATTGATCAAGTAGGTAGATAATCGAAATGGTGAGGCAAGTCTAAACAGATATTCATTGTTATGTTTCTATTATTTCCACGTTTGTATTCGTTTAATGCTTTCATTTCATGTTTCCTATGATACTTCTTTTGTTCTTGATTCTTTATTGCTTCTTTATTGTATACTGTTCGCAGTATGTACCTACAGTGTTATAATTAAACGCTCCTCGTTGACAATGGTTCCACCTTGGAAGGCAGCTTGAGAACTTAATGTGTAAACAGGAATGTACAAGAAAATTTATATTCTTGTGACGTGACTTGCGGGAAGGTGAGTTAGCGAAAGAGGAGAACGAAGCAAGGATGCTAAGTTAAGGCTTATAGCGCGTTCATTAGTTCGCTGTGGCTGCTAATGAAACTGCCACTTAGATATAGCAGTGCAGTCGATCAATTCATCTAGGTAGCCACAGGGGAATATGTCTTCGGCGTAAGATGTCCAGTCTCCATTAAGAGCGGTGTTGCGTTGAAAGAACTTAACACGCTCCCAATATTCGGGATACCACCCTGCTTCTTCCCAGTTAATGATGCCAATGATCTTGGTATCTCTGACGATGATGATCCTCGGTTCCAGGTCCCCATGAGTGAATACGATACGGTGGTTGGTGCACAGCCGCCAGGGAAAACGCCTCGAGTATACGTGGCGGAATTTGGGAAAATAGGCTGCTCAAGAGGAAATCGTTGAACTCTTTCTCGCTGCTGCACGAAGGGGCGACGCGAGTAGTGTGTGCTCGATTGTCCCGGATCTGTTGTCATTCACATCCCTCTATGTATGCCTCCGGGCCGGAATGGATCGCATAGTCACAAGGATATCACGCAACTGCCCAGATATGGTCCTTTTCCCCTTCCTAGAAAGCTCATCCCAGACGTCAGTAAGAGCCTGGCCTTCGGCGTAGTCTACGGAGATACAGTTCCTCCTGTCGGGAGTCGTCTTAGTGCCGTGCACATGAGGCACAGAGAGCCTGGCGGATTCGGTCACGCGCAAGACATCGACTTCATGGAGGCAGACGTCTCTGCCCGACGTCTTGACGATGTTTTCTGGATGGAGTGTGACCATCCCGCCATACATCCGATGCACGAGGACGGCTCCTGTCCAACTGGATGTCAGCACTGGTCACTCTCTCCTCGGCCAAACACTTCACCTGACCGACCTCTCACCTTCTCCCACAACGATGCCGCCAGCTAGCTCTTCTGCGTCGAGAGACACATGACGCCCCAGCAATTTCTTCCGCTGTTTCAGTCTCTCCTTGACTCTAGCGCTGGCTGGTGGACTGTTGTCGCGCTGTTCAGCCATGCCTGTGCTGATCTCTAGGATCCAGTTGCAACAGACGTGCTGCCAATAAGTGAGAAGACTGTGAGCCGCACTACCGAGATTGGCTGTAGGGAGAGTGTAGAGATTTAGATATAGAGAATTCGTGACACAATTGTAGTTGAGACGGCGCGAATACAACATGTAACGTCACTGTGGAAAAATGAACTTATTTGTTGATTTATTTGGGATTGGATCCGTAGTATAATAATTCCTATCTTATCAAGCAGTCATATACCATAAACCTTACAAAAGCTATGGAAACTATGCATCACACACTGTAATATTTTATGCTTAGGAGGGATCAGTTCTCATCAAATAGAGACAGTTAGAGGCCTTGCTAATCAGCGGTCTCGCAATCTTTAACCACCAAAATTCAACATTATAGGTCGTCTGGTGGACCCAGGATTCCTCCGCTGATTAAAAAAGGGCGTTTGCATGGTATGTAGTGTTACTTCCCAATTGGTGACCTACTGCATATTAAGTAACCTTTTGGATGCCCGCACACTGTCCTGTTGGAAAACTTTGGTATCAAAGTCACAGAAAAAAACCAGGGCGGTTAACAACTACCATAAGTATGTCACGGAATGTGCCTTCTAAGTAATGATACGTGATGATAATGGAAAAATTGATAAACCAATAATATATTCAAGAATTGAAAATAGACTTCCACTTGCCAACCATTTCGTCGATTGGTAGCCTAGTGATTCAATGGCCCATACATATATATATATGAATGCTAGACTAATGTCAAGTGAATAGTTATGAAGTTTGCAAGTGTTAGTAGCAGCTCACAGGGATGAATGCTTGAGGTGCAATTGTGGCCTCGTCTCTGTGGCTTCTTGTGGTAACCCAACAGTAGGCGATGAGGGGTAGAATGGATCTTCTTTACAAAATATGTCTTGCAGGGACCCCCACAACATCGGTGGATCAAGCACACCAAAACGTCAAGTACGGCCTCCTCTCAAACCATCTTGTAGTATGCGTAGGGTTGATCTAAGGGGGTGGGTGGCACGGCCGCGAAACGGGAATATCCACTTATGCAACCTAATAACAAGTCTATTAATGAATCGAGATAAATACAACACTTGGTAAAATGGAACTTAAATTCACTTTTTTGGATTTAAGTTGCGTTGCATATGCAACAGGAGTCGCGAACAAGGAGAGATGACGATAGGTAATGTCTATCGGGATTTGTAAATGCCATTCTCCTTGCTTACCCCACGCTCCGCATGGTCCCACTGGCATTATTTCTTACACTGTCATCCACAAGTGTGTCTATATCTCATAGTTGCTAGCATGTCGTATCTAGAATCAGTTGCGCTAGTGTAATACTCTAAGATCCTCGGAAACTGATCTGCAATCACACCCAGCTCCTAAAGCGTAGCAGGTTCTTACTTCCTGGGCATTGAAGCGGTGCTTATAAAAAGAGGTAAGTAGAAGGACACAAGTTTTGTTTAAATAGTATGCAAACATTTGTATTTCTTCTGCTTTTCTTCGAGACAAGAGAGTGCCACTGTGATCACTTTGAGTCAACGACCTTCACAACACAGTTAAAATACAAGACGAATTTAGATGTTTTTGGTACCTTTGGTTGCTAAGAATTCTAAGCCGTTTCTACAGCCTCTTAATTTGTAATAGGCCAGTACCCAAAAGGCTTACGTGCATCTCGATCTGTACATCCATTGCCTATGTGGCTCATAAGAAGACCGGATACCTCTACGTATAGCAGAGATGAATACGCCATCTAGTATTAGTTATAGATTAGGGTTCAAGGGAGAAGACTGGATTCTCTGATTTGCTTCTGGAGCATCAGGTGCGCTTATTCGGCTTGGTAAGAACAATCTTAGCAAACGGGCAGAATAACAGTTGAGCCTATTCAGCCAAGCTACACATATAACGCGTTTATCTGAAGGATATCTAGTAGCATCGATGTATAAGAATAATGAATGTTTGACTAATCCTCAGAAAAGGAGAATCTGAAACGCCGAATCTATCTAGTATTTACAGGATCATAGAAAAAAGCAAGGTATATACGTAGCTCTTACTTAAATTCTCAATTTCTCGACAGCCTATATTAAAAATGTCCTATTCTAGCCGATGAACGCATTGACTACAGTGATCAACTTCAGTTTTCACAACATTGCCCTCAACAATTATACTATCGTTGATCACAAAAAACACCACATCAGCACTCTGAAAGGCCCAGTCTTTTGCGCTAGTCATGGGATCCGGCATAACCACGTTGAAAGAGTTCGAATCTTCATTCCAATAAGCAAATATTTTATCAAAAGATCCCAAAGTATTCATAGCTGGCATCGGTTGCAGCCCTTGTCCATTTGGGTGGTTGGTAACGTCTTTGCCCTTTCAAGAATCCTTCCGAGAATGCTAGTCCTGTGCTAAACATCAGCCTTAGTGTTTCCACGGGGTTGGCATTCATGAGGGGGGGGGGCATCCCATGCGACGGCGGGTCTGCCAAAGAAACGCTCAGGACAAGTTTTGTCATTCCGATAAATGGAATTCTGAGGCAGAACACAATTCAAATTGTAAATACGCAATAATGAAATGGAGTTAGTCTGTGGCATCTGCTGTAGTAATACGGTAAATATTTAACTTAAAGCTAAAAACGTGATTTACGTTCGCGATATAAGTAAACGTTTTCAAGCAAATTCACAAGATAGCAAGGACAGGTATTACGTATAATTTTCCTCAAATTGGTCTAGTACTTCTCTAGATGTGAGGAGCTGCGGCAATTAAAGCACAATGCACTTCGATGAAGACGTGGTTCCGCTGAAAATAGATTGAGAAAAATGGCCTTATCAAAGTTTATACCCATCTGCCCCTATGGTATTAAGCCTTCCAGTTTTGGTGACGAGATCAACTACATATGCTTACATATGTATGTAATATGACATAGCGGGAAAATATATGTTAGAATTGAGAAGGCAATAGGTAAGGAAAAAAGGTGACAGCTATGTTTACGATCGAGTTCAAGCGGAAATTTTTTTTTTTTTTGGCAGTGTCACTTTTTAGAGCTTGTATTTTGGTTTATTTGTAAGCTACAAAACGCTCAGCTCTGTGAAAGGCTCATTCTGGAAGGTGAAGAGAATTGCGCCTTTCATTCCAATAATTAATTAATTACGGATCGTACCGGGATAGGATGAAAACCGTGGGGGTTGCGTACTGGGTTAGTTGGTATCTCGGGAGTGGATATAAGCACACGCGGCCGAGGATATTCGTTGTACTCCGTCTTGCTCAGTATGCTTAATAGTCGTAGTGTAACGTCAATATTTTCTATTCTCTACTACGTACCTAAGGCGCATCCTTCTAGTATAGCTATTTTTTTTTTTATTTTGGCTTACGAAAATCTGCGACTGCGTTTAATTAGTAGATTGAGGAAGCTGGAAGAAACATGGCTAGGTTTCAAGTGAAAATATCTACATGTACTACTCAGTACTCCTAGAGAGCGGGAAAGGTATTATTGGTTGGCGTGATCATCGAATCTGATGCGACGCTACCTTATGATGCCATATTACAGGGGCAATCAATACACTCGTATCATCAAAGCCTTGTATTCCGACATCAGAAATCTGCTTGGGGGTTTCTAACAAAATTGTGCTACGGCGCGCACATTGTATTGGTGAGGCTGAATGTAGACTGTACGTGGGAAGTAACTGCTGATATTTTGGCCCGTCATTTATTAAAAGTATTAATATGCTCCATTTCTGTTCGAAATCATATATTTTACCCTTTTTCTCTTCCATGAAACGAGTGACACCAGTTTTTCGTACATCGCTTTCTTTTTCCTGTTTGTTATCAGGATATCCAATTTGAGAAATGTCACGCGATCTTCCGCTCCATGAAGAAGGCGCACACGGGGATGCCGGCAGCATTGAATATGTGGAAGAGAAAGGTGGCAACGATGCTCCTCCAACATATCAGGAAGCTACCGGCGCACCTGTCGAAGTCAGCTCGCCCTTAGGCTACGGTGTTGGGGCCTTTACTATCATCTTTATGAATATCAACATGATGATCGGCACTGGCATTTATTCCACGCGTATGTTATCCCTGTTATATTGTACAATTATATTATTATTTTAACAGTGGATTAGCTTCTTCTATTCTTTCTGGTACCGGTTCCGTCGGTCTTGCTTTCATTTACTGGACTTTAGGCTTCTTAGTGGGCGAACACATATTTATTTGACTCAAATTTAGCTATGTAGACAAGCTAACCATGCTTAGATCTCACTTTCTTCCGGGTGTGTGTATCTTGAATATACTGCGTGTTTTCCAAGTCGGTCTGGATCCGAAGTAGCCTATCTGGAACAAGCTTATGTGCGACCGGCTTGGTTTTTCCCTACGGTTTTTGCTGCCCAAAGTGTGTTGTTCGCATTTTCTAGCAGCAACTCGATCGGTACGTATGTCCCTTGCAGATATTAACTAGTGAAATAGAGTAGAGCTGACAGTATTTTTGATATTAGTCTTTGCAAATTACTTATTTGCCATATCCGGTCATAGCGGCACAAATTGGCAAATCAAAGGTGTTGCCATTGCAGGCTACACTGCGGTCATTTTAAGTAATAAAACTAAATTCCAGATTCAAACAATCTTGCGAAGTTAACCAGGAGTTAGTATTGCTTGCGCACACAAGGTTCTCGTACCGCTTATCCAATGTGCTGGGAATCCTTAAGACGATAACACTTATATTCATCATTATCACGGGGTTTGTGGTGCTAGGAGGGCACACGAAAATAGAAGACCCCAAAGCCAATTTCCGAAATTCATTCGCTGGTACTGGGGCTGCTGGCGCATACGGCCTAACCAATGCACTCTACAGAATTACATTTTCATATGGGGGTTACAACAACGCATTCAATGTGGTCAATGAAGTGAAGGTATGTGATTTCAGAAGTCAAATAAAAGTGAAGCTAGCAGACTGCTAATGTTATCGCAGAATCCTGTAAAGCAATTGAAGAAAAATGCATTTGCTGCTCTCTTCATTGTATATGTACTTTACATGTTCGCTAATGTGGCATATTTTTCTGCTGGTGAGCTTTCACCTCTACTCGAATGCAATCGTGCCAAGCTGACAATTCTAAATTTAGCTTCTAAACATGATATTGAAAGCTCAGGCACTACCGTTGCTACTCTGTTCTTTTCGAGAATTTTTGGGCAGGGTGGTCCAATCCGTGGCCTGAATTTTCTTGTCGCGTTAAGTGCTTTCGGAAACCTAATATCTTCAACGCTGGGCCAATCTCGCTTGATACGCGAGTGTGGAAGGTAAGTTTTTTCTTTGCTGTTTTTCGTTATGCAAATATTTGATAAGAATACATCTCGCTCACTTCTTTCAAATAGACAAGGAGTTCTTCCATATGCAAATATCTGGTCGTCCACAAAGCCCTTCGGAACGCCAGCTTTCCCTTACGCCGTGAAGTGGGTTATGACGATCTTAATGATTCTAGCTATTCCTACTGGTAGCGCGTTTAATTTTGGTAGGTTGTGTGCTTTTTCCGACGTTCTACTTCCCCACGCTAATACAGCATCTGGCAACGTTCTTAACGCAAACAAATAGTGTCCGACCTTGCTATCTATCCAAGTGCCATATTCAATGTAACACTGGCCGTGGGCCTGTACGTTCTACGTTGGCGACGCAGGAAAGTAAATTTGCCACGCCCCGATTTCCGTGCCTGGGACGTTGTCGTCATTTTCAACATCCTTACTCAAACTTATCTGGTTGTGATGCCATGGTATCCTCCGACTCATGGAGGCGCTGATGTCTCCTTTTGGTATGGGACATACATTGTGACAGGTTTAGGAATGTACGTTTTTCTGGTCATTGCTGTTTGATTTTCAGCCTCGGGATTTTGCTAATCATCTCGTCTCCATAGATTGGGTCTTTGTGGCTTGTACTACTATGTGTGGGCCATTCTGTTGCCAAAGTGGAAGGGTTATGAGCTACGTCAAGAGGTCTTGGATCTCTTGAATGGGGCACAGGCTCACACAATTAGGCGTATCCCCAAAAATGAGGTGGCGGAATGGGATGCAACTCATGATGTTATTGGCCGCTTGAAACAACTTGTCGTCGCTTCGTCACAAGTGTCCGACGGCGAGGGAAAGGGAAGAGACATCGTCCCAAAGACGTCAGAAAAGATCGAATAAGTTAAAGCGATATCTGCTATTGGCAAAGAGTATAACTAAAACTTTGCCTCACAACAAATAATGGGAAGTCTTGATGGGTGCATGATAAATTTTCAGCCGTCTACCTGGGTGCCTAGAAATCTTGAAGGAAGTGCCCATTCTCCATGACTATTCTAGTAGATCAAGATGCAAAATCACAGTACAAGGCTGCTCGTGGAGATGTTTTGCAAAAAATTAGAAGTGAATTCTCCATATAGAAGCCTTTGCTTCGTCCCCCCCTTTCTTTAAAAAGGGAAAAAAAAATTAGGTGTGTATCTTGTCTTAGATACAAAGTATCGCAACTGATAATGCATATTGCGATGTTTCGGTTTTCTCTTCTCATGCAATTACATGGGCATAGCAACTTTGCCACTACAAAACACCTCCCATTATTTTGACATGCAAGCGTCTATATGCAGAATTTTGACAACGCCCAAGCTTGTTGGTCTCCAGGTTTGTTGATAGAGCTTGACGATGGCATGGCAGAGAGACAAGTGTGGTCATTAATTCGGGCAAAAATAAAGGTGGTAGAAAGATGGCAGGGCTACTTGACAGGCAAAGGAACATTCCATTTCGGGGAGAGATCAACGCTATGGCACGTTGGCTTAAGGACAGAGTTTCTTGCTTACACTTGACTTGTTTCAACTCCGGCACCGGCCGATGCAGATAGGTCGGCGATGATAGATGGTGCGGGGGAGGACCCCAGCGCAAACCAAAATTGCCCCGCAGCGCGGACTCGTTCAACCGGCGAGGAGAGTTCAATACAACAATTTTGGCACAGAATAATAACTTTTGCTTATCTCAGAGAAGTATATATTGTATTTTGTGAATACAAGGATTGCTAACACTATGTCGGTCGTATTTATTGGCTTTTGTAAAAAGCCCATGGCTTTTTTAGGGGGGTTGTTTGGACCAGGACGAGATGGAGTCGGTGTTGCTACTAGGAATCTAAGCAAAGACTCAAATATATTTGGCAGTTCTCGTGCATATTATCCATTTCATCTCATCAGGAAGACCGTGATGTTATCTACGATGATGCAGCTTGGCGGATTGGCCAGTCTATATCCTTGCCCTGGCCCTCCAACCAGGGTAAGCAAGCTGTGTACAGAGCTTTGAGCTCGCCGCTGCCCAGCTCCAACAGTTTCTCGAAGAACTCCCTATCAAAGCGCTCATAAAACGCTAGGTATGAAGCCAAAAGCAAATCGGCATATCCGGGCTTCTCTCCCTCGAAGAATGGGCCCTTCTTTCCCTCCCTTCCCTTCAGCATTTTGACCAGTAGTGCAAGCTCCGTCTCAGCCACTTTCCATAGTCCGTCTCGATCTTCCTTGTCCTTTGGAAGGAGCTCTGGCAACGGTTTCCCAAAAGCCGCAGTTCGAGTATCGTGAAAATATTTCTGCCCCCGGGGATCCAGATGGTCTGGCACACGGGGAATGATAAGAGAGCGGGTTACAGGTCCCAAAAGATTCGTGAACTTGAATACGGCCAAGACTAGAGCGTAACTGGCATCACCAGAGGGAAAGAGTGGCGGAGACGGGAAAGCCTTATCCAGGTGAATTGCAATTGGTAGCGAATCCATCAATGCTCCATTGGGATTCGTAGTCACAGTCGATTTGTGGATAATTGCAGGTAGAGTGTATGGGATGCCCTGGTCATTGGGTGGCAAACCGAAGCCAGTAATAAGGGGCTTAACATCTGGATAGGAGATCCAACTCTGCGTGTATGGTATTCCTTTGAAATTGAGCACTGCTCGAATTTTCAATGTGTTAGGCGACCATGACTTGGAAGCACCTAGGATGGATCATGTTAACTTTGTGGCACTAGCTTGAGACATAGACATCAACTACATACCAGGTAGATCGGAAAAGAGATCAAAGAAGTGAACAGACTCAGGGTTAGCCATTTTTAACCTTTGTTTTCGAGCAGAATACTAAAATTTTCAAAAGAGAAGCTGGAGAGACAAGAGAAACAGTCAGAGAAGATGAGATTTTGCGACTGCGACGTTGATTGATCAGCAAGTCAAGAGCTAAATGATACTAGGAATCCTTTTACGCGAAATGAAGCTACTGTTGTATTAGTAATAAAAAAAGACGCTTGGGCTGGTTTTCTCTTCTATTGAGGCTTATTTGTGTATTTAATATATTCATCGTGAACATGTGAATGACGCACCCATTGACTTCACATTGATCCTCACAGCTCATAATTATAATTTCCATTATGTGGTAGAAAGAATGAAGACTTATAATTATCTCTCATTATTATGAATTGATGGACGCAAACAATAGCGAAGCAGAGCCATGTTTGTCATATCGCGCTGTAACAATGCGGCTAAAATATTCAGCTTCTGTTGGTAGGGTTTCGAGATTTTGACATTCACACACCCTGACTGTAGCAGGTCGCCACGTAGATGTATGTATTAAATCTTAAAGAGCGACTTAAAGAGAAATCCAGAATTTTCTTCTCACATGTCTCAAATTCGGCTTATTGTGTCGGTATTCTCGAGCATGCAGACAGTATCAATAGACAAGAATGCCACGACTGCCATTTCCCCCTGGTATCGAGAGAGAAATATAAAGTTCAAACTATTGTTTTTATCTTTATTTTAACCTATTACCGCCATGACGAGGTGAGTCCATAATATTTGAGACCAAATCTGCAATTTATGAGACATAATAAGGTCTTCTATCGACCGAATATATTTCTTTAACAAAGCTTCATAAATTTTGCTCTGATCTGTGAGCAATATCTCTTCTTTCACCGTGTCACCTTTTTCGTGAGCATAATACAAATCACGTTATAAAATTTTACTAAAAAATATTTCGGACAATAAAAAAAAATTAGCACAGAGGAAACCATTGACATCAAGAATGTCGAGTTTGGAACTTCAGTGCCAGCACCCTTTTGTCTTATTAACCTTTAGTGACCTCAGTGGTTAGTCCGGTTATTCCCTCGTTGGGTTTTGTTGACCTTTTGCTGTTTCTTATTGTTCGTGCCTTATCTTCGACTGTTTTCTACTTCACACCCGCTTTCCGGCTGATTTGTCGGCGAATGGGTCCCCGTATTTTCCGGCAGTGAGATGTCTCTGCAAATACGTGTGTTTATTGTCGCATAGTTAGAAAAGAGGTATAGAATTATATCAATATATAGTATGTCTTCTGAAAAAGACTCCACATTTTTGTTCAAGATGGAAATACCGACAGCCATAGAAGGTCTAACGACGGGGACGTCGTTTTTAGGCGAAATACAAAGATAGCAAAATAGGTGAGGAGCAATTTCAAAAATCAATATTGCAAATTTAATTAAGCAAGGCCAGTTTTCCTGTGGAAATAGATTATTCTTGCCATATTCCGCCGCCAAGGTCTTCTAATCATCATATAACTTTCACTGTGAAAATCGGACGCGGCAAAAGAACGAACGTATATAGTTCCCTGAAAGTACCAGTTGCTCAAGCTTGCCTCCATGCTTCCCGTTTACAATCTTCATTTGCCATTTTGTCTCCATATTTCAGCTCCCCAGACAAACGCCACAACAGCACGTTGTCATAGTGAAGATGAAGCTGAATTCGCTAGTTCTTGCGCTCGTCGCGCCAGCCGAGGCTGCCCTTCGATTTGGATGTGCTACACTTAGCATCCAGCGTCTAGATCCTCTTGTCCAACCGGGCTCAATTCCATCCAGCCATCTTCATCAGATCGTCGGAGGAAATGCTTTTAATGCCACTATGGAAGGCGACGTTGGCGCTCGGGGAACGTGCACAACATGCACTTTCTCTGAGGATTTCTCCAACTACTGGACGGCTGTTATGTTTTTCAGAGCACAGAATGGCTCATACAAGCGTGTCCCGATTATGCAGAATGCGGCTCTTCCCGACGGCATTAACGGTGGAATGACCATCTACTACACCCAGCACGACTTTAACTCAAACGGGAAACAGAAGATCACAGCTTTCAAACCAGTAGGCTTGCCCTTATTCTTAGAATCTATATTGACGGTGAAAAGGAAGGAGAAACAAACAAATACTAAGAAACGAAGGGTTTCCGTATGACAGTTGGTAGCCCATCAACAAGCAATCTCACAGCAGCTCAAGGCCACATTGGTCTCCGGTTTGTGTGCTTGGATACAAAGGGCACCCGCTTCCCCGAGCTCCCTGAGTTCCCAACTAAGCCTTGCCACGGTGGTATTATGACAGTCCATCACTTCCCTGCGTGAGTATTTTCTCCTTCCAGGGTTGTGCTGTGCGGGCACTGTGTGGTTTGCTAATATCTATGCTCTTCAAGATGCTGGGATGGAAAGAATCTCGACAGCCCCGACCACCAATCGCATATGTACAACACCCAGGGTGAGGCCTTCACCCCAGGCGGCGCCTGCCCGGACTCACATCCGGTGCGCATGCCTCAGGTCGCATATGAGACTCTCTGGGACACGACCCAGTTCAACAATATGTGGCCTGCTGACGGTTCCAATCCGTTTGTTTTGAGCTACAACGACGCTCATGGCTACGGCACGCATGCCGATTACATGTTCGGTTGGAAGGGTGACTCCCTGCAACGTGCCATGGACTCCGACTGCATGTTCCAGGGTTGCGAGAATAGCCGTCCCCTAAAGTCTCAGTCTGTAGCTGAAATGAACAAATGCTCCGTTAAGGACCTTGTCGACGAGGATATCAATGGCTGTAAGTTACAACTTAGAATCCCTCAAACGAGCCGGAGGAGAATGAAGCCAAATTAGCATGAAAACAGACTAACAATCTCACAGGGCTTAACGAACTCCCCGGCCAAGCTACGCAGATGGTTTAGCTGGGATTACATTAAAAGTTGTTCGCGGACTTTTAAATGCGGTGAGCCAAGAGTTACAAGGCATAAGCCATAGTCTAAGCAGGGTGTCGAGAATTATGTTCTGGCTCCTGTTCCTGCGTATTCAACCTCTTTGACTCTAGTTAAAATTCTCAAGCCGCGGCCAAGGGCTTCCTGTAATATTAACGCTAGAAATTTAATATCTTGCCATTTCAAAACTGCCTCTGGACACGAAATGACCAGATTGGAAGTAGCAGATACTGGCTGCGAGACATTTGTCCCATATAAAAAGCTTGTTACAGCAGCCTGCATCTCGTAATCTCCAGTCTTCCATTCGCTTGTTTTATTAATTTCATGTGTATTTGACATTTCGAGCAGTGCTTCGCCTTTATTTTCTTTTTTCTTAGCTTATTTCGACAACTATTTTAGGGTTTCATGTGTCCCTAGAGCCAGTATGACATTGAGAAGTCAAGCTCGGCAGTTGTAGCAGTGGGCTTAATTTTGCCGAGAACCCCGGCGAAGGGAACTGTGCGGCCACGGGGGAAACGTCTGTGATGTTCGGGCGGTATCACGGAAACAGCGGCACTGCCAAGCCGGTCGCCTTGAATTTTGGTACTGACACGTCATAGGTAGGAGCATCTAAAGGAAGGCCGAGACAGGAGAGCGCACGAGCAGGGTTTCCAGTTTTAGGGGACTGATTGCCTGCCACCTGAGCGGAGAGATCGGGCACAGATTCTAAGTCGACCGACTCGCATGGGCATCGCCGCTCCACGATTTGCTAGTTGTGTCGCATTCATGACGAGGTGGCTGTAGATCGCTTTTCCCTTCCTTTCGCTTTTTGGACTAGTTTATGACCCGCACCGCCGGTCTTGGTTAGAGCAAGACGGCAGGGGTGCAACACTCCTTTGTCGCGCGCAGGTGAGAAAAGTTCGGGTCCATAGCCGACAACGGCACCGTAGGCGGCACTTGATCGCATGACATTGCACGTCTTTAAGACACAGGCACCACATTCTACTGGTCGAAGCCAGAATCATAGTGCCCTTACATTTGGCAGTCCTATCGCCAACGCTGGCTAAGACTTCCGGCCATCGGCTCCGGCGGAGCAAATTGAGCCGCAATCGACACCGCAAAGGCCCCGGCGTTCCCTTTTTGGGACGATGAGAATTTTCATGGGGTACTGAAAACTTTTTCTTCGTAGGGCCTATTTCGTATTGTGGGCGACTTTCTCACCACCCTCGTAAATAACCGTAACACTCCGCTTAGACTCGATTCTCGAACGTAGCGGCGATTTCCGCCTGCAGTGAAACTTCAGATTCACGGCAGATGCATCGTAATGATATTTTCACCCTTTTTTTCATTTTGCTTCTCTTTGCTTCAAGCATACAAAAACATCCTAATGCTCCTACTTGCAGCTGCTCTCGAGCAAGAGCATTCGTAGGTTATAGAAAATAGCAACTATAACGACCAACACAACGAAGCAACAACAAAAAAAGGGAAAAAAATAAAGGATAGAAGCAACATACAATCAGGGAAGCCACATAAAAAAAACAGAGACGACATTATCAACATGAAGGCCTCTCAGACGGCTGCAGAGAAGAGTCTGCATGACCAGACCAACATTCTGCCTCGATCACAGTTGATTGTAGCGCTCTGCACTTTATCATTGACACTCGGCATTACAATGATTGACCAAAATGGCATCGCCGTCATGCTCCCAACCATCGCACGAGATCTGAATGCACAGAACACAATCTCTTGGGCTGGCACATCGTCTTTGATTGCCAACACTACCTTCCAGATGCTTTATGGCCGCATGTCCGACATTTTCGGCCGCAAAGTTGTCTTCATTAGCGCAACACTCATATTATCAGTTGCTGACCTGCTGTGCGGCCTCTCGCAAAATGCTGCCATGTTTTATGTCTTTCGCGGTGTAGCAGGCATTGCCGGCGGCGGCATTACCAACCTGGCCATGATCATCGTTTCCGATGTGGTCACCCTGGAGCAGCGAGGGTTTTACCAAGGTGTGCTAGGCTCTTTTGTAGCACTAGGGAATGTGGCCGGGCCGTTCCTTGCAGGCGCATTTATCGACCGCGCAACCTGGCGTGCTTTCTTCTACATGCTGTCGCCGCTCGGAGTCGTAGTGGCGTTTGTATCCTATTTCTTGCTGCCGTCAAAGCCGCGGACAGCCGGGTTCAGAGAAAGCGCATCGAAAATCGACTACGTTGGTGTGCTGCTATCATCCACCGCAGTTATTTTTCTCCTGATTCCCATCAGCGGCGGAGGGTCCTACTTTTCCTGGACCTCTCCCATGGTGATCAGCATGCTCGCCATCGGTGGCTGCCTCTTCATTCTCTTCATTATTGTCGAGTGGAAGGTGGCACGACTGCCTATGATGCCAGGTATGCCGAACAGGAATGAAGATGTCCAGACAAAGTAGTTGGAACGTCACTGACAGCGATCCACAGTTCAAATATTTAAAAACCCTGTGCTCTGTGTCCTCATGGCACAGACCTTTTTGTTTGGCTGCGCATACCAGGCGTATCTCTACTACCTTCCACTTTTTCTCCAAAATGCTAGGCAATACTCGGTGTTGCGGTCAGCGTCTATTACCGTAGCTATGGTCATTGTGCAGTCGGCATTTTCAATTTTGTCAGGACAGTACCTCTCGCGCAGAAAGAGGTACGGAGAGATACTTTGGTTTGGGTTCTTTATGTGGACGCTGTGAGTATAACCTTCCGTCAGGTGTGCGCTGGAAAGCCCAGCTCGAAGAATGTACTGGTCTAACAGCGATGCTCTTTTCTTTTTGTAACTAGGGGATCCGGATTGACGCTTCTGCTGAATCGACAGACGCCAGTCGCAACGATTGTTGGCTTTCTTGTGCTCATCGGCACGGGCGTCGGATGTGCATTCCAGCCCACGCTCGTAGCCCTACAAGCCAACTCGCCCAAGGCACGCCGCGCAGTGGTCATTTCCACTCGAAATTTCTTCCGTTGCTGTGGTGGTTCATTCGGACTAGCCGCGTCTGCAGCAGTCCTGCAAGCGGCGCTGCGCTCCCACCTTCCTGCAGAATACAGCTATCTGGCAGACAACACGTATTCTCTGCCCCAAGCCCAGGGACCTGATTTCGACGCCGTGTTGAACGCCTACATGTCTGCGAGCAGAGCAGTATTCACGCTGCAAATCCCTTTGGTGGCCCTCTGCCTGATCGGGTGCGCATTTGTGAAAGACCGCGGGTTGGAGCCGCCAGAAGACAAGGAGGCTGTGCTGGAATCTACACCAGCGACCCCCGTCGACAACCAAGACACTGAGAAAAGCCTTCCGAGCAGCACAACGAGTGAAGATCTTTTCAGTCGCAACGATGATGAAAGGACCAAATCGGAGCAATGAGAAGGATGAAAAGGACGACAAGAGGCTGACGGCAATGATAGAAGCTTTCAGAAGGATCGTTTGATGCCGGGAATTGATGCAAATATGCATCTCTAATGTGGTATAAGATGGAAGGTAATGGCTTTCGAAAAGCAAAGGACAGCAGACTGATCAGGCCTGCTACAGGGCAGGTAGAGCGCCAAATGCGGAGACGTGAAGTGGGATGATAACACCCGCCTTGTCACCGGCTTTGTTCATATTGTATGATTAATGAGGAGATTGCATTGTAGATAGAATTTATGAGCTATGAGCATTTAACACTCTTGGTGCCTTGGACTTCAATTGCGAAGGGATGATTTGGCATGGAGATGATGCTTTGAGAAGTCGCGAGACAACAAGTTAAATTTGACCTTTGCTGTATTGCGTCATTGGTTGGAATAGGGAGCTGGTTAAGACGCAGAGAACGACCAATAGCACTGGCTGCAGATAGGCAACTGAGCAGCTGGAGACAGGTGCCAAGACGGCCAGCCCAACGAGATAACCGTGTCTAGTAAGACTAGATTGGCCTGTAGCAGCTGGCCCGTATTACATAATAATCAATCCCCCCTTAGTCGATACGAGTACGCACTGGTTGGCTCGTGGATTTCAGGGGCGGCCGAGGCTTCCAGTTATTAGCTCTCCTAACTTTTGCGTAATATGGGCCCAGTCCAATTCCCCCCCGAAGCCCCCTCTTCCTTGCTGACGCGCGCCGACATCTCCGTCGCGACAAGCTCTAAAAACTTCATTTTTCTCTCCTTTATTCATCTCTGGGCCTAGAGTTCTGCAGTTGGTGTCCTTTTCGCCTTGGTATCGATCTCTTTTCATTCTCTTCTTTCTCCCCCCCTCTCTCTCACTCCCGTTCTCTTCTTACATTCTTTTTCTTTCTAATTCTATTCTCGCTCCTCTTTTATTCTTACTTTCTTTTCTTGTTTTTTGTGGCGTCCTTTTACCTGTCAACATAACTATTTCAAATACAAACAATCTACCCTAGGCTCTATCACCATGTCCTCAAAATACAAGGACAAGGAAGCCGGCGTACTGCTCACGTTCAATGGACGTTGGGTTAGCTGGGCGCACACTGCTGCTGCATATGGTATGTTGTGATGTCCTCCTCTCCTACCTTTGTTACAACGTCCCAAAGCTCGACATTCCTCCGACCTTGTCGCTGCTCTTTGCTAATTTTTGTTGTATGATAGCCGCCTTTTTCAGTGCCCTTGTTGTGGGTATCTCCCTCCATTACGAGAAAATTGTCCAGAACGAATGGTTTGGCTATCCACAAGAATGGTTTCCTTCCGTCTCTGCCACTATCGGTGACAGATTCCCCGAACGTTCTTTTTTTATGCTGTTCATCGCTCTCACATCAGGTAAGAGTTGGCACCAGCTATCGGAGAACAAGACATGGCACCACCAACCCACCGAGATATCATGAGCTTCACGCGCTGATAATTTCCCTCCCTCTCCCTTTACAGGCCCGCGATTCGCCCTTGTTGGCCTCTGGTATCTTCTGACCGCCAAGCCCGGTCGCACTCTACCAAAGTTCGTTGGCTACTTTGGCGTTTTCCGAACATTCACATGCGGTGGCTGGACGTATGTCACATCCACAGACAATCACGACTGGCATGACATCTTTATGATCTCGTATCTTGTTGCGACTATCCCGTGGATGTTTGGCTGTCTCGCTCTGAGCCCGCCCAATGCAACCGCTATCAAGTACCGCAAATATATTGCTGGTGCTTTCTTCGGGACTATCATCCCGCTCGTCTACTTCTTTATCCAGCACAAAGTCCACCGCATTCCGGGAGGTGAGTCTTCGGTGATGCCAAATCCTTCACTGTCTTATCGGCAGATGGCCAGCGGAGTTGCTAACTCAGCTGTGTTGCAGCATACACGACATACGCTTTCTTCGAATGGTCCTTGGTGCTATTCGATGTGGCCTTCGATGCCGTAACCGCCCTAGACTTTGATACATTCGAAGTGATTGTGAAGGATACAAAGGGAACCAGCAAGGGGTACGTGCAATGGCTCCCGAAGTAGACCTCCAAGGCCAGGAGGGAAGAAAAGATGCAAACGCAAGAGGGCCCGAAAAAGAAATCAAAGAAAAAACAAAGAAAGAAATAAAAAAAGAGAGAAGGAGAAACAAAAGAATGTGGACGTGTCCTGAAATTCGCATGGCATTATTTTACATCTTTTTCTTCCTCCTGTCTTTGTATTGGCTGCCCAATAGATTTCATTTGGTGGAATGTATTCTAAGACGTCTTTGCTCGCAGTGCACTCCGATCTCCCGCCGAGGCTGCCCTGCTTGAAAAGGAAAAGCAGAGGGCCACCGGGGGTGTCTTCTCGTTGAATTATACTTGGGCTGGGGTCCTCGACGCAGCTGCGGACGTCTACCATGGCTTTGTGTTTTGGTCGGTGCTGACCAGCCTCGGCCTCACGGTCTGGTACTTTCCTCTCTGGCACATGGGCATCTCAGGCTATGAGGCGCTTGTCATGTCAACGATCTCTCCCTTTCTTCTCGCTGTACCGCCGATTCGCAGCCTGGTAGTACAGAATCTCCGTGTTGTCCACCTTCTGTCTCTCGCTGGAATTGCCGCATACTTGGTTGCCGACCCTGTCTATCGGCTCTTCACAGTCGGCTTCGGCGTCTCCATGCAGTGTCTCGCATGGGCGGCGACATTTTCTTCTGAATCCGCCAACGAGGGCCGGCTCGAGTCCAGAGTTGTGGCCTTCGTCGTTGGCCTCTTGATGTCGAGCACTGCCAAGTTTGCATGGCACACAAATAATCCAATCTGGCCCATCATGCATGCCGACAACGGCGGATGGAACGGTACCGGTCTGTTTTTAGCTGTCCTCGCGGCGCTGCGATTCACGCGGAAGTCCCCGATCTCCGTTGGTAGCACCGAGAGCTCTCAGAAGTCTCCAGCTGTTCTCTATGCCTTTGGCCTTGGCGGCCTCTTTTTCGCCCTGCACTCTCTTCTTTCTGATACAAGCACCATGATTCTGTGGGTATGGGAAGGTTACCCAGTTCGTGGTCCGCTCTCCAACATTCACGCTTACTACACCATTTTTGCCATGACAGGCGGCGTTGCGCTGGGCGTCTTCTCGCCTGGCTTGATCTCCTCATGGTCTGCGTTCGGCGTCGCTTCTGTGGGTGCTGCGGTGCTCACATTGTTCAGCAACTGGTTTGGTTTCTATGGCGGTTTGACGCTGGCGGTGTATATCATGGCCTTGTCGGTTCCGCTACTGTCGGCCGTTTCCAAAAAGAATCCGGCCGTGACATTCGGTCTCGGCTTCCTCGTATACAACTTTATGGTCCTTTTCCATGTCTGGGTAGTTGCCTATGCTTTTGTTCCTGGTGGTCCGCTGGTGCGTGAACACACGGACTGGATCATGACCGTCACCATGGGTCTCATCGGCTGTGGTGTGTTCAATCTGACTGCGGAGAGATCCACGCGGCCTCCCACGGGCAAGTATGCCAAGCGCACAGCCGTGGCCCATAACCGAAAGTCGTATTTCAGCGTTACGGCGGCCCTCAACATCTTGTTTTTGTGTGCCGCATTCAGACGCTTCCCGACCAACGACTACAAGTCGTACCACCCTGAGAGCCGTGTCATCACGGCCGGAATCTGGACGATCCATTTCAGCTTGGACAACGACATGTGGAGCTCCGAGCGCCGCATGCGCGACCTAATCAAGGAGGCGGAGCTAGACGTTGTCGGCCTCTTGGAGAGCGACCTCCAGCGTATCATCATGGGCAACCGCGACACGACACAGTTCCTCGCCGAGGACCTAGGCATGTACGTCGACTACGGCCCAGGCCCGAACAAGCACACGTGGGGCGCCGCGCTGCTCTCCAAGTTCCCCATTGTGAACTCGACGCACCACCTGCTGCCAAGCCCGGTCGGCGAGCTAGCCCCGGCCATCCACGCGACGCTAGACGTGTACGGCACGCTGGTCGACGTGTTCGTCTTCCATTCAGGCCAGGAAGAGGACCCCGAGGACCGCCGGCTCCAGTCCGAGTACCTCGCCAAGCTGATGGGCAGCTCGACGCGCCCCAGCTTCCTCCTCAGCTACCTGGTCACAAAGCCCCTGGAAGGCAACTACAACACCTACGTCTCCCAGACCTCGGGCATGCACGACGTGGACCCCACGGACTGGGACCGCTGGTGCGAGTACATCCTCTTCAAGGGCCTGCAGCGCGTCGGCTACGCCAGAATCAGCCGGAGCACCATCACGGACACCGAGCTGCAGGTGGCCAAGTTTGTCGTTCCCGACACCGAAGAGAGGACAAAGTACCTGTTCGAGGTCGACGCGGAGGCGCGCGACACGCGCGTCGACGAGTCCCAGGTGCCGGAAGGATGGCGCTTCCCCGCCTTGTTCAGAGGAGAGGGCGTCAGAGGGCATCGCTATCATGTTTTTGACGAGCCCCGGTACTTTGGCTATTGAGAGTACTGAACTAGAGGACGTCGTGGATGCTAGAATGTAAACGCCGCCGCTACTTTTCTCATTTTCGTACACTTCCTTGTACTTCTCATGTAAGATAGTATGCATACCAAAATTTAGAATGGCTTTAATTTTCAATGGCAAGCAAGTAGTTCGACATTCCCCCTGTTCGATTTTGTTTACATTATCAAATACCAACTTGAATAAATAAAAAATCATCGTTAAGCTCAAGTAACTACGCTACTTAATATCAATAGCTAAACAGGAGAGAAACACAGCCTCGCCTTGTAAAAGAGAAAGGAACGTTCACTGCAGAAAATGTAAACCAACGATAGGAAAATAGACAACTCAACAATATCAGTCCTTTTGTATGTACACATACACAACTTTCTTCTCCCCTCTCAAGCCAGTCCGCGTTCCATCCCACCCCAACTCTTTTATGGGCTTGTCCAGCATACTGCTATTGTCACCCCGAAGTTCGATCCCTCTGTACCATTTCCCGGCATCACCCGGGCACACCTCGGTGATAATATTTTTCTTAGGGACGGGATTCTTTGCGCCAAATCCCTTCAACATCTCTCCCACAGTAGTGTTGACCGGTACATGGCAAGCATGGAATTGAATGGCAAAGTTGGGCGGCAGCTGCCATGGCGGCGTCGATCCCGATTTCAAAACGTGGATTTTGGTGTGCTCTAGTGGGAAGAAGTAATTATATCCCGGCTCGCATCCTAAACCGCCCGTGGAATTTTGCATATTATAGGTGCGAAAGTTGTTGCTCGACCACGGCAGCCCATAAGACCCTTGGCCAGCCACGTGTGCCTGGCGGTTCGTTGGCATCTGCATCGCAGCAACTGCCGATGATTGTCAGTAATAATATCCTCGGTGGGAGCAGCACCGACAGTGCGAAGCTGTTGCATTTGGCTCGCAAGAGGACGTACCGGGTAACATTGCTGCATAGCAAAAGGGGGGCTGTGTGTTTCCCACAAAGGGAAGACTAGGCAAATTAGGAGGAAACCCTGGCAGACCCCGTGCACTGCCGTTCCACACACCAGGCGGAAGCGATCCAGAGGCATCGCGGCCAAATCTGGGATTACCTCCAGGGCCAGAAATAAAAGCCATTTTAATGATCTTTAATCGTATTTTTGGGTTCGATTGCAGCGGTTAGTTTCGGTTGCTTTTCTCTGTTATTTTCCCTGCTGTTGTTATTTCTCTTTTAGAAACTCTCGAATGTCCATCTATTCTTCATGTATGCATTAGCAACGGTGTATGATTATTACGCAAGTTTATTGCAAGAGGCGTTCTATGCGAAAGAGCTGAAAATGCATGCCGGTTGTCAGCCTGAACTGAGGTTTAATGCACGGCTAGGAAAATAAATCTCCAAATCAGTTGCATGCATGCAATAATTTCATGCATATGAGAAAGACAAGGAAGAAGCAAGAGAGCGAGAAGGGGGCTCCACGATAGATGTACAAGATGCCCATACTAACACGCCTGCCACTAGCACAGCACATGAAAAGGTGAAGGGTGACGTAGATAGTGCTTGTGAGACCAAGTAGCACATTAGTTGCTTGTAATTGTGCTTCTTTCATTTTCTTTCCCCAACTCACCTTATTGTCTAATGTTTTGTTCGTGACCATTCGTGTGCAAAGAAAATGTTCGTATGCAAACCTCGCTATCATCAAAGTCATAAATGCAACAGCAACAAACCCTGAATATGTGATATCACTTCTCCGCCTATAAATATAGGCTAACGATAATACTTATTTCTGAATATTGAAACTATCAAATCTCAAGTCTAGTTGATCTTCAATAGGAAGACTCTGGGCATGAGCAAACTGGGTCTGCCAAATACTGTTACTGCGCCTTTGTTCGCTTCAATGTGATTAGTTAGACGTTGATGTGTAAAAGAAAGAAAGATTAACATATACCTATCTGCATAGAAGCCTATATCTCAGGTAATCAGTCAAGAAATATCATAACAGCAATGAGCGCGGAGAAAATGCAAACCAACTCAAGAAAGTCAAAGGTGTTGCGTCTACATGGCTGAAGAGGTCGCAAGACACAAGGCTATTTATCGGGCATCCTTGAAAACTGACGCGTCATGTGTGGTTTTCAATATTTCGGATGGAAGAGACTTCGTAAATAATTGGGAAGAAAAAGACACGAAGTTCTTGCGTGTTCTATTTGATGTTGGTGTACGATTCGTGACTGTGGACGCAATAGAGGCAGAAACGTTTTGAAATAGTCATAAGATCCCATCAAATGCAAGTTCATGAATGTAGCATACACAAACCTGCCATTAATTCTCATATAACAATGACTATGAAGAGGAAAGATCCGATGCCTGTGAACACGCAAGCACCAAGAGGGAGATGCTCCCTCTATTTTGTCAGTTCATGGCATGAAAATACACGTCAAAAGTACTTAATGCGACATAAATCAATACATTTAAGTAAAATATTGTGCCCCGTCCATATTGATGTGGCTTATTTGACGACCTTTTACATGCTTTCCGGTTGAAGAGAATACAAAAAATAGCAATCCAATCATAGATCATAACTCGTCATTAAAATGCAAGCGCTGAATTGCAGCGCTGCAGATATCGCTTGAATAGATGGTCCCGGTGCACGCTCATGAAGTAAAGATAAACGAGAGAGAAAAGCGATGTGTCACGACGAACGTGGCGCCCAGCGCCTGTCGTCATCCGCATCACGAACCAAACGCAAACCGATAGCACCGAGTCCCTTCTTTAGTTCCTCGGCAGTATTCGGCTTAGTCTTCCGTGTTTGTGCCTGGACTTTGTTCTGGTTGATTAACGTCTTCAAATAGACCTCAGCTTGGACGGACGCGCTATAGGCGACAGGCGTCCAGCACCATACATTCTCGTGGTCGGCATTGGCACCGGCAGCAAGGAGCGTCCGCAAGACAAGCATATGGCCGTTGCTGCTGGCAAAGTGAAGAGCTGTGTTGCCTTCGAGGTCGTCGCGGCGCACTGCTTCGCGGGCGCCGCCGGGAACGTACGTGAGCAGGATCTGGACCACTGTGTCATGCCCACCGCGGCTGGCTTCCATGATGGCATCGCGGCCGCGGACATCGCGACGCAGGATCCAGTCCGGGTTTACCTGGCACAAATAATTTACTGTCTCAGTATGGCCGGCGCGGGCCGCCAAGATCAGGGCGGTCTCATGGTTCTCGTTTAGCGCCGGACCGTCCTGCTCGTGGCCGAGTTCCACCAACAACTGGCAAATACCCAGGTGGCCAAGAGATGCAGCAAGGTGCAGGTTTGAGTTCGACAGACCAGCGTCAGAAGTGTCGGGGTTGTGGAGGAGCTGAGGGTGTGAGTTCAGGATGCGTTTTACTAGCAACTGGTCATTTGCGTGGATGGCGCGTCTGACGCGAATCGCAGGATCAATCCTAGCAAGAACAACGCAGGTTGAGTCAGTTTACAAATGAAACCGATGGCTCTGCTTGAAAATTCAGCAATAGACATAAGAAGGAAAACTTACATGGCTACAGAGTTGTCCACAGTCAGTGACCGACGAAGCGGAATTGTTTCAGCAAGCTGACGCCGTTGAAAGAGGCACCAACGATAAAGACGCATCAGCTGTCGTCTCCTGCGCCCATTTCATTGGCCTACCACTTTGACGCCTATGATGATTATGTAATACAATTGACATCGCCTGGTTGTAGCAGTGGAGCTACCACATTGCCCCATCGCCGCCAAGGATGGAGTTCATATTTAGGAGGTTTTCCACTAATTTGGCCCGTAGATGGAAAGCTGATTCAGTGATGAGAGCAGTGCAGTCTTTAAAGAGAGCAAAACTACAAACATTCACTCATTTTAGCTAATTCATCTTATATTCCCAATTTCCTTTCTCTTAGCAAACAAATGTCAAAACCAAAGAGAAAGGGACGGCAACAAAAATATGGTATTTCGAGGTCCTTCATACCGCCTATCAGGTTAAAAACCACAGCAATTTGCCCAAATCATAAGCTAGCAAAGCACAGACAAATAAGTAGGGATAAGATTGGTATTTGGCAGAAGTTCAGAAATTTGACTAATTCAGTAGTTAATCGTCCCACATGATATTCATGGTTGTGGGGAAGGGAAAGTACGAGCTCCAGTCTTCAGTCATGTAAACATAGAAGCCTCCCGGCCGGGGAACTTTCTTCAGCTCGCCTTGTAATCCAGGTGCTCTTCGCACATTCTTCCGCTTAAACAAGCCTCGGAACATCTCAGTCAAAGCAACTTGGCTAACATCGCGACCCAGACAACTATGAGGCCCTGCGCCGTAATGAATATAGTTGTCTAACGAGCGACGTGGATTAACATCTTCCGGGTTTGGGAAATGAGCTGAGCTGCGAGCAGCAGATACCTAAAAGGAGATTGTTAAATTAATTTCCTCGAGGCGTTGCGGTGCAAGTCAAATAACGTACGAAGCTGACGAACACGCGGTCACCCGGATGTACCGAGATTCTGCGGCCATCGTCCTCGACAATGGTGTCTTCGGCTGTCGCCTGGCGGTAAGACCCAAACGTGCCGGCTAGTCGGATCCCTTCCATAGCATATCCGAGAAGAAGGTCATCGCTTTCTTTGGATGGTGGCTCATTTGCAATACGGTGGATATCAGGGATATGCCTCGAGCCGGCAGGAGACAAGTAGAAGTCGACAGCTTGCGCAAACTGGACAGGTTAACAGTCAAAATAAAACAATGGGTAAAGTATGGTAAAGTATGCTTACTACTTGTGCTTGATTTGGCACCATCGCGCCCGCGGTAGGCAGGATCTGGCTCCACGCTATGTCGTACGCACTCAGGCCGGCCCGCGATAGGCCTTTGGCCATATGAATACCATATGCCGAAAGACTGTCATTCTTAGGAGCCGGGCCGGAAAATAAAGCACGGCGTCCAAGGCCGAGGGTTAAGCGGACGTTTGTCTCAATCAGAGCTCCGAGCTGATCACACACGGTCTTGGTTGTTTGGCGCAGCCAGAAAGACTTGACAGGATCAATGTCAAAGAAGATGGTGATGAAAATGAGCGCCAGAACCATGTACAGCTCTTGCTCTGTGTAGATGCCCTTGGCATTCTCCTCGGTCTTCAGCGGCAGATTGAAGACGCGCGAGGCAAAATGCACATGGGCAACGTTGCCAACATCATGGATGATGTCAACATATCTCTTACCAGCAAGGAGATAGCTCTTTTGTGTTAGCAGCCTTTCCATCACCTCGGCATAAAATGTCTTCACCTGAGACAGCCAGGTATCGTGATAGAGCAGGGCACCCATGCACTGTCTCTGCTGTGCGTGCATTGGCGTATCGCCAGCGAGCATGAACTTCTTGCCGCCTTCTCCCATGAGAAACTGGAGTCCTTCGCCCCACGTAACTGCAAAAGCATTCTGGTTCTTCAGAATCTGCATTGCACCACCATACGAAGTAATATTGATGCGCTGTGGGATGGCAGTTGGCCTGCTGAAATCGAACCGGCCGTCTCGGTTGAGACTCTTAAGGATGCGCCTATTCTCCTCTGGAACAACCATGGGATAGTGTGCATACACAGAATTGTGCTTGAAGTGATTCGGGAATGCGCGAATAAACAACTTATGGAAGACGCAACCGTGATTGACACTGAAAAAACTCCTTAGCATCTTGAAAATTGAAATTGTTTAAGAGGGAGAGCAGACATACTTGAAATCATATTCCACTTCGTGGAAACCCCAGTTAGTAAGCTGCTTTGGGCCGTAATCGACAGTGTAGTGCCGATCACCGCGAACGAGAACAACTGCATCGGATAGGACGACGCGGGAGATGGTATATGTCGGGGCAATGCCAACCCCAGGCACCATTGGTTCTTTTGCGGCTTCGGAGACTATGCCGGGATAGAGCTCCACGAAGTCGGGATGCTTGTATAAGTGGCGCAGCTGGTCTGCAACGACCGGATCTGGATTGATATCCTCAAACTTCTCGTAGGGCTGCAGACCAAAGTGGCGTCGGAACTCGTTGAGGCCGACGAGGTTCCATCGCCTCGCTTGCAAGATACCCAAGACCTCCGCGATACGCATGGACTGTGGCACATTGCGAGCACCAAATGCGCCTGCGACGTCTTCAATGGCATCGGAGATACAAGCAACCAGCTTGTCGTCGTCGAAACGCCCATCGGGGCCGCGCTCCATACCCCCAAATACGCGCTTGCCTGGATCGTCATCGATAGACCGCTCAAATTTTACAAAGCCGGACATGAGATCGGCCAAGCTGGCCTCGGACGCCGGCTTGCCAAATACGCTAGCATAGAACTCCTCGACCCATTTCTCATCCTTGGCTGAAATACACGAATGCCAGCGGTAACAAAAATTGAATTCAGCAGAAACAACATTTCCCGTGCCGCGCTCAGACTGTTTCTTTGAGCCAATGTCAATCTCCGTGTCGAGTCGGGGGTCGAGTGTAAACGTAGTATCGCTGCGGTTCAGCTTCGCATACAGAATCAGCAATGTACATTTGCAGAAATATGCAGAGCCACATATATACCGATTCCCATCATCGCCGACTTACATTGACAATATTCCTCACGTAATCCACCAAGGTAATGTTGATGTACAAGCCCGACGTAACTAGTCTAGCTGTCTGGAACACGTCATTGTCGTATTTACGCCAGGCAGCTTTCATCTTCGGGTCCTCGTCATCCGGACTGCCTGCGGGCTTGGTAAAACGGCCGCCTTCGTTGATTGCCGCAAGATTTTCAGCAATGTAGTTATGGAAGCGGTTGAACATGATCAAAATTACTCCAACACCAGGGGGCATGCCAATCAAACGCTTATCGGCGAAACTATCTGGCTTGAGCTTGCCATCGCAAAAGGTGCGGATGGTATTTTGCATTTCCTGATTGCTGCCGTAAAGAGGAGACAAGTCAAGATACGAGGACGTTTTCGATTTATTATGATCTGCATGATCGGTCCAGAAGAGATCTAGGAAGACACGTTAGAAATCGAGACGCAAGACGGCAATGCCATAAACATTCACATATAGTCACCGTACCGTGGATGATAATTGTTGCCCAGTACCAGAGAATGCTCGAAACGTTATTTGGATGGCTCTTGTACGTCGAGCGAGCCATTACCGCGTCAAAAATAACGCCCGGGTCGGGGAGGGCACTCGGAGCAGCAATGGTGGGCGGAACTGAACGGGCGTATGGAGTTCCTGCGGCACCAAGCTTAGGGAGGAGGATGTTCTGTTCATAGGTTATTTAAAACTGTCCATATCGATGTCTCTAGTTTCTTTCATGCTGGTTTTGGGCAGTAGTTATTACATTAAACGACCCATCAGCCGTGCGGTACTGGAATTCTTCCCCAACATATAGTTGCGCAGGATGTTCAAGGGAGTCCCAGAGCTCAGTGATGAACTCGGATGTGAGGACCACCCGATTACGAGAGTTATGAGGCAGACCTGCAACAAGCTGAATGACTCGCTCCATGATCATTGTCTTGTCATCAACTACCTGCTTTCCCTTCATTTTGTTTCGTATCAGGTCGACGAATGTTTTGACATCTAATAGTTAAGCTATCAATAGATACTACTTTGAGCAAAGACATGGTTGAACTTCTTACCTGCCATGCGAAGATGCTTGATATCTTGGCTCAAGCCAGATTTCTTGGTACGAATAATATAAGTACCATTGCCCGTCTCGGTAGGTAGTGGTCTGCGCGAAGCATGGACAAGCTGACTGAACTTTCTTAGTCCCGAAAACAGACCCTTACTCTTGGCTTTTGACGCTTGGCCTCTGCTAATAAGGGGTGGGTGATTGGGTAGAACAGCAGATGGATTCTGCTTTGAGGTCACTGCTATAGCCTTCTTGCTGCTGTCTAGCAGCGGGCTCTCTGTAACTTCTGATGACGACATACTGTTCGAGCTTGGTTGGTGCAAGGGAAACTTAAGGATCGAATTATGAAGCAAATGATGAGATGGAAGAATCACGAAGCCACTGGTATCATAAATAATTTATATACCAATGTCGTGATTTTGAAAATGATGGTTACCAGGAATAGTTTTGTGGTCTGTTATAACAAAAGAGATACCATACAAACTCGTGAAATATAAGAATATCTGCGACAATTCGCAGTGGAAGATATTTATATAGCCCATATACGAAGTAAAAGCTGAGCTGATTATCGTTTGGCTTGAGAATTAGCGAACACTGGCTTTGCTTTCTCTGATAACCTGTACGACAGCGCTTTGAAACGATCTATATGCACTTCGATTGAGTGGGATAAGAGGGTTGTCTACCAGACCAAGTCATTTTTCACTTTCGGCGGACGAGAAACCCAGCACAGATCTTTTTCCGTATACAGAACGGGATGATAAAGCAATATGGTGCAGTCTTATTGGAAAACCTGTGCATAAACATGTCTAGGAATAGTCAAAGAATACGAGATAAGCATGAAGATCAAGACCGTGGTCCTCTACTGGGTCTTTCGAACTCGTCGAAATCTTCACATCCAATGAAGCCGACAAAGCAATAGTAGAGGCCAAACATTGCATAGCATCTGCACTTGCCCTCCCTTCCTTCAGAAAGATTGCCATTATAGGCAATGATCGTATTCTGATATCTGACCGTTCTTCTGATTTGGCTTCTGTTTTCATATGAGATTGAAGCTGTCGGATCCCGTATTTTGCTCCGAGCCATGCAGCGTAAACATCCACCCCACTACGGATGCCGAAACAGCCAACCACTAGTTTTCGCTTAACGATGTAGTTCTGCTTGTAGGCGAGGTCTGACGGCACCATCGTGAGAGGTGCTTTGCTGATCCTTTTTGTTTGAGCCTTCCTCAGTTTCTACTAAAGAAAACTAACAACGGGTTTGATTCAGATTCAAACACCGCTTGTGATCGGCACTTACGCTATGAGGAAGAGCCTCACCGGTGCTCTCCGCTCGCCAATCAGGTTTGGACGCTAACAAAGCAAGGCCAGACATGCTTTGGATTCGATGGGTACGGGGTAAGCTGTGTCCAAAGGCCAGCTTTCCCACCAAATGATCAGCTGTTTGACGTAGAAACACATAACCAAATTGAGAACAATATTACACAACAGAACCGGACACAATTACGGACCCGTACCAACCGCGCTGGGATACAGTGGAGCTTCTAGCAACAGCTGTTTATCTCCTTGCATTAAGCTATTCCGGATCTAGTAGCTTTTTGCAGAGCTGAAAGACAAAATCAATAAACTGCGAACATAGGTCCAAAGCCCAGCAACAGCCCAAACAACTTGTTACCATAATCTTCACCCAACGTCCAGGTCTTTCGTTCAAGGCTAGCCCTATGGGAAAGCCGTTAGCATTGATTTCTTTTTCCCGGACTCCCCCTCTCCCTCTTCTACCCAAACTAGTCCGTATTTTCCAGCAAGGCGGCCTAGACCGACCCTATCCAATAGTTTTCGTAGGCCACCTTTTCTTGTTTTCTCCACCTAGCTCTGGCCGGAAATTCTAGTTCACGAATTGATTGGTGCCATGTACGAACCATCTACAGCTTAAAGCTGTAATAGTCTTACCCTTGAACGGCACTGGTCTCGAAAACAATCCCTTCAAAACTCTAGGGGTTTCTTTTCTCGAGTTTGTTATTGCCTCCTGTTCCTATTTAGGATTTTCCTCCGTAACGCACAAAGTTCCTCTGATCTTTGCTGCCGCTGGAGAAGCAAATCAAACGGTGGGATTTTCCACGAGGTGGATTGCTTAAAATACCCTGGGCAGTCTCTCATTTCGTATCATGCGGCACTCTTTGGTTCTAGGCGCTCTGCTACCACGAAAAACTCATAGTGGCAACAAAGAAAATCTCATATATAAGGGCTAATTTCTCTGAGGTCGACTACACCAAGAAATAAAACTTGGAATATGTCGTAAAGTAGAGTAAATTTAAGCAATATTCAATCACTATTGTTCTCTTTCAGAGACATCTGCCGTTCGAACCCGTGGACCTACAGTACAATACTGGGGTGCTAATCCGTACGCTTGATATGGGGAATTTGCATCCCTTGAGATCTTGTTGATTCGGCCAAGAAATCACACACTCCTTTACCGCCAAAGACAATCACAACTTGCATCCGCATTTGAAACACCCTCTCCAAGCAGCCTCTCTGCCTTCATCCTTTTGTTGGGCTACGTAATAAGGCCATCTTATTCGTCCATCTCAGAAGCCATAATCGCTGATTGTTGACAATGGAAAAATCACATTTAATCCCAGAAAGCAATGGGACCGTCAACATCCCCCTCCACACTCTGAACCAACCACAAACTCACGACCAGCAAACACAAGGATACCACACCCACCAATTCTCTCACACACACCAGCAAGACGATACCAGATCATTTCTGTCATTCGGATCTCGTCGACGGCACGCACATATTTCACCAGACGAAATGAATTACGCTATTGAACGCCGGCCACATCCTCGCAAACTAGTTCTCTGTTTCGATGGCACCGGCAACAGATTCCGTGGTGATGATTCTGATAGCAATATCCTGAAAATCTTTCGTATGCTAGATCGAACAGCAGATGACCAATGTGAGTAGTCAAGTGTCCTATGTTCTGAACTGTCAATGTTCGCTTGTACGCCTCGATCTCGTCCCGTTTGCATCGCTTTCGCTTTGTTACGGCTCCTACGCTTGCCGCAATTTGTTTAGGACCCTCGCGGTAGCATGCTGGGAATGCATCTCTTTAATATACTCCGTGCTTTCTAAAACAAAAATGAAAAGGAACAAAGATACTGACAGCTTCCGCTTCTAGATCACTATTACCAGCGTCAGTATTCTCAATATGGTATTGTTTACAAGTACCTATCGAATATGACTAACCAATCTCCACAGCTGGTATTGGTACCTATGTTGAATCTGGCGATTATTCTCACACTTCTATAACGAAGCGAGTCCGGTCGTGGTACATGAAAGCCAAGGATAGCGCCTTTGGCTCTTCCTTCGGCGAGCATGTAGTTGGCGGCTACCGGTTTCTAATGCGATTCTACAACCCAGGAGACGAGATATATATCTTTGGGTTTAGTCGCGGTGCGTACATTGCTCGATTCTTGGCAGAGATGCTCGATTATGTCGGGCTCCTTTCGCACGGGAACGAAGAAATGGTGCTCTTCGCTTGGAAATCCTTCAGTCAATGGCAGTGCCGTCGACAAGATAACTCAGAAGCTGGGAAGTCGAAGAAGAAGGAGATGTATACGTTTATGAAAGGTTTCCGGGAAACATTCTCGCGGCCGGTGAGGCGAATCCAGTTCCTTGGACTATTTGATACTGTCAATAGCGTGCCGCGGTTCGAGACTGCATGGATGGAACGATCCAAATTTCCCTATACAGCTCGAAGTTCGGCCAAAGTAATTCGGCATGCTGTCAGCATTGATGAACGCCGGGCAAAATTCAGGCAAGACCTCATCTACCAATCTGCCAATAATTCGTCTCCGAAGCATCGGGATCCCCGTCAGGTTCTTCATGATGTCCACGAAAAATACCGTGCCCGTCGCCATTCTCTGCAGGCAGCCATGTCATCTGCGATCAAATCATCGAATGCAGTGGATGGACGTCTTGATGAGGAGAAGAATCGCGGTCGTCGCCCTTCTCGTCTGTCCGATTTAACTGAACAAGACGGAACAAGTGATGGCGCAGAAGATCCTGCACCTTACCGCCCACATAGTCGTTCAGTTTCTCGTGACTCTCAGCATCTACGTGATGACGTCTCCGAGTTTAGCCACGTGGCATTATCTTACAATCAAGAAGATGACGATGCTGAACAGGACTTGACAGAAGTGTGGTTCGCAGGCGACCATGCTGACACGGGTGGGGGGTAAGTAACCATAACTCGCAGCTCTTACCACCTAGAGTTTTGAATTTTTGATATGCTAACCTTCGACTGCACAGTTGGGAAATCACCCCGGGCACAAAAAGCTCAAGCCACGTCCCTTTGACGTGGATGGTACGCGAAGCCATGCGTGCCGGCCTGACCTTCGATGCAGAAAAGGTCGTTGCAATGGGATGTTCTGACGTATTGGAGAATCAATGGGCCCCTAATTTAGACGAACTTTTTTCACAAAAGCCGACAGCTGCAGGACATATTGCTGCTGTGGGCGCAGAGTCAGGTGCAGTCAATATACCAAAGTCAACTGCTTTAACTCCAAACATTCGCATCAACAGCCAAGATCAAGAAATCACTGCACCCGAGGCTTCCAGCAAATCACCCAATAGCATCAAGACAAGCGACGTAGCGAATAATATTGCCGGCGCTAAATCTAGCAACATTAACGTCAGACTGTGCACGCCACGCACGCAGTTCCATGAGATGATGTACAAGGCGCATGTGGCACCTATCCATGATTGTCTTGACTATGGAAAGGGACTTGGACCCATAACATGTGCGGGCTGGAAATTGATGGAGTATCTCCCATTCCGTCGAATGGATTTGCAGTCAGACGGATCATGGAAGCCTATTCGCTGGCCGCTCCCCTGCGGTGAAGTGCGAGATATTCCAGACAACGTTCTTGTGCACGGAAGTGTGTTGCGTCGCATGCGAAATGATGCGTCTTACCGGCCAGGAAATCTCATTGTCGGTGGCGGCGGTCGTGGCTGCCGCGTTGCCCCTGCACATTATGGGATTGGAGAGTGGGATTGTGTTGCTGAAGAAGGTGACCCTATCGGAGAGCTTTGGATCAAGAGGAAGAGAGACCAGATATAACTCAGATGAGTAAATGTGTGCCATTATTCGTAGCAGGACTACCATGTTCATTATTCCCTTTGTTTTTTGATTATCCATCTTTGTTGGCCTATGTATCTTGAGGCGTTCTAAAGCATCCACAGCATTTTGTGCGTATTAGGTTTATTCTCTTGGCCATCTCTATATGTTATTTCTAGTTTCATTCAATTTTATAACTACGTCTTCCCCCAATTAAGGAAAAGAAGTAGCTATATCCAACGAAATCCAATAATGTCATAATTTATCTCATTGACCAAGCTAGGAGCAAAAAATGAAGACATGCTAATGTAAAGGCTTTGGGTCTAAAAGTATTGGTGTTATCTTTCACGTATGTTCATCCGCTATTGAGATATTGCATTATTTTAGCTTATTTCTCAAGCCTTTCGTGTAAATGCATTTCACAAATCCCCATTACTTCCATGGATTGTGATTTAGTCTGCTATTGTGTCTTTGCCTAGACTTGAGTTGCTTCCCTAGGTGATAGAAAATTGGACGAACACAATATGTACGCAAGATAAACCCCAAGTATTAACAGACAAGAACCAAGCCGGAATATTGACGTGTAAAATCAAGACAATAGCGTGAACTTGGAGTTTTGTAATAAATATTCTGGGAAATTGCGTATGCTGTGATTGGATGTTGTCACCAGTGTTAATGAAGAGGCTTCAGTTGAAAATGTATTCTTGTGGCATCTCTTAGAGAGAGTTTCTGGCATCCCCTTCTTGTCGAAATTCATATCAACTGCTTTTTTGACAAACATATACGTGATGAAAGCGTGTAGGCTGACGTGTCTCGTTGGGATCATTCCAACAACTTTATAGCCTGGGCAATTGTCTCAGACATACATAATAAGCTTTTCTGCTAAAATACTCGAGTGAGATAATTATTGCTGTCCGTCAAGAATTAACTCGGGAAGAGAGGGACCAAAAAAAAGCAAAATCTTGTTTTGTTCGCGATGTCCATGTATCTTGAGCACCTTTTTTTGTCAAGTACTTCTAAGGCGAGACGAAGTCTTGCCTCTTGCAACTTAATTTTTCCAGTGACACCCCTCTTGTCTCGAAAAGTGAGAAAGCTAATGTTTGTTTCTGTCGTAGTGCAGGGTCTTTTAGATTTCTATCAGCAGATTTGAAATTTCCAGGTATTGCCAACACTATATCTCTCGATATTACCTCTTTCAATGATCTCACAACTGATTTAGTGTCACATAGTTGCCACCGCTTTGGTACCGCTAAAGAGAAGAAGTATAAGAAAAGACGTGGCGAGAACGATGAATATTATGAGATTTGGAGGGGGGGATGGAAGAAAGTTTCTCTATAGCATATACCAGTATAAGTCGACTAGTGGACGCCCGCGTATATATAATCCCACAAAATAAAAGCCAAAAGAAGCAGCCTAAACTATATAATGAGACTTGGAATGAGCGTGTTAGTTCGCACAGTTAGGTTTTACAGCTGTTTGTGAGGCTTCATTTTTGCACCAGGCAGCTTGCAACGTAAGCATATAAGCCAATCACACCTATGCATTGATCAACACGCCTTTTTGCTCATATCATAGAGTGCCAGTTCACATTTGCGCTTTCACTCTGCTACGTGCACGCTGCCGTCGCCATGTCCCTTCTGCATATTGGGATGGATGTATCTTGTTGCTATGTTTTTACTGCGGGCTCATTCAACGCAACCATTATCGTCATAATGGGCTCTCATAAGTTACGCAAATATGAAAACAATAAAAAAAATATTTGTTGTATGAAGCAGTAGGGAGTTCTTAGACGAAGCTGGTCTGGAAGACTGTGAGAATAGATAACAAGACTAAGCCGCCTATTTCAAACACGTGGGAAGAAGATCCGACAGAAGAAGAAAAAACTGCATGTGAAGGCTTCCAAGCAAGTCGGCATTGTCGGCTGGATCGCGATGGCTGTCTCGTCGGCGGAAATATCGCAGAGATAACCCGCCACCTAGATTCGATTTAGATGATGATTAATATACCATTAAAAAGTCATTCGTGTTTTTGGTCAGGTAGTTGCCACAAAGCTTTAACAGCCTAAAAAATTTACTTTACCGGTCGTTTTTACGACGAAATAATTCGGGAGTATCTAAACTATAGGCCATGTTTTAATGGGAGGCTACAAGAAAGGCATAGTTAACCGACTAGTAATTCTGGGGGATCACGCAAACAGAGAAGTTACGTGACTTGCCGGTCGAGTTTGCAAAATAGCCAGAGGGGGGAGAGACTGACCACATTAAGGCCGAGAACGTGAGGCAAAAGCAACGTTTATTATGCCTTTTCGAAAGGCGGCGAACATGTGCAAAGGGACAATGAGCCTGCTAGTTGTTCATTATTTCTAGACATTTTTTCCGGTTCCTGAGAAATATTACGTAGATGAAAAACCTGAAGATCTCGCGTTGAACGATGGCTACTGCGTTTGGAACATTCTGTATCAAGCACATGGCAGAGCCACCGACATGGGTGCTGCGGTTCGGAGCCGTGCCCAATCAAACGTGCAACATGCTCGTGTTATAATACACCCCACGACTGGCCAATATATACTCATTCAAATAGTTCAAGCTTTATTTGCTAGACCAAGACTCATGGCCGGTCATTCTATTCGGTTGCTTGTTTGAGAAAGGCTTGTTGTGTGGCTCCTGTCGACCGAGTAAAATTGCAAATGAAAATCAGCCAGACAACATGACTGCCCAAACAAGTCTTAATCTATTTTATTAACGACTTAAAATCCGGGGTGTTGATGCATTATGCCTGCGTAGATCGTTCGCTTCTTTAGGAGGTTTCGATCTTGCCGTATGTATGCTGTCATCGGCCTGGGCCTTTTTTCGCCCATTTGGCCGAATAATTCGCTGCGAACCGTTTCGACTGCTGTCGAGCAGCCACAGAAAAGAGAGAGAAGCAAAACATGTGGAAGGATTGCTTTTTTCCTTTCTCTGGGGCTCCACATGTTCTTTGTCGGAAAGGCATAGGGTAAGGCAATGCTACCCCCAACTCCGGGGTAATTAATATGGATAATTGCGTCCTCCCCATGGATATTTCCCCACACCCCCGACAGACACCTTTTACAGACACAAGTGACCTTCCTCTCCTAAGTGATAAGGAAGGAAGAATGGGAGGCAATTATAATACGTAGTGCCTATTACGCTCTATGGCTGAGACAACCCCAAAGAAGACACACAGTTTAGCAGTTCGGCCAGCCGCGACGGCAATAGTCATCTCGATAACTTGCCACGTCCAACAGGAAAGTCGTTCACGACAAGCTCGGCACATCAATTTGGCAAACTATCTCTCCATAACCTCTAATATGGCGGCAGGGGTTTATCCGTGCTTGGCAGAGGCCGGCATATCGATTGGACCATCAGGACAACCGGCCCTATGCACGTCGCCTCGGAACCTTGCAGACGATCATGGAACCCTCTTGATTTTTTTCAAATTTAAGACCTGAATACCTCGTAGCTCGTTGCCCTGCAGCTCAGTCCCAGCCGGTCCCTTCTGTCCTCTTGTCTGTATCCATCGACAAACTCGGCATGCCTTCAACATGGTCTCACTACGGGGACAGCACGATGCCAGCCACGATCACGGTCAGGAATTCGTTGACGTGGAAAAGAATCTCAATGGCCCGGTAGAGACCCCAGCTGTGCTGCCGCCCAGTGCTGCTGTGAACAAGAAGACGGCACTGCACAGCGAGTCTGAGTTGTTCCCCGTCTACTCGGAGCATGAAGGTACCGCGGGCAGCACCCCATTCTCGAGCGTGCCGGAGCTGTCACTGGCATGGCCCCGGGGCTTCAAGGATGCCGCCACTCCTTCTGGCAAGGAAGGGACTGCAGCCAAGAAGCCGGCCAAACCAAAGCGAAAAGTCAGCCGCTGGATTCTATTCCAACTCTGGTTCAACACGTACCGCAAATTCTTCGTCTTCGTCACTTCGCTGAACTTGGTCGGAATTGTCTTGGCAGCTGCCGGCAAGTTCCCTTACGCTGACAATCATCTCGGAGCTCTGGTCCTTGGCAACCTACTATGCGCAATCCTGATGCGGAATGAGCTGTTCTTGCGGATTCTGTATACAATTTCCATATACGGACTGAGAAGCGTCTGTCTCTCCTTCTTCGCCATTTGATATGCTGTTGATCGCTGACAGAACTCTTGAACAGTGGGCTCCGCTGCGCATCAAGCTCGCCGTGACTTCGGTTTTGCAACATGTCGGAGGCATCCATTCAGGATGTGCTCTCTCCGGAGCTTGGTAATTACCAAATCGTATCGACGAATCATATTCACACGAGCTAACGGGTTTCCATGTAGCTGGTTGATTTTCAAGGTCGTCGATATTATCCTGCATCGTGCGGTTCAGCCGGATTCGGTGATTGCCACAGGCATTATTACAAATGTCTGCGTCATCATCTCCGTTCTGAGTGCCTTTCCATGGGTTCGAAAGTTAGTACAAGATGCCTGTCTCGTTTACCATGCTTCAACAACTAACCCCTGCATCAGCAATCGTCATAATACCTTCGAGAGGTACCATCGTTTCATTGGATGGCTCGGCCTTGCCGTACGTTGCCTGCCATCCCACGGAATTCGTTCCGTTAATGCTAAACATTTCATAGGCTACTTGGACCTTTGTCATCTTGGGCAACACATATGATATCAAGCTCGGACAATGGAGACCCGACACATATGCCATGCTCAATGCACAGGAGATGTGGTTCGCCGTGTTCATGACAATCTTGTACGTCTAGTATCCTTGGTCAAGTGGCGTGTCATGATTATGTACTAACAAAGCCGCAGCATTCTGATCCCTTGGCTCACTCTGCGTGAGGTTCCTGTCGAGGTCGAAATTGTACGTCTCATAAAATCACCAGCTGCTTTTGAATATATCTAACCTCATCTGCGCTTTTAGCCATCACCGAAGGTTGCAATTCTTCGGTTCGACCGCGGCATGCAGCAAGGCCTTCTTGGGAGAATCAGCCGCACGTCGCTCATGGAGTACCACGCCTTTGGCACCATCAGCGAGGGCCGGAAGGCAAAGTACCACTATATGATCTGTGGTGTCCAAGGAGACTTCACCAAGGGTCTCGTTACCGACCCGCCTAAGACCGTCTGGACCAGAGAATTGAAATTTGGTATGAATTCTTGACCCCCTTTACTATGATCGCTTGTCTTCTAATACAGACAGCTGGTGTTGGGCACGCGTCTGGCATGTTCAAAAGAGGTATCCGCATCTGCACGGGAACCGGAATCGGGGCGACGCTGTCTACCTGCATTCAAAGCAAAAACTGGTAAGGCGGCTTCCTCGTTCATCAATCTGTTAAATTGCCGTCTCGAAACAAGCCGATGCCCTTTTGTTGAGACCACTAACATTTACCCCAGGTTCCTAATCTGGATCGGTTCGGATCAAGAGAAGACATTTGGACCGACTATAACAGGCCTGATTCATAAGCACATTGAGCCCGACCGGATGATCCTTTGGGATTCTAAGAAACGAGGCGGGCGCCCAGACACTGTGAAACTGCTCAAGGATACATGGGAGAGCTTTGGAGCAGAAGTTATTTTCATCACGTCCAACAAGCAAGGCAATGACGAGATGATGCAAGGTTGTCGTGAAGGTATGCCTTTCTCGCCTCCCTTCTCTCCCCTAGATAAATGCTGACACGGAACCAGCGGGACTGCATGCGTTTGGCACGTTGTGGGATTTCTGATAATCCCCCTTTCGTGTGGCAGAGTATTTCATTGGAGTCGTTAGTGTGACAAACAGCATAGCATGGGAAGCCATCGAACATAGAGTCGAACAGCATGGGCAAGGTAGAAGCGTGGAATGAGGCAACCAATTCCACTATGGGACTTATTTCATGAAAAGTTAAACCATAGGCTCATGAAATAAAACGCACTGGTTTAAAGCGGTAGAGTCTTTTGTATAGTTTAGAGTTTTGTTAATGTTTAGTACTGCACCATACACCCCAGCACCTAATCCCAACTGCAAATACCAAAAAGCTGCCAGATACGATCTGGTCGGATTCGTCGATCTTTTTCACAGCAGTGCGCAGCGTACGAGCAACAAAGAGCGAATCAGTGACAAAGTCTAAGCCACAGTTAATGGTAAGGTGGAGCTGGTACAAAGTTCCAAGGGCAGTGGGGTCTTGATGGAAATGGTACGTCAGTTCGGGCACGTGGTTGCATCCGAAATCTGACATCTAAATGCTTGTCGCTGGCAGCGCGTAAAGTTCAGGCTGCCGCGTCGAGGCTGTCCCCTTAAAGACCAGCTTAAACATATCACAAATGTAATTTTGTCTCTTGTGATTGCAAAAATGTCCCAGCAGGGTTTGAGTTCCCTGCCACCAGTGGCTCTCAACAACCTTATTCCTCATGAATCGCATAATGAATCTACCACAACAACGATTCTGCTCATTCATGGCGCAGGCACCACGGCCAAGGCATTTGAGCCGCTATTGCCTTGGCTGACTTCATATCATGTCCTCATTCCCACCTTACCAGGCCATGGCACTACCGGCAACAAATCTGGGCCTCTGACGCTGGCCAACACATCGGAGAAGCTTGCAGAGCTCATTCTCGCTCGGGCCAAAGGCCGAAAGGCAGCCATCGCAGGCCACTCAATGGGCGCTATGATAGGCACTTACCTTGCAACCCATCGACCCGACGTAGTGATTTCGGCCGTGTGGCTTAGCGGCGCTGCATTTCTTCCATCTTCGCCGCTGCTAACATGCGGCTTTGCGCTTAATAGCTCGATTACTTACTTGATACCGAGCCGGCTAATCGACTCACTTGTCGACGTAAAGCCCGAACTAAGAGGAAAAGTCGGCTGGGGTGATGAATGGAAGTGGGCTTCTTGGTCGCTGTGGCGCCAAATTGCGGCCATCATGTCAACTCGCCTAGAAACTCTCGTGGGCACCACCTCGGATACAGAAGCACTTGCATCCCGAGGCATTCGGGTTGCTGTTATTGCGGCCGTCAAAAGTGGCCTTCTTCCATCAAACGACAATGAGGACGCGGCTGCAGACATTGCAAATGCATTAGGCGGGACAGCATGGCGGGTACCGACAATGCGGCATGCTTGGAACGTACAAGACCCAGAACTGTTTGCAACATCTATTACAAGGCTTATAGAAGGACTTGATCCCCCAGCTGTATTCCAACAAATTCGACCAAAACAAGATGGCAAATAAAACCTCCAATCAGTGCGTTTCAGTTGAATTCAAGAGCAGAGAACCTGAGAAAATTGTTTCATCAAGGACAGGAAATGAAATTCGCGGTGTAAATAAACAAGAATCTTCGAGTCCCTATTAAAGCATGCATCATGCAGTACATAGCATATTTTGGCCTAAAAATACTAAATCTGGTACAAACAGAGCTGTATCTTCTCGGATGGATATCAACTGTGACTGTTTCGAACTTCAACACGGACTTCTACGGAGAGAGCCGGTACTATTTACCTCATGAATGGGTAACCTAGTCCTCTCAGACTCAACTCAGCTGAAATATGGAATAGGGGAAAATGCTCTGCGGACATTCTGATCTACTCTAGCTCATCTATCGAATAGGTAGTGTACTTGTTGACACAATTTCGTTCGACTCTTCAAGCTTGGAATTTGATATGTAGTTATATTTCGATCAATACGGAGATAAATATAGTAGCACTCCTTGTGGCCCTCCGCCTTCCCTACTGGCCTATTCGTCTATTTCTGAAGCCACTGAAGCGGTCAAATCTCATGCTGTTGAAAATGGATATAGTTTAACACTTACTTTACGTTATCCTGCTAATGAAAACGCTGCACGGTATACCTTTCGGTGTACGAAGACGAAATTAATCCCTCACAGACAGTGGCATCACGAGCATCAGGCAGATATCTGGCCAATCTAGAGGATGCCCCTATAGACGAAGAAGATTATCTGATTCCAACTGAATTTGAAGGCGAAATGGATAGGCAGACTGAACAACAGGAGCAGCAAAATGGTGATGGGGATGGTGAGGGCGGTACCATAGTGGTGGCCGTCTAGTTACTTCGAAAAGAATACATTTTACTAGGGCGGGCTAAGTATCTTTCGGACGAATGTGTCAGCAGGCCCATTTATTAGGCCCACTTTGATGGTATTTTAATGAAAAGTGATGGTATTATAACAATTCCCAACAAATAACGAGCTTGTTTGGCGAGCTGCTGTCATCTGCTATGTATAGATCAAGGCGTAGCTACTTAAGTACAAGTGTCAAAACAACGCGGCCTTCAACTATGAACTTATCACGCAGTTGGCATAATACCGTATGATCAATTAAGTGCAGAGAGACTTTCAGTGAGTTGATTGTCTTGTATTTATCAATTTTATTTATCAATTATATTCTAACCCATCACCTACCGATGACTTACAGACCCCATAGAGACATCATTGCGTCCTATTTATTTCCATATCCTACTTTCACGTTCAACATGTACCTGGTGTGAATTCTTGATATCAGCCAGCACGATAGGCCTCTGTCAACTCTGACAGTACTCTTTTGCCATTCACTGTCTTTACTGTTGCCAAAGCCACACTCGCTTCCACCTTTTCTTGGCCGCTCTGTTTATCCCTCAAAGTAAAATTTGAAAACTGCGCCACGGATCCTTCAGCAGCATTGTCGTCACTGGAAAGTATTTCACGGTTAAATAGAAGAGACATATCGTACTTGGCGCGTGTCTGAGCAATTGCTGCTTTGTATTGCTCAAAATCCATAGCGGCCCCGTTGATGCTGTTCTTGTGTTAGCTGGAAGAGAATTCAGAGAGGAAAGGTGTATCTTACCGGACTTTGAGTTCTGGGCTGAAGTTCTCGTCTATGGTCTTCGTGGATAAGGTGTCGTCTGCTTGAAAAAAGACTGTATTCACCACTTCGTCCACCCAGGCACCCACAGATGACATCTTGTTGGAAGACATATTTTGTACTGAATTCATGAGCGTTTAACCTATGACACTATATTAAAGAATCACAGAAATGAAATCTTTCCAACTCGCCATGATCTCATTTTATAAAGGCATCGTAGAATTTGACATTAAGCCTCCAGGCGGCAAGTAAGACTGTAGACAGTTGGAATAGATTTTGCCACCGAAGTTTGCGGAAGACTAGCCGTTAGGGGCTACGTAATCGAACTTCCGCACTAGTGGACTGCGGAAGTTTTTGTGCGGTGTGCCGCTGTAGGCAAATTCCAGTGGAAGCTGCGGAAGTCTCAGCTGCGGAGAACAAAGCGCTAAACCTTAATAACAGGCTATACTTCCACTGGGTGGTAAGCATCTCTGTAAGTGTCTCCAGACTGCTAAACCCGCTGATGATCCGCAATGTCCGAAAGAAACCCAGCGGAGCTGATCGTTATCATCAGGATGCCATGTCCATAACGCAGGAGTAGTGTGCCGTATGTCTTTATATAATGCTCCAACTCAGAAGGTCTTATTTCAACTTGTCGAAGTCGATCTCTGTAGAAGAATAATCTTACGCGACCCTCCTTTATATTCAATATGCCTCTAGAACTAAAGTCCTTCGTGCCTACGTGGCACCAAGCCCCTTATGCCACCATATCGGAGACAGATCCAGCTTTAAGTGCCGAAGGCAAAGTGATTTTTATTACAGGAGGCGGCCGGGGCATTGGACGTGCGGTCGCCAAATCGTTTGCAATTGCCAAGGCCGAGGGGATATTCTTGATCGGCCGCAATGAAAATGATTTACGCCAATCCGCAAATGCCGCCGTCGAAGCTGGGCGTGAACAGTCGAAATCTAACACGAGAGTTGAATTTACCACCACAGACATAACGGACAGGAACGCAGTGTCCGCAGCATTTAAGAAAGCTATTTCTCTCTTCGGGCGGATTGATGTGCTTATTCAAAATGCGGGATACCTGAATGACCATGTGTCGGTTGAGGATTCAGATTTGGACGACTATTGGCGATCCTTCGAAGTGAACGTGAAAGGGGGTCTTACTGTGGTTCAAGAATACCTCAAGTCGAAGCCTAAAAGCGGTTCTACTATTATCAACGTAGGTTCAGGAGCAGGTCACATTCCCTATATCCCTGGCTACTCCGCCTACGGGGCTTCAAAGCTCGCCCTCGCCAAAATTATCGAATACGTACAACACGAGAATCCTCAACTACGGGTCTTCAACACCAATCCTGGAGCGATTGCAACTGACATGAGCACCAAAGCCGGCGATATTGATGCGCCAGATGACATCGGTATGATAAAAGCCTTAAAAAAAAGCTGTTCTTTTTACTCAAATAGTATTTAAATGACCTTCCATTACTGACAACTCTTTGCAGGGCTTCCTGGGTCGTTCTATGTTTGGATAGTTGGCTCCAAGAGTGCTGATAGCTTCAAAGGGAGAATGATCTGGTCCAACTGGGACGTCGATGAATTGGTCGGAAGGGCTGAGGAAGTTCAAGAGAAAAATCTTCTGATTCATGGACTGCAAGGACTGTAGGATATAGATATAGGTAACCAGGCATTCCGTTTTGCTCTTAGATGTTGATAGATGAAAATAAAAATTTGTCCAATCCTTTTTTTAAAGGGAACTAAAACCAATTTCTTTCTTCGAGAATTACTTTTATTGTCTTCTGCTGTGCTGTAAGATATTTCACAGGCAGATGCCAAGTGAGCAGCGTCTAGACTCATGCGCAAGCACAGTCTCGTTACAGTATGAGTGGTATATTGTGTCATAATGCCTCTTAATATATCTGCCTGTTCGTGTGCCCCCGTACTCCTGCGTATCTTATATTCTCGTCCACATAATGCTCTTATCGCTGAGTAAGAGAATTCATCTCCGCCAAAGCTGCAAATTCAGATCTTGTCCGGCCCAGTGTGAACATTCGTCCACTCCTTTTGTCAGCACCAACATTACCATCCCTAAATTGTCTATATCCGTTGGTTGCAGGCCAACTGCGTCGGCGTCCCATGAGCTGAATCTCAAAGGAAATGACGCGTGCTCTTTTGTGGTAAGCGTCCATTGATATTCTGACTGTGCATCCCACAGCCTTCTCTGGCCGAAAAATGAAAGAGTATCAAATTCGTGATGGGATTTGTCCCAGCCATTCTTGAGAAAGCAGTACACGCCTTGTACGCAATATCCCATTACCAGCGTTCGGCGGAGACTTTCGGCGAAGATCCAGTTAAGCCACGTAACTTGGGGATCATCTGATGGCAGACGCAGAGCATCGCCGGACCTGTCCCCTAGATGCTGCATGCGGCTGCGGAGCACAGTGAGCATCGCAGACAGGGTGCTGTCAGCCAGCTCGGCTTCCGCTCGGAGACGGACGTTTCCGTCAAAGAGCCGGACGATCTGGAGCAGCACCAGAGCCTGCGCCGCTGCCAGCTGATCGAGCGCTGCCGGGATGCCGAGAGACCACGTGCTCAGAAGCCGGCTTGCGGCTTCGCTGAGGAGGCGGAATACGGCAGATTCGTTTTCGCTGCTCCGCTGGTTGTAGAGAGCACACGCGCCCAAGGCGTCCTGCAATGGAAGCGGAAAATGCTCCCTGTACAGCGCCTTATGGATGAAAGGCGTGTGGAACGACTGGACAAAATCGGCTGGGAAGGTCTTGAGCTGCCGGACGCAGTACACGATGCGTTCTTGGTATATCTCGCCTGCCAGGACGCTGGTGTCGGGAGAGTCGTTGAGAGCCAAGAGGTCAGGAACGGCAAACTCTTCAATGTTCGTCATTAAATCCGACCAATCGACCTCTTGGTTCAGTTCCTCGGAGAAGAAATCAATCGAGCCATTTATCTGCAAATCCATAGACTCTGGAGAGAGGACGGATTGGAGTGCGAGATTGTTGGCATCGGTCATGATCCCGCTCCTAGAAATAGGTGTGGCGGAAGCAGCAACGGCTCCCTTTTTTTCAGCTGCGCTGCTTGTCGAAGCACTCTCATAGAGGCACTCGAGAGAGCGGCTCGCGCAGCGAGAGCAACGCGGGAGGCCCAGATCGCATCGTCTTTTGGCAACAACGCAAAATTTGCAAGCCTTTCGATGTGGTGGCGGCATAGTGACATACCGGTATGCGGTTTTTGGCGTAGTCTTTGCAAGATATCAAGATGTTCAGTGAGGCTCATGATAAGACTGACGGTGTCTGACGTTAAACAGACACCATTAGTAAGGCCGTGAAGAGGTGCACGTGAATTCAACTTAGAGCGGAACGGCAGCAATGCCCACTAAACAATGCCAACGGTAAGAAAATAATGTTTGCTTATTGTGTAGGTGTCTATTAGAGAGCGATCCTTCAAAGAGCAGAATTTTACTGGTCTTATGGTGCTGTTGCGTTTTAGTCTCTTGGTTGTTTCGGCCATAAAATCGTTTGCAAAATATCTTCAATTTTCCTTCTATCCCACTTGCTGATGGTAATAATAAATATACTGTCTTCCAAGCCATAGCGCTAACAACAGGGGTACTATAAGAAAAAAGTAGGCGCACACACAAAAAGAGAAACAAGAGCATATGCAAAGAATAGAAAAAATAATATACACGCGCAGCATAATCCAACGGCATTTTCGTACATGATACAAGGAGCCCGAGTGAACGCGAAAAGGGGGGAAGAAGAGAAAGAACCTGGCCCTTGGGTGCAAAGCTTGACCCTTGGCCCTTTTGTTTCTCTGCTTTTTCAGAGCGGCTCGTTCAGCGCCACTCCCCCCTCCGCCCTCAGCTACTGCTGCGCTTGTCGCGCTCGTTGCGCCGGTTGATCTCGGCCTCCTGCTCGCGCAGCCGCCGCGCCGCCTCGTTGCGGTCCATGGTGCGCCCCTCGCGCTCCAGCTTGAGCTTGTTCTCCAGATCGCGCAGCCGCAGGATCCACCGCGGGTCGGTGCCGTAGGCATCGCTGCCGCCGCCCATGCCGCCGCCCAGGCCGCCACCGACTCCGCCGCCGCCTGCTGTGGGCGGCGGGATCAGCTCGCCCGAGTCTTGCAAGGCCAGCTCGCCGGCGGTCATGGGCCGGGACGATGTGGTGGGCCGCGGGACGCCGCTGCGGCCGCTGCCGACCTTAGACCGCAGGCCGGGCCGGCTGCGGTCGCGCGGGCCGGTGGGGATGGAGGGAGCCGGCGAGCCGGCGGAGAGGGTGGGGTCGTGGTCGAGGCCGGCGGTGTCGGCGGGGCCCAGGGTGCCGTAGGCGGCGCGGGCGCGCACCTCGTTGGCGGTGCGCAGGGTGGCGTTCTCGACCTTGAGCTGGCGGTAGGCCTCCTCCATGCGCAGGATGCGGCCCTGCAGCTCGGGGCTGCCGAGGGCGCCGGTGGCCAGGCCGTTGCGCACGATGGTCTCGAGGCGGTCGAGCTTCTTGACGCGGGCGTCGAGGCCGACCTCGAGGTTCTGGTACTCGCGCCACAGGTCCTTCTCGACGGCCTTGATGCGGGCGGGGAAGCCGCCGACGACGGCCTCAATGTGCTTGACGGCAGCCATGAGGTTGCGGGTGAAGCCGGGTAGCATGGTGGCGACGACCTCGAGGCTGGGCAGGGCGCGGCCGCTGACCAGGCTGTTGTCGTGGGCCCAGTCGACGCCGCACAGGGCGGACAGGCGGGTCCACAGCAGCAGCAGCAGGTTGTTGCGCTCGTGCAGCTGGTCCTTGAAGGTGGCCTCGAGCTGCGAGAGGCGCTTCTTGTCCTGGGTCTTGGACGACTCGAGCTCGCTGATGCGCGCGTCCTGCGTGGTGACGGTGCGCGACACGTGCTGGTGCGTCTTCTGGAACGTGTCGAACTGGTGCTTCGTGTGGCGGTGAGCGGCGCGCTCCTTGTCGAGGGCCTCGGCGACCTTGCGCGCCTCGAGGCTGTGCGACTCGAGCAGGGCGTCGCGCTGCTTGATGAGGCGGTCCTTCTCCATGAGCGCGCCCTTAGTGGCGTCGAGCTCGCGGACCGTGTTCTCCAGCTCGCGCTGCAGCTTGGCGATGGACTTGAGCAGGCTCGAGCGCGTGCCGCTGAGGTCGCCCAGCGCCTCGCGCAGGTTGTTCTCCAGCTCCATGAGGCGCTCCTTCCACTCGGTGGCTTCGACCTCGCGCGACGTCAGGCTCTTGCGCAGCTTGCGCGCCTCCTCCTTGGCTGCCGACGCATCGCGGCTCAGCTCGTTGACCACGTGCTGCATCTCCTTCTTGTCCTTGGTGGCCAGGCTCTCGCTGCGCTCGCGCTCCGTCACTATCTGCGCCTGCAGCTGCTTGACGCGCTCCTGCTCGTCGCGCAGCTGCTCCTCCGCCTTGGACACGTTCACCTCCAGTCGGCTGATGGCGATCTTGTCGCTCTCCTGCTCCTCGCGCAGGAACGCGATCTCGCCCTGGCTGTTCTCCTGCTGCACCAGCAGCCGCTGCGCCTTGTCATTAGACTCGAGCAGCTTGGCCTCGAGCTCCTCCAGCTCCTTGTTCGCCTCGCCCAGGTCTTGCTCCAGCTGCTGCACGCGCCGCACCTTGTTCTCCGTCTCGTCTTCCAGCCCCACCAGCGCCTCGCTCAGCTTGCGCATCTCGTCCTGCAGCGCGGTGAAGTTCTCGGTGCGCTCAGCCAGGTCCGCCTGCAGCTTCTGGTTCTCGGCGTCGCGCACGTCCGCCTCCTCCTCGTAGCCGTCGATGGCGTCCTGCGCCTCGGCGCGCAGCTCCTCGAACTCGGTCTGTAGCGTGCTGTGCTTCTGCTCCAGGTCGTTGAGCTCCGCAATCAGCTCGTCGCGCTCCGCCTGCATGGCCATGAGGTCGGCCATGGCGCCCTCGTAGTCGCGCTGCACGCCCAGCGCGATCTCCTCCGTCTCCTGCTTCTGCTGCAGCACCGCCTCGAGCTCCTGCAGCAGCGTCTGGTTCTCCAGCTTGGCCTCGTTGATCTTGTCGCGCAGCGTCGCGTTGCGGTTCTCCAGGTCCTCGCGCTCCTGGTCGTCCACGCCGACCACCGTCTCCGCGCCTCCTCCTCCTCCCATCGCCCGCGCCGCGCCGCCGCTGGCCCGTGACCCGGGCCGCTCGCGCGCGCCCACGCCGATCTGCGAAGCCGAGCGGTCCAGCAGGCTGTCGATCGTGGACGGCGCCGGCCCAGCGCCGCGGCGCTGGGCCATCTTGAGGTCCTCAATCTCCTGGTACAGCCGCTCCTTCTCGCGGTTGCGCGACGTCAGCATCGACGTCTGGGCGCCGACCTCCTTGCGCAGCTCGGCGTTCTCGTGCCGCAGCTGCTCGCTCTCGCGCCGCAGCTCCTCGACCAGCGTGTTCGAGCCGGTCGTCGTGCTGCCGCCGCCGCCGACAAGATCGGCTTCAGTGCCCGCATAGGACATAGTGCCGTCTCGGGACGCGGCCGACGTGCCGAGCGCCGGCTTCTTGTTAATGTTGTAGATGTTGGTGGTGTGGTGCATGGTGGTGGGACCGCCGGGGCCCCCGGGCAGGCCAGGACCGCCGCTGCCGACGCTGCTGTGGAACTCCTGCTTGAGCCGGAAGATCTCGTCGCGCAGCTTGCGGTTGTCCTCGTCCGCCTGCTCGCGCCGCGCCGTCTCCTGCTCCAGCAGGTCCTTCCACACGTCCTCCTCTTCCTGGCGGCCCAGGTCGCCATCGCTCGCGTTAGCGGCGCTGGCCTTGTCGCCGACTGACGACTGCAGCGTCTTGACCAGGTCTGCCATGCGCCGCTTCTCGGTCTCCTTGTTCAGCAGGTCCTGCCGCAGCCGCTCGATGATGGTCGCGTACTCCTCGACCCGCTCGCGCAGGTAGACGACCTCCTCCTCGCGCTCCTGGGCGTCGGCGTCAGCTTGGCCCGCGGACTCGGCGCTGCGCGACGTTCCCGGCCGCTGCTCGTCCTCGTCCTTGAGCTTCTTCTCCAGCTCCTTGACGCGGCGGCGCAGCGCCTTGTTGTCGCGCTGCAGGATGGCGATGCTCGTGCGGAACTCGACGTTCTCCTGGATCATCTCCTTGACGCCGTCCTCGGACAGCTTGTCTAGGCGGTCGCTGAGGAACATGACCTTGAGCTTCAGGTCAAAGTTCTCCTTAGACAGCCGCTCGATAGTGCTGCTCTGTTCCTTAAGGGTCATGTTGCTGCGGCCGGGACGGTGGGAGGTGGAGGAGGCGGATGCGGCGGCAGTCGTGGCGGTGTTGCCGGTGACGCTGCTGCTAAAGTCAGAAGGCTTGCGCGGCGTCGTCAGCCCGCCCTTGGACTTGTACTCCCTAGCCAGCGACTCGGGCACCTGAATGTCCATAACGCGGCGCGTGAGCACGGTGTCGGTGGGCGGCGCCAGGGACGCCGACTTGGCCTTGGGCGTACGCAGCAGGTCTTCGTCGTTGTTCATGGCCTCGGGCAGCGTGGCCAGCCGACCCGACCGATCGCTGTCGTGCAGATCGTCGATGGTTGAAGCCACACTCCCCATGCTGACGGTGCGCGACAGCGTCATGTCATTACGACCTGCGGCGGGGATGGCGCCGCCGGACTGCAGCGCGTAGTCGGCGCCCAGGCCGACAGTCACATCACTGTCGACGTCGTCGTGTAGGTCGGGGTTCGTGGTGAAGGACGATGTCGACGACCGTTGGCTGGCATTTCGGCTGCGCAGGAAGCGCGGCCGCTTCCCGTAGCGGAGACTGGACCGGCGGGGATCACCCTCCTGGCTGCGGTCGTTGGAGGATGCTACAGAGACGTCTCCAGTGCTGTTGTCGTGAGATGACGAATATGGCTCGCCGAGTGAGTCGTCCTGTGCTGTGGCCTGCAGTGTGTCTACGCGGTTGCCTCGTGGTGTTGCGTCCAAAAAGGGGTTTCCATTGGCAGCGTTTGCTGCTGCCGTCGATGGGGCCGTCTGCTGCGGTGGTGTCGTAGACCTCTTCCTAGGGGAATCAAAAAGATAGGTATCGTCGGGTCCATCCTTAGTTATAGTCGGAATAGGCGAGAGAGGTGCCACAAAGCTGGACTCAACGTCGGGCAACGACTCGTGCAGAAAGAGCTGGTCGTTGTTGAAGGACTCGGACGCCTTGTCGCCATCGTACAGATGAGTTTGGTCGAGAAAGGTAGCGTCAGCAGCCGCAGCTGGCGCGAAGGACAGAGGACCATCGCCGCTGTCGGTGCTGTCTTGCAGAGATTTGAGGGACGTGGGCGGCGGTTGTACGGCAGGCGATGGGCTCAGCCGTTCGGTGAAGGGTTTTGTGGTCGAATAAGGTGCACTGCTGTGTGTGCTGCCGCCATCTGCGGCCGGGTCTTCCCCGTGTGGTGAGGGCTCTGGCGGCTGTATGTTTTCTGCATCCATGCTGCGAAGAGAAGGGCCAGAAAGGAGATGAGGGCGTTGCGGAAGCGAGTCCGAGAAGCCGTCACCAGCGACGCTCCCCTAGGGAGCAGTGGACGACGGGGGACGATATGGTTTGCCGGATAAAAGACGACCAGCAAGTCCGCAGAATATGTTGTGGTTAATTTGGGTAAGCGGTATGCCGTAAGGCGAAGGCCTAGAAAAGCTGGATGAAGGTGTCTGAGGTTGACTTGTGCGACGTCTTTTGCTCGGTGATGTTGCAGTGGAATGCGCCAGGAAGGCTGAGTTTGTACTTCTGAGCTTCTCCGTCAAAGTCTGGTACGCAGTAGATGTTCCCAAGCCAGCAAGCAAGCAGTTGGGCAGGCAGGGCATATGCACATGTGGTCCGTATGTACGTCTCCCGTGATCTCGCAACCAGCTTTTTTCTGCTTGGTCTCTGCTTCTTCGTGCCGTACGGGTTGGCCTGCGGCTGGTTTTCTCTGTCTCTCTGTCTCTCTCTATTTCTCTTTCTCTTGCTGACCTTTTTCTCGCATGGTTCTCCCTAGCTGTACATGTAGGTCTCCCTACTGCTGCATCCCGTTTTTTCTGCAAGGGGGATGGAATGACGCGCTCGAGCCTCTTTCCGTCGGATGTGGGGCTTTTTGTACGTGCTAGTCTTCTTTTGGGATTGGCCAAGGGAGGTGCAGCAGTCAAAACGACCGTTGCCATAGCAGCACACGTGGCGCTAAAACAACGCCTGGACAGCCTGGTAGGGGGCCTTTAGGCCTAGAAGGCGCTGTAATCTGTTCTTTCTGCCCTGTGATACAGCGCCCAAGGCGGACCCAAATGGCACCCAAAGGGCAGCCGAAGGGCACCAAAGAACCAGCACTCCACACATTGCGAGGCCTGGCCATGTGTCTGTGCAAGTGTATCGTAGCGACTTGGGCTGCAAGCTGACAAGTCCGCAGAGGAGGTGGTTGCACACATGTAACAATACGAGTGAGATACTCATACGGGAAATATCGTATTGCTTTGCAACTCTAGCGAAGCGAGTGCAGGAACATCACACCATGTTCGGCAAGGCATTCACAGAAGCCTTTTGCGATGCTCTCTCAACAAATATTGACTTGCACGACCAAAGCGGAGCAAAGAGACAAGGGCCTTGTTGAGCAAAAGGCTTTGTGGAGAAGTCTCTGTAATAGACAAGCTCTCCACTTCGTACTCGCACACAATGATACATGTATGTATAAAAATTATTTGAATGAGAATACGGAGGATTGAATAATATCTTACCATTCAGATGAAGCCTCAGGTAACCATCAACAGCCGGCCATCTCCAGACGGGACACCCCTCTCTGTCACGTGCAACGACATCAACGATACCTACATACACACATGTGTAGATGATCTCTGGTGGAATCTCTTATCTTCCGCACACTTTGGCTCGTCTGGATGCAGGACGAGTGATCGGTTTCTTCAGGGCAATCTATGTGTTCGCGTATCTTGCTTATTAGTCATGTGGCCTTCTTTCGAAGCCATTTGGTCTACGTTTTGGGTGGTGCAATTTGGAGAAAGTTTGTAGAAACGACGGTACCAAAAGCTTCCTAATATGCGTTTACGCAATCTGTCCTCGTAGAGAGCCTGGAGTACGCATTTGAGGTACAGCAGCGTGTCCGGGTCGTCCAGCCATGTCCACAATTTACAATACAGCTTCCGAGCAGTGTTTGGGGCGGCAAGATCTGGCGACTCTAGCGCTCGCTTGCAGCATTGCTCAATGGAAACGTCAGGAACAAAGGAGAAAGGACCTGACCTGTCTAAAGACGACCCTGAGGCAGGGCAGAATACCTTGGAAGGAAAATAGAAAAAGAAAGCAATGGCGGTGTGCTAGATGCATGTGGCATTAGTTTCAAGAGATCAGGGGGGTTCAGCAAATGTGCCCGGATAGGGCGACCAGATCGGAACTACTGCTGACTTAATAAGAACCGGCTGTTTTCGACATGAATTCCAATCTGAAGAGATAACCTTCTCCAGGCACAAAGAACCCCTCGAGACTGCTTTTCGATGGCCAATACGACGTACGTCACTTAACGCCGAGACTGACACAGTCCATTCCAAGCCGCTGCGCAAAAGTACCGCTTCGGCTTGCTACAGTTCACCGCGGGGCGCCTACGTCATGATCCTCTAAAGTTCTTTGTTCGCCATCGATCACCAATAATCCAGAGGCAGCCGTGCCAAGGCGTGCTAAGAAGACAGCCAAGGGAGCTGAAAACAGCGTCCGGCGACGCAGACACCCGGTGTAGGATTATGTGTGTGCTCCGTAGCTAAGAGCAATGGCTCTGATGTAATGCCCAGATCTTCTGAGGGATGGGATCTCGAGGTATAAAAGGTTCATCGAAGGTCCTTTTTCGAGGAGACTAGAGGGCACACGACTGACTTATTGCAATAGAAGCCTATTCCGTACAATTCCAACACTTGCCTACTCTCACATTTACTTGGAAAATTCCGCTCCTCTCACACTGCAAAAATGGACTCCCAGCAATCCCAGCAGCAGCAGCAGGCCCCCCAGGCCAACAACGCTGGTAGCAGCGCCGCAAACCAGCAGGAGGACTACGGCGACAAGGCTTTCGACTTTCTAGCCAAGAAGTCCGGACACCAGGTCGACCGCAACACAGCGGAGAAGATCACCGATGGTGCTCGCAGCGCAATCGAGAAGATAACGGGGTAAGTGTGGCTCGATCTTGGCACATACAAACGGAGTGTCGCTAACTCCCACCAGCAAGCAGATTCCTTCCAAGTTCTCCAACTAAATGCAATGTTTTCTCTTGGGAAAAGGCTCGTCGCGATGGACGGATTCATGTTGTAAATTAGAATAGCAACATAATAATAATAATAAAAATGCAACAACAGATTCATAATATCGTGATCTCGCTGCAGGCTCAAATCATCTTCTTCTAGAAAGCCAAGATGTTTTTTTTTTTCCTCGTTTTATTCTGTCTCGAAAATCAACGCAAAGCAGGGGGTTATTGCTGTTTCGTTTTCCTATCCGTCCAGACCAATATCAAAAGTTGCAAAGAGTAGCATCGCATGCGGTTGTTGTCATCAAACTCGCTTTGTCACCCTTCCGTGGCGGTTGCGTCAATTATAGCAAATCGCTAACTAAGCGTCGTCCGCAAACACCTGGAATGCCATGACCATGATCCAGAGCAAGAAGATGGCCCCGATAAGCCCGAATGCAAAGGCTGTCTGCCAACATTGACCTGCGTGCAAACCGGGGTTAGCATGTCACGGCGATGCCTAGGCTTGGGCCGTTTCTTCCATTGGATTCAGAAAGAAAACTTACATATGCTCCTTTGCGTCATCCAGGCGAGCGTCCCAACCGACTGCCCCTTGGGGTCCAGGTTGAAGACGGCGAGGTTGCAGTTGGCGCTGACGCTGCCCGACGGGCCCCAGAGCTCGATGGAGAGCACGATAAGGCCGACGGTCCACAGCACGAACAGCAGGAAGCCGCCGATCATGACGATGGAGGGCAGCAGGCGCCGCTGGAAGATGAGGACGAGGATGAAGACGACAAAGACCACGCCCAGCGACCCCACTGTCAGCCAGTAGGGAAAGTACCACGGCACGTCCAGCAGCAGCCGCTGCTGCGTCTGCACAAAAGTCGCGATGATCCCCAGCATCGTGCACGCCGAGATCAGCATGATCAGGATCCAAAGGTTCAACTGCACCGCCGGCCAGCGGTACTTGTGGACGTGCCCGATCACCCGGCGCTCCCGCTCAAACTCGACGACAGACTCGCTGAACGTGGCCGAGGACGCCATCTTTGCAGCAGGCAGGTAAGCGGCAGGACTTGGGAGGGCGCGGCAGCAGTCGACGTGCGGTTCGGTCCTACGCGTGTGCGATGGAAGATGATGTCACTCGGCGCCTGTGGTCGCGGTTCAGGGCATTGCCCCTTGGCAGCGGCTCGGGGATTCTGCTGTCGAGAGCTAGCTGTGGGAGGTGCTTGCCAATTGCCGCTCGGTGTTTTTGTTCAATTGCACTGTTTTCAGCGGCCTGGGGAAGATGCGAGATGCTGGGGAGCTTTGCCTCGGCGACGACGTATTTTACCAATACCAATCCTCCGTCGATGTGCAGAATCTCGTTAAAAGGTCGGGCCGCTATGCGTCGAACACGGCGATGGAAACAGCTGCAAGGCGTCGTTGTCGAAGGGAGGCCGCGAAAAGGCTTGCTCGCATTAAAATTTCGCTCTTAGTTGTCAATCTGCAGGCAGAGGCGGGCAATGACAGACAGAGGGAATTGGCGAGAGATATCCGTCTGTCATCGCCAGGAATCGACGGCGCACAAAGTCCAAAACGGACATTTGCGATTCCCGCGGGAACAAGAAAGTATTGCTTTTAATTGCACCTACATACGACTACGCGTATTGCGTCCGGTAGCGCCGCCGACTCATGCATAAAAGCCATGAAAGCAGGGGGTTGGTTTTCACAAAGATTCAATGCACAAGAGAAGCTCACTGGCGTCAACGTGCGTTTGGGCGAGGGTGTTAGCGGGAAGGCTTCCCGCCATTTGCCCAATCAACGGGCCGTGGGCAGCAAACGGATGGCTGGTTTAGGCCTAAGCCGATCCTCATCTTGGGCATCGGTGTCCCGTGTAAGCAAATTATCTGGTGGCTGGGCGTCGTCCAAGCTCACAGCTGCTCGCATCGCATTGATTGGCTTGAACTCGCCCATCACTTGGTATTAGCTCCCTAAACTCCCTAAAATCCAATCTATGTCATTGCACGTCAAACACTATCGTACAGGGCTCTCGCTCCAATCGTAGCCCACAGCCGTTGCGCGGCCCTCTGTTCTGCCTTCTCCTTCCCCCGGCCCCAATTAATTTTAGGCTTTGTATGCAGGACATCTAGAGCTGTTCTGTGTCGCTATTTCGCCGCGTCACTCCGCCGCTTTTGGCGGCAGCAGGTCGTCGACCCAGCCCAGCAAGTCCCGCCTCTCGTCGACCACGCGGGCATATTCCAAGAGGAGCCGCAGGACGTAGATCTGCATGTCCTCGCGGCGCAGCACGCGCTCGGCCCACGCCTTGCCCTCGGCGGCGATCTTTTTGGCGGCGGCGTCGTGGGGCGGCGCGCTTCGGTCGGCGCTGCCGCCGTCGTATCCCAGAAAGAACTCCATGATGCCGAACCAGTCACCGAAGCGGCTGTCCATGGGCACAAAGTGCTTCCACGCGATCAGGCGCGCGTCGTGCCACTCGCGCCAGAGGGTGGCCTTGATGGGCAGGCTGGTGCTGCGCAGAAAGGCCAGGTAGCGGCCGCTGAAGCTATTGCCGTCAATGTCCGGCAGGTATTTGTTATCGAACTGCTCCTGCAGGGGCATGCTTGCGGCCACGGAGAAGTGGCCGTCCGTGTGCGGGCAGGTGTGGCCGTCGGCGTCGCCCTCGGGCTTCGGCCAGCAGAACAGGTCCACAAACGCGCAGTCCGCCCACTGGTCCACCCAGGCGCCCAGCGCGCCGGGCGCCTGCTGCTGCTGCGCGCGCAGCCCGTAGGACGCGTCGGGCAGCGCAAAGTTCACCGGTCCGGTGCGGAGGTCGGTCTCCTCCGCCGCGGCCACGGCTGCGGCCCCCTGTGTCGCCTTCTCCCTCTGCTCCCTCTCCCTCTCCCCCGCCGCCTGCGCCTCCGCCTGCGCCAGCTCCGTCCCGTTGTTCATGGCGACGAAGCGGTGCCGGTGGAAGCCGCGCCAGTTGGTGGCCTCGTTGCGGCCGCCCGTGGCCACGCCGCGCCAGACGGCGCGGTCGCGCTTGTTCGCCCACGGCGCGCCCTGGTCGCCGCCGGCCGAGAAGCGCTCCTCGTCGCTCCAGTACATGGCGGCCGGCAGCAGAATGTCGCTGTTGACCGACAGCTTGCTGCCGCCAAACATGGGCACCAGCGCCGCCGTCGACGACACCGACAGCGGCTCGATGAAGATGCCGTGCAGGCCCTGCAGGTCGGGCTGGTGGCACACGTCGCGCGCCAGCGAGCTGTTGGATACGAAGCCGCGCCGCATGTGCGGCGCCGCGGCCGCGCGCGAGAAGTGCGGCGGGCCTTCAAAGTTTGTCTGGATCGCCGCCTCGCGCGCTGGCGACGATGGCGCGCACGCCCGCCGCACAATGTTCCAGTAACGCCCTAGAAGCAACATGTCAGTTGAAATGTCGGAATGTGCCTTCCTCCTCCCTACTACTCCGCAGAGGGATGGGGAAAAGAGCATCTCAGCCAGCATTTCCTTACCAGATGTCTCAAACTCTCTGGGGTCTGCGTTCCAGTCTTCGTCTGTGTAAGGCGGCTTCGTCAGCTGCTGGAAGACGCCGACAACTTCTTCCGGCTTGGCCAATTTCACTGTGCGGTCGGCTTCCGCGACGTATTTTTGCATGTCTTCCCAGGGCACGACCACCCGCGGCTCGTCCATGGCATTGAGCGAAATGTCCATGTCGGGCAGCAGGTGCTCGACGGAGTGGATCATGTCCAGCCAAATCTGCGTCCAGAACCAGCTGCTGTTCGTCACCGCTCGGCCTTCTCGGATATGGATTGTCATCTCAAAGTCGTTTCCGTCCTGCTGCACCTTCTGCGCGGGGAGGGCCCAGAACGGATGCAGGTCGTGGTAGATCTGGTCCCAGAAGTCTTCGACAACCACCGCATTCCGCTCACTCGCAAATCCGTACCAGCTGTCGAAGCCGGGCGGCGGGTGCCTGCCGCGGCGCTGACGGTACGCTTCCGCCGCCTCGTGGAGAGTGTGAGATTCTCTTGCCTGCATGTCTCGAAACGTTTTGTCGGCATCTTCGATGAGCTCTTCGATCGGGTGCATTTTGGGGCTGTTTTCTCCAACGCGATGTGATGCATGATCCGGGTGTCCATCGCCGTTGGACTGCTCGCCGTGGTTATTGCTGTCTTGCGGCTGGCTTGCGCCCTTAGACGGGATGACCGGTATCTGTTGTATCCGAGGCGGCGAGTGGTACCGCTGCCGCTGCGTCTGCTCATTTTGGCTCTGCCGCAAAGAGGCAGCCGTAGGTGCCATACGGATCTTCGACGGCAGCGAAAACGAGTATACCAAGAGCAAGACCAGGCATGCCGGGCCAACGTAGCGGAGAAAGAACGGCGGCCGTCGTCGCGTAATCACAGTTGAAATCATGGTTATAGGTCATGGGGCTATTCCAACTCCGTTGCGACCGTCTGTTAAAATTCAGGAATCCATGTAATTGTCGTAGAAGTTGCTTTTCCTAAGTTGCGATACTGTTCGTAGTATTTGAACTCTCCAGATCATCTCTTTGGTTTTCACAAAAGGGAAGAAGCAGAAGAGAAGAACAAAGAAGCATAACTATTACTCGCAATTGCGCCCAAGAAATAGAACTGTAGAATTCTGGAAGCAAATTATACGGGATGATCATATTATGGCCTCGCAGTCTCGCAAGCTGGATAATATGGATGAATTCGGCCTGGGTGTAGGACGAAGTTTCGCACTCATCCGATGGCCAGACGGTCAGACACTGAAAACCTGTTTAGCAGTCCATTTAAAAGGAGGCTTTCGGAAGCTCATGTACAATATTCTTATTCTACTGCAGTTCTACTTTCAATTTGTCTGTCCAGCGCAGAGTTCACCTTGAGGCGAATTTTTTTAAGAGTGAGCAAATTAGACGCAAAATAGCATCATAAAGAGAAAAGGGATGAGGAAACAGATGCGAACTATAAGCAGACCACAAGACTCTAAGTAAATTAGAATTTTCTTCGAATATCTGTAGACGACTTATTTTTTCTGATTTTCATCTTTATTTACTCATGAGTTCTTGTTACTCTTGGCAAACAACGGTTGTGTCCTCCCATCGCTTAATCAGAACAATGATACAAGTATGGAGTACAAGCACTGATTCACGGGCGGCAAAAGGCAAATGGTTTCCAAAACGACCGGAACCAACATCGATCGTCGCATGTTGGTAAATATGGCGGACGGCGTTTACAAGATGCGACCTTGGTTGCATTTGGGTGTACCTTGCCGAAAGAGTATCTACATCTGCTGTAAAATATCTTACATGCTGCGCTACATAGACATCTGTGACGCCAATTGCTACCTGTCTGTCCGAAAATGGTAGAAACTATGTAGGAGATTTCTGATCCTTTCCAGTTGGCGTAGGACCACGTAGTAGCGCAGCTGTTACATGGCAGGCGAAATCTTGCAACCATGAAACAACTCTTTGTTTCTCTTGGTCAAGGGTTCCTGTGTATACTAGATCACCACTATGTTGCATAGACCCATGAAGTCACGTACAGTTCTGTTACACATTAATCAAGAAACAAGATACGACCGCTAGATGAGCGAAGAGAAGCTCAAGCTTAGTATCTCTCTCGCAGCCAACACGTACTGCGCATAGTGGAATTTAAAATGAGTTGGGTATACAATAAGTCTAGCAAAATGTAGCCGATTGCTCGCCACCCCAGTAGTATCACTTGGATGACTGAATAAGCCAGCCATCCATCCTCCTCATGCGGGAGCTACAGCCTGTAGTGCGCTAATCCAGCATCCCCTGGTTCTTGTAGTTCAGTCCATGCCACCCAGCTCGTCGTCCGCTGCAGAGTCGGCCTCGCCCTCGTCCGAGATGCGCGCGACCAGCTGCGACAGCGTCGGCCGGAACGGCCACTTCATCCAGGCGTCCAGGATCTCGAGCCACTGCGTCTCGTTGAGCGACCGCGCCGTCAGCTCGCCGTACGGTCCGCTGACGGGCATGCCGCCGCGGCGCCGGTCGCCGCGCAGGCTGGGGCAGTGAGGGAGCACGCCGTCGGCGGCGCCGGGCCACACGGAGTCGATGGACTTGCTGACGGGCTCGGCGCCCATGGCCATCATGCCGCGCAGGACGAGCTCAAAGACGTCGCCAGCGCGGCTGGTGCCGGGGCCCATGGCGCGCAGCAGCGGGTGCATGGCCTTGGGCTGGATGTCGAGGAGCGCACAGGGCGCGTTGGGGAAGAACTCGGTGTCGCGCACGCGCAGCGGCTCCAGCGTGCGGCGGTCCCAAGCGAGCACCGGCGGGTCCTGCCAGAACAGGTGCAGGTTGTCGCGCTGCAGCAGAAACTCCTTGCGGCTGCTCGTCGGCAGGGCGTCGACGCCGGCGTTCCACGCGGCCTCCGCCTCGCTCAGGCTGCGCTGCGCCGCCGCCGCATCTGCGGCGGTCGCCACCGAGGCATGCGCGTCGGCAAGCTGGTCGCGCTCCTGCAGCATGGCGTGGACCGCGTCGGCCATCTTGGCCTCGCGGTTGCCGCGGTAGCGCAGCTGCTGCATCCGGCGGTGCTCGGCCGACTGCGCCGTAAACTTGCCCGCCGCAAAGTCGGCCTCCATCCGCTTCAACTCCGCCCGCCACGGCCGCGCAAACACGGCCGGCCCACCGGCGCGTGAGCCGCCATGGCTGCTGTCGCTGCCGTTGCTGCTTTCACTGCTATCGCGCATCGCCTCCGCGGTGTCGGGGAACATCCGTCCCGCCGGCAGCGTGACGTTCGCCGCCGCCATCTGCCCCAGAGCGCGCCGGCAGCTCGCCTGGTCCAGCGCCGTGTCCCGCATGAACCACGGCGAATACTCATCGGGTCCCGCCAGCTCCATGATCCAGTCCGTCGCCAGCTCGCCGTCAATAGCCAGCCGCTTGCGCCGCTGGCACGACCGCGCCAGCAGCGACAGCCGGTCGCTGCCCTCGACCCACAGCAGCATGCGCACCAGGCCGTACTTTTGGAATAGCGACGATGCGCGGATGCTGCTGATAAACTGGTACAGCACCAGCTGCGTCACCGACTCAAACATGGCGAACCGCCGCTTGGGAAAGAAGGCCAGGTTGGCCGTCACCAGGAGTGTGTCATTGCGCGCCGGCGAGGTGCCGTCTTGCGAGGGCTGCGGCCGCTCCACCTGCTGGGGCAGGTGGGCAGGGTCCAGAACGCTGCTCAGCTCCCGCCAGATGATCCCGGACTTGGGGATCAGTGAAACATTTGGCTTCGCCAAGAGGCCAGACTGTTCTAGAAACGGGCGGTATATGGCTTCGTCGGGCTCGAGGAGTAGGTGCGAGCGCGGCTGCAGCACCTCATGGAGCTTGCTGCTCCATAGGCCAGCGCCGGGATAGATATCGATCAGGTCGCATCCGACATGGCGCTGCAGGGTATGCTTCGAATAGGCGAGAACGTCGTCTAGAGACAAGGACAAAAAAGTTAGCTGGCAGATCGGCACTGTAGATGGGAAACAAGACCAACATGGCGACCTACCACACAACTCCTCGCTCACAATGTTCACTCGATACTTGTCACCCCTTGGGCGCTTCTTTGTGCTCTTCTTTGCCCAGCGTCCATAGTTCCACAGTCCCGTATTACTGAGCTGCTCAGCAAGTGGTGTTGTCGTGTGCACCACATCTTTGCTCATCTGGCTTCGGCGACGACACCATTGCTGCAGCGGTGATGGGGCCTTTGCGTTTTGTGCAGTATTTCGTAGTCTTATCTGCAAACGTGGGCACCCGCGTGCTGCGAACATGTAGACAGGCTGAACAGAAAACGCGACATACAGAGGTTTTACAGGGCAATGAAGTTTTGGCTTTTATGCACGAAGTCGACATTTACACGCTCTCGATCTAGCGGAAGATTTCTCCAACAGCACTGTTTCTGCCGGTGAATACCGCCTAAATTTTTACGTTACATAATAACACACAGCTATCGATACAAAGAATAGGGCGCTAATGCAGGTCCAAGTCAGCTAGAAACCCCTGTAGCTTACTCCGCTATGTTAAAAAACCATGCCAGGTCGCCCAACAGAGCCGGGAAGAGCTATTTCACAAACACTGGCGATCTCATTGAAGGATGATCTGAATCCACAGTCGCGGGAGATATCAACGACCCAGTTGACATGGGAGAAAAGAGCATCGTGTCTGCGTAGGTTCCCGCCGGCGACGGGAGAGAAGCAGGAGACCACAGCGGCGGCGGCGGCGGTGGTGGTACTGGTGGCGGCGGTGGCGGCGGACGGCTGAACCGCCGGTCGAAGGAGAGCGGGGGCCGCTTGGCTGCCCGTGCCGGCCTGGTGGCGTTTATGATCAGCTGTCTCTTTGGGGCCACTGCCGAGGCGGGAGCCGTGTCAGCCGCCGCCGACTCGCGGGCCAGCGTGCGGAAGATGCGCGCCAGCCGGTACGACGTGCCGAAGACGGGGTCCAGCAGGCCCTTGGCCGAGCCCTCGGCGCACTTGCGCAGCACGTCGTCGGCGTCGGTGCTGCTGCACCCCAGCAGCGCCGTCCACCGCCGCCAGATGCGGCAGCCGTTGGCCGAGAAGAGCCGCAGGAGCTCCTGCTGCGGCAGGTTGTACCGGAACGGCCGCAGGCTCAGCATGTGGAAGATGAGGTGGTCGACCGCGTACTGCAGAAAGGGGTAGCTCGACATGACCAGGCGGCGCTGATTGAGGACGTTGTTCTTGCGCGAGGGGCTGTTCTCCGGGTCCATCGGGCCCGGCTCCAGCTTGCTGCCGCTGCCGCTGCCGCTGCCGCTGCCATGGCGGGTGTGGCGGCCCTGGCGGCCGAGCGACTCCAGCTCGACGACGTTGAGGTGTGCCAGGCAGGTGCGCAGCAGCGTGTAGTGGGCGGCGTCTGCAAAGTCGTCCACCGTGCGGCTGGAGGATGCGTTCGCGTCCGGCTGCAGGCACCGGAACCCCCGGCCGCTGAGGAAGAAGCTGCGCACGGATTCGTGGATGAACTGCACGCACCGCAGCCCCTGCGGCTCGATCGTGATGCCGCCCTTGTGCGCGGGCGACTGCGGCTGGAGCTCCAGCAGCCCGATGGACCGGCTGCGCACCCAGCTGTAGAACTGCGAGGGGCTGTCGAACGCGCCGCCGCAGCCGTCATAGTACGAGCTGCCGCTGAGCTCCTCGCTCAGCGGGTGGTGCAGGTCGCGGATGGACGTCTGCGGGCCGAGATGCAGAGCCGATGTGAAGGGACATGAATAGGCGCCTTTGTTGCAGAACGAGGCGTAGCGGTGGTGTTGATTCTGCCGCTGCAGCTTCCGCGACAGCTGCATGGCAATGCGCAGATCATTGAGCCGGAGGGGCTCGGGGACAAAGAGAATCCACTGCATCAGGAGCATTGTGTCTACCTTTTCATCCGGCCCCAGGGTGCTGAAGAGCCACTCGTACAGTCCGTCAATGTCGCCAGGCATGTCCGCAATGGCCTCTTCGATAAGCTCCTCTGTTGCACCCTCTTCAATGGCTGCATTAAGGATGCTGACGACAATTTCCGCCCACAGGAAACAACCGGCAGCCTTGGCCCCGATCCGCACCACGGTGCTGTTCCGATCCTCCCACTCAGCCATCAGATGCAGGCTGACGTAACGCAATATGTCGTCGACATTCTGCTGGTGCATTACAACCTCAATGGCGTTGTCCAGCACAATTTCTGGGTGGTGAGCTGTGGCCACGCAGATGCTGTAGTCGGAATTGGCAGCGAGCTGCGATAAATAGTAGAGCAGATCCTCAACATAAGGGAGGCCGCAGTCGTCGGTTGCGTCGACGAAGATGAACGTGCGGCGCGTAGGGGTCTCGATTTTTTGGTCAATGTAGTCGTCTACGAAGAATGTGACCAGCTGTGCGTCGTCGAACGTGACCACCGACGATGGCCGCCCTTCTACGCTGCGGCGGCAGGAGGCCATCAACGCTTTTCGTAGACGAGGATCCTGAGTGTACAGCTGCGCAAGCAGGCTACGGTAAACGTGGGCTGGTGATGCTGCATGTTGTTTATATTGACCACGACTTCCTGGAAAGAAGACGCTATTAAGCGTCTCGCCCTCTGCCAGACTCCAGACAACATTGCTGTTCATGGGACCCCAGTGGCGCTCAATGCGGCCCCGGAGAGATTTCAGTAAGACCGACTTGCCGGAACCCGGGCAACCTTTGATCCAGAGGATACGATTCCTTCCGCCGCTAGAGCGGTGGTGCCATGCCTGAAACTCCGGAAGGTCATACAGCCAAACACCCGTTCCAGGATACGACTCGACACGGTAGTTTGTTTGCTGGGGTAAGACATCGTTGCGGTGCTTCGAGAGAGCTTCGAGAACGACTAGAGCAAAAAGATAATATAGCGTCAGAAAATTGCCATACAACAAAACTTCATCAGGAACAGAGAAACATACGTTGCTCTCTTGGCGTGAGATCTCTCAACTGCATTTGATGTCAGCTCTTGTCCCGAAAAGATATTCTTTGCCGACTGGCGTAGACTCACGCGGTTGATCTCGTCATGAATAAATCGCAGCAAGAGGAACGACAGTGACCGATATGTCGCATCTTTTACTGAGCGGAACTTGCACATGTTTGCATGGTGTGCATCGACAGACTCGCATCGTTCGCGCGGGTCGCCGAAGGAGCTGGCTTCGCGCCGTAGAATAAGCGCACTGCCTGTCTCTCCTGGACCAGGCAAGGTCTCTTGAAAGGTTTTGACGCGGAAGTTGTAATCGTTCCAGAGCCGTACAAAGTCTTGCCGCCCCCCTTCGAACGCGATTGTGTTACTGGCGCCACTCAGATCCTGCAGCACTTCGTCATCTTCGTCCACTCCAAGCAGAACGCTAGCCATATTTCGTGTTGCGTCGCTTATCGTGCCCTGCTGGCCGTCTCGATGCGGACAACCCATGAACACCACACCAGCAAGGGACCGCAAGATATCTTTCAATAGCAGCTCAGACGCGGACTCCGATTGGCGCAGCACCTGGACAGCCGTAATCAATACCTACTGTGTTTACTTGTACAAATCTCCATGGTTTCTTGTGACCGCTTACCTGTTTGACCATTATGCCACCCAACGAGTGAGCCACGAACACCAAGGAGCGGCCGATCGTCCTCGTATCGTTTCTTAGCGTAGCCAGCTCATGCAGCAAGTCACAGGCGTGATCATATGTGGTGTTCTGTGCCGGCAGCAATTTGCCTTTGGTGGCGAGCGCCTGGCAGCCCCAAGTCATGATTCGGGCGTTTGGGCATGATGTCGGGAGAAGATCTAGAGGCCAGTAAACCGTCTCATACTCTTCTGTCTTGGCACGTTCTTCATCCATTTGCAGTGTCAGCTTCAGTCTCGAAGTTGACTTGGCTTTCAATGGCTTTGGGTCTTCTTTTGCTGTCAGCAGCAGCAGCTTGGATTCGGATCGGCTTGTCCCTGGCTGGTGCTTGCGCAGGACCCTCCGCTGGCGAGGTGGCTCATCGTTGTCGCCGGCTGCTGTCGTTGCTAGGCTGATGCTGGACACGCAATGTTTCAGAGACTTGATTGAATTCTTTCGAATGATGTCGCGGATTGAATTTTTATGGCTAGGGATTTTGGAAGGGCTCTGCGGCGATGGCGCATCCGGCTTGCCCGTCGCATACTGCCAAGTCTTGACTGGATGTCCACCCAAGCCGGCCACGAAGACGATGCTGGCAAAAGAGAAAAAAGAATGTTAGTCTGGCACCTGCTTTACACTTCCTCGTATCGCCATAGCTTAAGCTTACTCAACAATGGCATTGCACGACTCATTTGGTACAAAGAGAACAGTCAAACCAGACGCAGGGACGGCGTCTTTGGTCGTCTTCATGCTGGCGGCCAACACTCGATAGACATGGAGATCAAGGCATGCGCAAGCAAGCAAGCTAGAGGTATACGTGAATCCAACAAAATAACACAGAGTTCATAGAGGAAAAGGGAAACCAACACACACAGGACGCGCATGGTAAACATTAATAGGCTCTACTAACACCAGCCCTAGCCAGCAAGGCAAACACGAGCATACACACATAAACACACACACACACACGCCGAACAAAATTCAATGGCATTTAATTAATTCTCGAGAGGGCATTGGACACCTTGGCCCTGCCCGCTCGCAAGGCCACGGCCATCGGTGAGAAAGGTGTTCTGTAGGTGTGAATGCAAGCAAAAAGCGGGAGGAACCACAGTGCTTTTGTCATTCTCAACCGCGGCCTCGCCCACTATCGAGCCGTTTCTCTCGAACGAATACCCGAATCGGCTGTTTATCATATTTTATCTTGCCCCGGGCGGGAGAAAGCTTGCTCAAAGAAGCGAGCTAGAACAAAAGTCAATCTTAGATCTACACCAGAGGTCTACTTACAATCTACAGGAGCGGCAGCCAGCGCTTGTTATCTCGTGCAGATGGAGGAGGCGATCGAGACTCATGCTACATATATCAAGGAATCAAACAGATGATTGATTGCTAGTGGATTAAATTTTCAGTAGCATGGGGTCAGAAAACACAAGGAGCAATTGCTGCGACTTGATGTATGATGCAAAGTACTCCGTAAAGAAAACGCAAAAGACAATGAACACCAGGATGTTAACAGATGAAGTTTGACGGATGTGGAGATCAGTGTCGCCATGCGGAGTAATACAGATTACTATGTGTACTCTACAGATTGCTCTGTCGGTATTAGGGCGTCTTAACTCGGTATTTCCAACAGCGAAGGTGCTGGATGGATTTTGGCTCGCGGGGCTCTGATTACGTGATACGTTTTGACTGCACCGTCCATAATACAGAAATTGAACCCGGAATCTGACGACAATCAAGAGGACAATAATTCTCCCCTGCCAGGCGGACAGCTAACCAACCAGACCCAAACTAGGTTTCAGTTTATATTGCATCGTTATGGCTCCTTGGGGTTTGTTCATCCGGGCCATCATGGCTATGGAAGTAAGAGATCTGTTACCCACATCTGTGCTGCTTGACATCTGCTGACATATGCTATCTATCTATTAGGACGTTTTTGTTCAACGAGTAAGGCTGCTTATCGAAACACTGTGAGCTAGAATGAAAAGATAACGTATCTGACGGCTTTTTTGCCATAGCTCCTCCGCAGTCCGAGCTTCCATCACGTTGTCCGGCGCATCCACCGACAGGTCCAGGAGATGCGGCACGGCCGGGATCCCAACGATCCTCTGCGACAGGGGCAAGCAACTGGTAAGAGATGCTGCGACATTTGTGCTCTCTGTCGGCGAGCAAGGCTATAGCTGATGCATTTCTACGAGTAGACAACCCAAGCAAGCGTGGCTTTTTGAGCCATTTTGTCGAAGAGCTGGGACACCAGATACGAGGCACGACCAATCCTCCAAGAGGTCCCAACCCACCCCCCGCGCCGAAAAAGTAGATATCCTACGATTCTCGACCAGTTGCAGAATTACGAGCGTTTTACACAACAGATTCACGGCTTCACAGTATGTCTCATTAGACAGTCCAGGAAAGAAATTTATATTATTACAGAGAGCAGAGTTAACTCGTCTGCAGAAGGACCCGACTAGTGTCTGACAACAGTTCCGCTGTATTCCGAACGCCCAAAAAGCGTCCCGTTCATTCCGCACCCCGCGTCGATGCAGTGCGACACCGTGTGGATGTAGCGAATCTTGCCGCCCTCGACGCGGAAGAGGTGGCTGTCCGGCGCGGGCGTCTTGGGCACGCTGCGGTCCAGGCCCGGGAACCCCTCAAAGATGTCCACGACGCCGGCCTCCTCGTCGATTATGTAGCGGCGGTTGGTAACCTTGATGTCGTTGGGGAAGCCGCCAATGTCGCACGTGTTGGCCGACAGGTTGCCGCGCCCCGTGTACGCGCCGCCCTCGAGCCGGGCGCAGGGCGTGCCCAGCGGGATCACGACGCTGGCGTTGTCGAAGCGGTCAAAGTACGCGTCGCCGGCTGCCTTGATCACGGCGCGGCTGTCGCGCTTGTCGGCGGGGATGGGGATCGTCCACGTCTCGAGCGAGTTCCAGTAGAGGTAGCCCGTGGCGTTGAAGGCCCAGTCGCCCGGCTTAGTGACGAGCGACTCGATCGTCTTGAGCTTCTTGGTGGCGGCGTCCGCGAGCAGCCGCGTGTGGATCACATAGGGCGCCTTGGGGTCCGTGACGATCAGCTCCGTGAGCGCGCCGCACTCCGTGGTGTCGTGGAAGCTGCGGCTGTGGTCGATCTTCATGGGCTGGTTCAGGACGCCCCGCGCAATGTCCGTCACGTTGTCGTTCTCAATGTACGTCAGGTTGCCCGTGGCCAGCGCCGTGAGCGTCGCGCGCTTCCCGCTGGTCTGGGCCGCCACGTACTGGCTCGTTACGTTCTGGAGGAACTCGCGGGGGCAGCTCGGCGTGTCCCGCCCCATCATCCGGTGCGAGGACGGCCGGCCTGCCGCGGCAGCGGCAGCGGCAAGCGAGAGCAAGGAAAGCAGAGACACAAAATGCATTGTGATTGATATGCGTCGTCAGAAGTACTGTTAGTTTTTACTCAGTTGGCCATTGCAGTTCTTGGTGTTTTAGGAAGACATCAGCAGTCTGCACGGAAAGTTTTGTATTTCTCTATTTCGCAGTGCTTCTTAGGACGGAGCACAGTCAGCAGCTTGAATTCAATACCCCTCTCTGCGCATCGACATGTTTATTTATGCGGTTATGACGGGTGTTCGTTCCGAGATTGGCAGACCTGGAAATCATGGCAATCATGGTAATCACCGTCGCCACGAACTGGTCTGGTTGGGGGGCTTTTGCCTTGCCTGTCCCGGTGCCAAAGGGAAAAGCAGACGGGATGACCAATAGCCGCCGCCGGTAATATATCGACGAGAAACAAAAATCACCGAAGAAGTTGATTGCTTCGCTTGGGATAATAGCATGACAAAGTGAAGAAACGGCGAAATCGAGCAAAAACATAATCCTGATGCATAAGGGCTCCTTTTGCCTGGTGTCCTCGCTGGCTATCTTCAAAAGCAGCTTTCGACTCTCGAATGAATCGTAATATATATTGAATTGCTCACTGTCTAACATATTCTTAAGAGTGAATGTAGAAAATGCTGATGTTTCTTGCATTCCCAGCTGGTATACTTTTGTCAACTTAAAATATTAAATATTATTCATTTCCCCTGTTGATTAATTAACGTCAACCACGTAGAGTTCTATCGAAACCACATCTACAAGCTTCAGGCCATATTAAAGTAATTTAAAGCTCTCGTGAAGGCGAAGCAGCTTAAATTTCCGGTTTTGACTGGTTCAATCGTGCAATTGAAAACCGAAACTCTTTAAGAAGTCGTATCCTGAGTTCGGGTATGGAATGATGCTGGAGAGATACGTCACAGTTAATTGCAACTAAGCCTGTTTCTTCTTTGTACTGCGATTTTGAACAAATCTTCTGAATACCCGCGTTATATGATGGCCTCTGCTGCGCTGGTTTTTGCATTGTAGGTACTCTTTGTCTCTTCGGTTCGACAACTTCCGAGGGGGCATCATTTGTATGATGCGAATCGTTTTGATACGAGCTGAGTGATGAAGTTATGAGAAACCATAACAGCTATAAATTCAACATCAAAGCACAGTGATTGACGCATATAACGGTCAATATTTTCATATGCCTTCTAATTCTCTTGTAGACTTGTCGGCGCAGATTACGCTCTCGCCGATGCAAAATGCACGGCAAGTTTTGCGCCGATTTCTGCCGCTGATTTCTTCCACAACCTGAACCCGGGGTGGAACCTGGGCAACACTCTTGATGCCAGTCCTGATGAGGGCAGCTGGAACAACCCACCTGTGGTCGCCTCAGTCTTCGATGATGTGAAAGCTGCCGGCTTTAGGAGTGTTAGAATTCCAGGTAAAGTCACAATCGGAGACTGCTCTATTGTTGCATGGCTTCTTACTCTCTTTGCAGTCACTTACGCCGATCACTATGTGGGTAGCTCGCCGTCATGGACGATCAACGCGACATGGCTCAAGCGCGTCTCCGATGTTGTCGACATGGCCACGGAGCGCGGCCTCTACGTCGTGACCAACATGCACCACGGTGAGTACACTCTTTCTAACCTCTTGTCTAAAAGCTGCTAACAGCATAAGATTCTTGGAAATGGGCTGATGTCACCAAATCGAACGCCAATATCAGCATGATCCAAGAGAAATTCTATGCATCGTGGTTGCAAATTGGCAACGCACTAGCCTGCAAGCCGTCGAGCGTGGCTTTGGAACCGATTAACGAGCCACCGGCAGATACGGCACAGGACGGCGTCCGGATCAATGAATTTAATACATTGTTCCTGCGAGCACTAGGCAATTCGGGGGGGCACAATGCTAAACGGGTAGTGACACTCGTTGGAGGCAGCCAAGATGCACTCAAGACAACGAAATGGTTTGTACGGCCGTCAAATACCACTAACCCGTGGGCCATACAATATCACTACTACAGCCCTTGTAAGTAAAAGAAGAAAGGCAATTTATGTGTTGTTGGAGACAGTATTATTCACTGACCTGGTCAGACAATTTCATATTCAGCGCCTGGTACGTAACCTGGTTTGTGACGGAAAATCCTTTTGAATTGTGATGAGATTTAACGAAGGTGTTTCTTAGGGGAAAGACAATATGGGGCTCAGATGCCGATAAGAAAGATCTAACATCCGACCTGGCCATGATCCGAGGTAATTTTAGTGATGTACCGCTTCTCATAGGGGAGTACAGCGCGAGCCCGACCAACTGTGAGGCGGCGGCACGCTGGCGGTACACCGACTACTTTGTGCGCACAGCACGGTCACTGAATACATCAACCATGCTGTGGGATAACGGAGAAGACAATTTCGACCATGTCAGCCGAACATGGCGCGACCTAACAAGCATTCGTATCATTAATGTTGCATCCCTGGGAAATTCCAGCAACAGCCTGCCGGACAGCACAACGGACGACAACGCTCCATCGCAGTTCAGCTCGGCCTACTTGTTTCACCGTGTTGGAGAGCCGGTAAAGGAAGAGTCATTGCCGTACATCCTTGCCGGAAATAGCATCGTATCTGTTGCTAAGCAAGACCTAGATGACGGAAGTGGTGTGAACAACACTGGGAGCATTAGGCTCCTCAACAATACTCGCGATTACGCTGCTCGAGGATCCAATATTACTTTTACGAAGGAATATCTAGCTTCTTTGCTCTCTGTCAACGGCACTACCGGCATCGAAGCAAACCTGAGCGTAGCATTTTCGAGGGGCACATCGATCCCGCTGCAAATTGTACAGTGGAACACACCCGTGTTGTCTTCAGCTGGGTCCAAGGCCGTCGCCGACGGGACGGATCTGAAGATCCCGATAACATACAAGGGCCTCAAGAAAGTCGCGGCTGTTCGCCTAGCTAGCTCTAATGGGACATACCTCGTCGACGACTGGACAAAAAATCTTGGCCCTTTTCAACAAGGCAGAGCTGTAAGTCTCTTCGTGTTCATGTTTTGCAGCTGTCCTTACGAAAGTACAGCTAACAGTTCGATCCTGGCAGACTTTCAACAACCATTGGAACTTTGATGACGACCATGTTATTATCACGGGAAGCGCAGTGCAGACAGTGGTAAATAGCGGGCATCCGGCGGTCTTTACCTTTGAGTTCTATCCACGGCGGGTCGACAACACTGCCAACTACACTTTAACCGTATAGGACTGCTCGAGAAGTTGGGCCAAGCTTGGTCAAATTGGTAAATTACAACGAAGACTTTAGCCTACATCAACACACATATATTTCATTGCCGGTTAACGATATGAGCTCTTTTACAACTCCGGCGGACTGAGTATAAAGGTATTTGCTGTACTACACATCGCCAGTGTAAGATTGATAGTTCTAGTAGTAATCTAGAGTCAAACTCTGCAGAGTTTTGTCGATGCTGTACCTCTGATATGTAAAGAGTGTGAATGTCAAAAATGCACATCATTCATTGTGCCGCAGCGGTTCTCGCGCTTGGGATTGAGTGCGCACACGCGCATAAGGCGAGAGGGACGCCGCAGTCGAGATACTACCATTCGTCTCTCAACCTCACCCTGTCCGTCAATGTCTCGCAGACGTACCAGGTCATCGACGGTTTCGGCTTCTGTGAGGCATTCCAGCGTGCCAATGCCATTTACAATGCGCCCAATGAGACGCAGAAGCAGGTCTTGGACCTCCTCTTCAACACGACCACCGGCGCGGGCCTCTCTATTTTTCGTATTGGCCTGGGCTCATCGGCTGATTCGTCCTATGACCACATGAACAGCATTGAACCGGACCCTCCAGATTCGGGTCTTGCGGACGGAACGCCAAAGTACACGTGGGACCGCAACGGCAGCAACCAAGTATGGATGGCAAAGCAGGCTCTTCATTACGGCGTCAAAACCTTTTACGCCGACGCCTGGAGCGCACCCGGATACATGAAGACGAACGGCATTGACAGCTCTGGCGGGCATCTCTGCGGCGTAGGAGACACATACTGTCCATCAGGAAACTGGATCCAGGCATATGTCAACTATCTAGTTGAATACGTCAAGCTCTATCTGGGCGAGGGCATCCCACTACGCTACGTGGGATTCCTCAACGAGCCAAATTTAGTGCAAGTACCACTTGTTTTATTTCCACTCCCTCTCACTAGCAGCTCCAGCGTGCTCTAGCTAACGCTTTCTCCAGGAGACCCTATGCCACTATGCTGTCCGACGGTGACGAAGCCGTCGACGTCATCCATCCTCTGCGGGCAGCTCTGTCGGCAGCCAATTTATCGTCGGTGGGCATCTCCTGCTGCGAGGGCCAGGGCTGGTCCTGGCAGCGGGACATGCTGCCGTCGCTCGAGGGCGTCATCGCAAGCAAAGAGCTGTCGCTTGTCACGACCCATGCGTACAGCGGCGACCAGCCTGACCCAGACGCGCCGCTGTTTGATCCTGCCAACAAGACGGTCGCGAGCGCCCCCGTCTGGATAACAGAAAATTCGCCCATCATGGAGGGCCTCGGATTCACCACCACCTGGTACGAGTCGGGCGCCGAGAACGAAGGCCTCACGTGGGCGAACAACCTGCAGACGGCGCTGACGATCGGCAACGTGAACGCGTACCTGTACTGGATCGGAGCCGGCCCGTATCCGCAAGAAGTGCCGCTGATCTGGATTCCGCAGCCGAGCGCTCCGAGCGTGAACAACAGCACGGGCATTTTTTCCAATAGCACTAGTTTGCCGTCCAACAGCACGGGCATGTCATCCAATAGCACAGCCATGCCATCCAATAGCACAGTCATGCCGCCCGTCAGCACGGGATTGCCATCCAACAGTACTGGCTTGCTATCCAACGGCACGAGCTTGCCATCCAACAGCACTCCACCCATTCAGCTGGCGGCAACGTACTGGGCTACAGCGCACTGGAGCCGGTTCATCCGGCCGGCAGCCGTGCGCATCGGGGCCAGCTCGAACGACCTCAAACCGAACAGCACGCTCCGCACATCGGCATACCGTAACACAGACGCAAGCGTGGTAGTACAGGTCATAAACAACAGTGATTTCAACGAGACTCTGAGCCTGCATCTTCCGCAAGCCGCGGGAATGCAAGCCACAGCTATCAAGAGCTGGTTCACAGATAATAAGAACAATATGACGCAGGCTGCGCTTCAAGCGCCAGGTACGGAAGGGCTTACGCGGACAAAGATCACCGCAAGATCGCTCACGACGTTTCACATCACGTATCGATGAAGGACAGAACATGAGTGGAGTAGCGTTATAAGTATCAACACCAAATCATATGTAAACCTCAGATATTCTCTCCATAATAATGTATGCCACCCGGTCTCAAACAAAACACATCTCATGCCTCGGGGGAGTCGGCTTCGAGAACGTATTTAGTGCCCACAAAACACGGCACCAGCGATCCAGGCACGGCCTGCTCGTAGTCGAACTTGAACCGCCAGCCTGTGCAGTGGCCCGGCATGATGACGGTAGGCTGGAGTTGCTTCAAATCCTGAAGCGTCTGCTTCATCTTGTCGGCATCATTGTCTGCTAGATGGAACCCGCCTACCACGGCGTGAAGCTTTTCACTAGCGACGAGGTCGACGGCACATCGACAGGTGTTTACGACGCCGGCATGGCTGCAGCCGGTGAAAACGACTAGTCCCTTCCCTGTAGACATCGCAATGGATTAACTGGCAAAAAAAAAAAAAAAAAAGGCAAAATAGTACAGAGTCATAAGCAATCCGACTCACCTTTCAGGTTACAGGCAACAAGCCGCTCGTCACGAATGAGCGTGTCGGGGCCCCACTCGCCTGTAGCAGAACTAAACCGTATGGCGCCACGCAATCCGTCCTCGTAGACCGTCTGGCGTGGGATCTCGCCGGAGATGAGGAAAAACCCGTCGAGCACTGCGTGAGCATCCGCGTTCTTGTCGACGGAGGCGCCTGTAGTAGCGATTTCATCAAATGAAGGATCAGCTTCGAGAGAGATGGGATCCATTCCCGGAACCTGAAAGCCTCGAAAGTCCGGCCGGTCCGGGTGCAGGTCCACGACCAGGGAAGGGGAGCCTTCTGGCTTGGCGGCATTGATCATGCGGATAGCTTCCAGCATACCGCCAGAGTGGTCGCGGTGCCAGTGCGACAGATGGATGCGCTCGACCGCGCCGAGGTCAGCCTTGACGCGCGTAGCGTTACGCTTCCAGACGTCTTCTTCTGGGCCAGTATCAAACAGAAGGGTGTGCTTTGTGTCACCTTTCGTGGCAGTCTTGCTGACAGTCAGAGAACCAAACACACGATCTCCAGCCGCAGCACGCACTGTGGCGATAACCTACAATGAGAAGAGACAGTCCGTGGGCAGCACAGCATATGGAGTCCATACGGAACTCCAGTGCAGCGTTCCCCCGTGATGCGGCGGGCGACGAGCCTGTCTTCGGAAGAGGGGCCAAGTTTACGCCTCGCATACGTCCGGCATATTGCACAGCCGGGTTGGGACTGGGACTGATGGGATCGAGCTCATTGTCTACCAAGACGTGGATCTCGATCTTGTCGACCTCTTCTAATTTAATGGCCATTTTGTATTATTCGTGAACGTTCGCCTTTCTTTAAATGCTTTGTATACTTGCTGTCACGATCTCTTTTCTAGAACACTACTCGCCACACGCCTCTCTTGCATCTCAAATCGTAGTTTTATATCTTGAAAACAAAAAGTGAAGAGTCATATCACGAACGATGTTGAAACCTGTCCTCATAAACTAGAGCTGTCCGCTGTCCGAGCTAGCAAAAGTAAGCTGACGCTGGCCGAAGCTGCGCCTGTCGATGCGGTTGGTCGCATTTGCTGCTACGTTCACGCTCTGCTTACAACCGGAACAGCGTATGTCCGAGAGTTGGAATAGCTCTTACAGAGCTCTCGCAGGATGCGGAGAGATCGTCGACGCGATACCTCTTCAAGAACGAAACGGCGGCGAATGCAGCCTTTTGATTTTCATGTCAAATGGCAAAGCCTGTCCAAGCTTAGAAGGGTCGATGCATGACTCTTGAATGCAACCAGAAAAACGAGAACGACCGAGAAGAGAGAGGACCAATGGCAATGTATTACATTTTCTGTATACGAACAAAGTTAAGATACACGGAGTACGATACATCTCTAACATGGAACAAGCTGCAAAGCTGAAGGTCCTCGTCCCAAGGACAGCATTCGTGCACTTAGCACGCCGTACGCTTTACCTCCTGGCCTGGCCTGATATTTGTTTTCATTTACTGATAGTTCTCCTTTTGAGCGTCCTCAGAAGAGCTCTAATATTATTCTTCCCCACAAACGAGGCTCCCGTTGACTTTGTGGAGTTTCCCCCCCAGAGACTCAGAGGCTTCTCGTCTGGAAAGGTATTCTTTCTTTATCGCCGAAAAACACTTGGTTCTCTGGCCTTCTCTCAGCTTCTCCACCCAAAGGAACAGAGCACTTATTGCAGAGCTCTTATCTCGTATTTGTTCATTTTCCCTGACCCGAAAGCGAGCAACTTTCAGCGCACCTAGTCGCAGAGCCGCAAAACTTTATGTGCACAATCTCAAGACCACTTGTCCTTTCCTAGCGCAGCGATGCACGTCGTTCAAAATTGACGTGGTCTCTCAATATATGGTCCTACTATTCTCTGCTGTTCCATGGCTTACCAATCGAATAAGCGGGAGCAGAAACGAGACCCCTACCCCCCTCTTTTTTTGTTTTGGCAGAATGACCGGTGAGACAAAAATCGCCTGTGGAGTAGCGGCATTGTTCCACGAGCCTGAGCACGATGCTGTGGAATCATCGTCTAGTTTATGCTCAAAAATAGCAGTTCTATTGACCTGCGTCACGTTGCGCTTCTGCTCTGGTGTGTTGCCTGCATGTATGCCTAGACGATGATCTTCCAGGTCTTCTTAGGTCCACGTCGACACAGCGAAGTTTCTACCCGTAGTTGTGCGCAGCCTGAGCCTGTCCGGTCCCTGCTGGTCAATATAGCTCGGCTTCCTGTGCCGGCTGTGCTCGAGGTGCCTTGTACTGTCATCTTACTTTACGTTGTGCAGCCTCGGCTGCATCTGTTTGCTGTCGTCCCCTCTGTCTGCCGGGTGAGACCAAGCTTGGTTCCAGACGGCCAGATCTGCACATGTTTGCGCCCGTTTTTGCGCTTTAATATCTCGATGACGAGTTTCAATTAGTCAGCTGCCAAGCGCAGGACGTCAAAACATCCTGCCGGCGGTCTAATTCGGTCTTCCACACGTCTTCAACAGCAGCTGGCCTTGCATTCATGCTCGTCTCGCGTACGCGCCATCTTTTTTGTATTAGTAAACAGGCGGTCGCCCGGCGAGCGGGGACGGATTGGCACAGTCCGTTCAAGACCCATATGGTTTCTCTGGCGAATCCCGTCTCTGCAAATTGGCGCATTCCCTTCTCCGTCCTCTGGTGCCGTAGATCAGTTTGGCGTAGTTTATGCCAGCAGTTTCTGTGGCCAGTACGTGTGCAGGTAGCAAGTAGCATGTGGCAACGAGTCTCTGTGCAGTTGGGGAAGAATGGGGAGGGGCCTCGGGAAGTATTTATACTCGCTTCCCATCCTCGAATTTCTCATCGTCTCGTGAAATGACGCCATCCAGCCCTCTCGAGCCCTATCTTGCGTGCACACTCTTACGACACTCACACTTGTTCCAACTTTGACACTGCAAAGATCTGCCTATTCCCCTGCTGCACTCTGCTAGCTGCTATCTCATAAAACAAAAATGCCGGCCGCTACCCTCTCCGACCTGTCCCTTGTGGAATTCACCAAGGGCCTCAAGACCCTGGCCCACATCCTCCAGAAGGCCGAGGACTACGCCAAAGAGAAGGGCGAGAATGCCGACTCCTACGTCTCCGTGTCCCTGATCGAGGACATGAAGCCGCTGAGCTTCCAGGTCCAGGTCGCGTCCAACACGGTCAAGAAGTCGCTCTGGCGCCTGACCGGCGACGAGATCGAGAGCTGGGCCGACGACGAGACCACCATCGCCGCGCTCAAGGCCCGCGTCCAGAAGACGCTGGACCTCGTCTCGTCGGTCGACGCCAAGTCTGTCGACGGCAAGGACGACAACATGGTTGAGCTGTAAGTTTCTTTTCCCGCTTCTGCTACTGTTTCTGTTTCCATTTGTCCCGCATGGCCTGCATCTCTACCGCAGACAGCTCTCCCCCTCCTTTTTTGTTTTCTCCTTAGGCTGGAATCGACTCGATTGGTCAATTCACCCCTCTCTGGTCTCCTCAAAGCCACTGACGTATCCCGCTTTTCCCCCCCACCTCTAGGCAAATGGGCAAGGCCGGCTCCCTGAACCTGACGGCCAAGGCGTACGTCCTCAACTACGCTCTGCCCAACTTCTTCTTCCACCTCAACACCGCGTACTCCATCCTGCGCTCGCGCGGCGTGCCTCTGGGCAAGCAGGACTACCTGAGCAACTTCATGAACTAGATGCTGCCCCAAGCGATAGGCCAGGTTGCCATGACAGCGGCAGCTTTTTTTTGGAAGTCATTCTAAGATACATAGAATTATACCAAGCGGAAATTAAAAATGTTGTTATTGCAGTTGTCGCAATTCGCTGTCCTCTTTTTGAGGCTTGTGTCCAATTGATTTCATTATACAGTCTTACAGTCTTTTCCTTACAGTTTGTCCTTCTTACGGTTCGTCCTTTTTTTTCGTGCCATATCCTTCTTGCGCCTCGTGTCTCGTCGCAAAACTCAAAAGCCTAAGATTGCGTTGGCCCGTTCTGCCACGGCAAGGGCGCCTCCCTGCAATCCCTCCGTCGGCAGCTTGGACAGCCCCATCGACTGTAGCCCGTCTTCTGAGCCAATCGTCGAAACAGGTGGGCGGTCGACGTGCTCGCTCTCGCCTTTCCCGCCCGGGAAGTCGGGGCCCGGTGTGCCGTCCAGGAACGCCTTTCTCTGGCGCACCAGGTACCGCGCGTTGACTTCCGTGACCGGGCACACAGGTATGTACAAGACGCTCGAATCGAGCGTGCCGCGGTGGGTCGGGTCGACCGCGTGGATGACTGCCGAGTCTTGTCAGCTACCTGGATCTTGGTAAGTCCCTTTCCTCTCTCGTCTGCGCTGCTTACTGTCGCAATGCCACACGACAAAGTCGCCCGGCGCCACCTGCGGGACGTGCACCATTGTGCGCGCCAGCTCGAGGTGCGGGTGCAGCGGGACGCCTCCGTCGGCGGCTGCGGGGTATTCCTGGCCGTGGCCCGGGGTCGCGCCCTGCAGCTCCGACGTCATGTCGCTGCCGGCCGTAAACACCCAGTTCTCGGGCGCGAGCCACGCGGCCATGTCCTGCGCGGCGGCGGACGCCGGCGCGTCCTGGATCGGGCGGAAGAAGGGCCGCAGCAGCGTGTAGACGGTGGCGAGCTTGGCCAGCGGGTACACGAGCAGGGTGCCCTCGTGGGGCCCGACGCGGCTCATGCTCAGCCAGCCCTGGAAGGCGCGGAAGGCGCTGCACGCGCCCAGCCCGTCGTACAGGTCGCAGACGGCGCCGGCGCGCCGCCCGGCGTCCCAGGCATCGTAGCCCGCGTCCCAGCGGCCGGCAAAGACGGCGTCGTACACGCCGCTCGTGCCGTAGCCGTCGCGCTCCCACCGCTCCACGCTGCCGCCGTCCTGGTGCGGGCCCAGCGCGAACCGCGCGTCGCCCGGCTGCCGGATGCGCAGCCGGTCCGCATACGTCAGCGGCCGGCCCAGGTCCACGCGGTCGTCGGACGGGTCCACCACGTGCCACAGGCCCTTGAGCAGCGCGCGCTGCACGGCCATCAGATTCGGATGCGCACGCGCCCGCAGCTGCGGCTCCGACCAGTACAGCTCAAACACCTGCGGGTTTTCGGGGGGGAAGCCTAGTAGGCACAACATTTAGCAGACGCTCGCACACAACAATCTTCTTTTCTTTATTGTTTGTTTCTCTTGTTCTCGACCTACCCCTTGTGCTTGGATTCTTTGCAACATAGGCTTCGATCTGGTCTTTGAAGCTCCGCGCCTCTTTCTCCGGAATCACGCCGCGGATAACAGCGACGCCACGCTTCAGCAGCTCGGGGCGCAGCCTCGCGAGATCGTCATTGAGGTGGCTGAAACGGACTTTGGGTATCACACTTGGACCTGCCTTGGCAATGATTTCGTTTTCAGTCTTTAAAATATTCAGGAGCTTGTTCCAGCTAGCCACCACCTCCGCCTCGTGACCCTCTGTCAGCGAGAGCTTGAGCTGCCGGAACTTGTCCGGCAGCGGCTGCCTGTGCAGCCCAGAGAGCGAGGCAAACGAGTCCGAGATGTCACCCTCGCGTTTCCCAATGGGAGGAGGGCCGGTCTGGATTTGCGTTTGAGTAGCAGTGGCCGCCATGCTAATTGCACGCAGACGGGGGAGTAGGGTACGAGATGCAGAGGCCGGTCGCCTCAGGACGCTCACAGTGTAGGCAAACATAGGGAATGGCACTAATGAGGCGGTTGAATTTCCTCATACAGCTAGCTATGTAGAAGAGGCAACGGATAGCATCTTATATGCAGATTACTGATACAGAGAAGGAGCTGTAGGATGCACTCGTCTTCTGTGTGTAAGTGTGTAAGAGGAAGCGGAGTTGCAATATTAGGGCACAAGCAAGAAACATCTCCCCAAGCAGAGGACTTTTGCTGTCCATCGTGAGCATCTTCTTCTTCTTCAATGGAAGACGGCCGCCCTCCTAATCTTAGCAACGTTACTTAGTTTCTTCCATCGAATGACGGAGTGAATTCCATTTGTCCAGAGCTGAAGTTTCGGCACACATAAAGATGCCTGGAGAGTTACAAACAACACCGGCCAATCCAGCTAAACCGGAATTGTCATAAACTGGGGAAATGGTGCGGGCTGCGTGACTGCGCTTAGTCGGAGTGGAGGTGGCAATACGGATATTAATGGAAAAATCTCGGCGGAGGTGCTAAAATCAGGTAACTCCGCTCCGCAACTTCATCGCAAAACGACCATCAAAGGTAAAGAAGAGACCGCAGAGCATCCAGTCTTACCAGCGAGAAAAGCAATTCTAGGCCGTGAGCAATTGGCTTAGAAGAATTAATTCAGTCGTCTATTCACTTATTTGTCTAGCAGCGCTTCAGCCTCCTCTTTTGAGGGCCTGGGCCGGAACTGACTGGATCGCCTCCAATCCAACCTGGGTCGGCGTCAGCCCACACGGCAGTTAACAAACAGGGCTGCGGGCATTCTTCCATCGATATCTGTAGATCAATTTTGCGTAAACTGGAAGCTCCGACAACTTCCCTAGCATCAAATGGCTTCCTCTCACGCCCCAGTTAAATGGGTCGCCTCCGACACCGACGGACTGCCCATGAAGAGGAAGCAGGTTGCGCAAGCCTGCGAGCTCTGTCGGAAGAGAAAGGTACACTAGTCTGGCATTGCATCATCTGAAACACCTTCCATTATAGTATGCATTTCATGGAAAATTAGCTGATGGCCCGCTGGGATCATCTAGAAACGATGCGTCCACAACGATGGTGAACATGGCGGCCTAGGCATGACTGGCTCTCGAGCCGGGACCGCGGAGAGGACGCAGCGGAAGTCCACAGCTGGCCAGCCTAGAGATGATCAAGGCCGGCCGAAGGGGTCGCCGCCACCAGCCTCGAGCGACGGTGACAATGCTGCGGACGAGGAAGATGCCACGCAGGTGGCAGCCAACCGGCTCATGGAGCTGTCTTCGTCGCGGTTTATCAGCGACATGAACCCAGAGGGCATGTTCATCCAGGCGGCCACGCCCGCCCTGCCGGCCACCGGCTCGTCGTACCGAGACTCAAATGACCTCGGCATGTGGCTGCCCCCGTATTCCCAGACCCAGGAGGGCGGGCGGAACGGAGAGGAGGCGATCGCCGGCCCGAACAAGCACGCCAGCGCCGGCAAGTCCCAGTCTCTCTTCCCGCCGCGACACCGGCCTTTTGCCTACGGCAGCGGCAAGTCGGCCATCTCCAATGCCGCCTTGCAGTACGAGCGCGCCAAGTATGCCTTTGTCAAGGAGTGCCTGGTGATCGTGCCGCCGGACGAGGACTTTGCCGTGCTGCACCACATCTACTGCGAGAAGGTCCACCCGGTGCTGCCGGTGCTCAAGCAGAGCGAGCTCCGCCTCGACCCGCCGGCGGACGGCGCGGCGTCTTCGTCGTCGCCGCCGCTGCACGCGTCCATCTTCCCCACCGTCGTCAAGCAGCTCATCGCCCTATCGGCGGCCACGACGGACGCCGAGACGGCCGCGCCCCATCTGCGGCTGCGGCCCGGCAGCCGCCTGCTGACGCCGCGCGAGTTCCACACGCGCCTGGCCGACGCGGTCGCCACCGTGCTGGACGCGGAGGTGATCGCGCGCCGCTTCGACTACATCCGCGCCCTGATCCTGCTGTCCTTCTTCTACCAGGCGTCCACCGAGGCCGACCGCAACAAGCCGTCCTTCCTCTGCACGCAGGCCATCCACCACTTCCAGACCGTGGGCGCGCACCTCCTGGGCTACCGCCCGCAGCAGCCCGACGACGACGTCGACCGCATCTTCTGCGCCGTGTGGGCGCTGGACCGGATATCCGCAGTCATCTACGGCCGCCCGTGCATGATGCACTCCTACGACAACGGGAAGAACCCGGAAGACTGCATCGCAACCCAGCCTCCCTGCTTCCGCCTCTTCATGCTGGTCATCGTGTGGCTGGACAAGGTCATCTATCTGTACAGGCCACGGCAGCCATTCGTCATGATCGACATCCCCGTCTACGAGTCTCTAATTCTGGACGCCAAGGCCGAGAGGCTACCGGCTATGCACATTGGTGAGCAATTCTCTTCGTATATCTTTTTTTTCTGCTTCTCGATTTCTTTTTTTGCTCCTTTCTTGTTAATTCTAACTGATCTGCTACCACCCACAGCGACAATTGAGGTGCTCTACCACACGGTCTGCGTGCTGTCGTGCCGCCAGCCGCTGAGCGCCTTCTCCGAGACGCAGGGCGACGACCGCAACTACCTGCCCATGTCCATCCTGAACCCGCGGCGGTCGCACTCGTCGGACCGCATCGTGTGGGTCACGCAGACGCAGCACATCTGCTTCTTCCCCTTTATCCCCTACGCTGTGTCGGTCGCGCTGAGCGTCCAGTACAAGAAGATGCGCTACAGCCGCACGCCCATGTTCCGCACGCGCAGCCGCGCCGGCTTCAAGGACATTGTCGCCCTGCTCAAGAGCATGGGCGACGTCTTTGTCAGCGCCCGCGTCAACACGGCCCTGGGCGAGCGCATCTGGGAGCAGATGGAGAAGGCGGCGACCTCCCTGGCGCGCGAGGAGCTGGAGAGCACGCAGCAGAACGGCGCCTCCGGCGCCGCAACTGCTGCTTATTCTGCTGCTTCCTCCGGCGTTGGAGGAGGGCGAGGGGACTCCCCGTCTGCCGAAACAGTCGTAGACGCGCCCGAAGGAACAGTCCTCTCTGCGGCCACCGCGTCGACAGAGCCGCCAGCTCTCGACGGACCTCCGGCACACAACGGGAATGCCATCAAGAGCATGGGCGACAGCGGCAGCAACGGCACTATCCCCAACGACAAGAACAACAGAAACGGCGCCGTATCAGCCAAGCCAGCAACTGTTTTGAACGTGAACTCTTTGCGGCCGGCAGGACTCGGTTTGGACTTCCAGCCAGACGCTGTGGCACAGCAGCAACCGCAGACGCAGCCAGTCCTGGACCTGTCGGTGCTGGACAATCTTGATACGGACATTGATCTATTTGGCAACTTTGATCCAAATTTTGATTTGGGTGCCATCGACAGCGCTTTGGAAGCAAACTTAGACATGGGCATACCGCACAATTGGACACCTTGGAATAAAATAACGTAGGCTACCAGCACATGCAGAAGATGAAATGGCTTATGGGGCACTAACAGCTGGATTTGGGACTCCCGGGGGGTTGGGAACAAGGCAGGGGCTTGTGGAGCATAGGGTGGTAATACAGTATGTGATGATCATGGGCACACAAACGAACATTATCTGCACAAAGTCACATCACAATAAGTGGTTGAGCGGACGGGTTGGATGCACGTTCGGCGCAGCGACAATCCCATATTAGCAGCTGCATGCTTCTTATTCTGCTGCAGTCCAAATCACAACATATGAACGGCAGCGCAGGTTTTAGAAACGTCTACCAGGGGTATAGCAAGGCCAACAGAGGGTTCCATAGAATAACCATATGCCTGGGTTCCTTTTACACCGACGTAGCATATGAGATCAAAATATGTTTATATTAACACATGCAGGGCGCTTGACAATTGCATTCGGTCAGTTTCACGCAAAAGTCTGTTGGTCGTAGGCACAGTCGACCAGTCATTTGGCGATTTGACATCAGCTCGGTACCAAACACACACACAAAATGTCAACGCACATGGCTCGAGACAGCTCCACTACCAATGCAAGGTTCATCTCTCATTTTTTATATTTTACGCCTTGATCAGCAGACCTAATTGGTATTTAGTTCTGGACCATTCGTGGATTAGTTTACAATGTAGACAAGCATGTCGCTGCGGCCGTTGAACTGGGACCCGTTCGTCCGCAAACAAAGGGGCAGACAAGTGGATTTGATTATGTGGCCGCTCCGCCCCTTGATGGATGCGCTCCATGCTGTCTTCCCTACGCAGAATGTCGCGTTTCTTGCGTTATGATTGTCTGCCGATTTCTCTTGCGGAGTTCACTCGCACTTCAGTCTCATATGACATCTCTTTCGTCTTGGAAAGACTCATTTCTCGTATGACCTCGTGGTCGCTGTCTCTATTGGATGTGTCTGGCTTCCCAGAGTAGTTAGCAGTACACTACAGCTACACTACCACGCCCTCAAGTTAAGCTTGTTTTGTCGCTAACTAACTAGTCTCGTCTTCCCCATCTTTCCCCATCTTTCTCCATCTTGCTTCCCCTCCTGCTTTGCCCCTTTGGCTGTCTTTCGCGGTTGATCAGCGTCGGGGATATGTCTCCGATGCCGCGTTTTCTCGAAGCAGAATAACCTTTTCATACACCACAAGCATCGCACATCATCGCTGTACTTCGCGTTTCGAGATGCAACAGAACAAGTGACTGGATAAAATTGGGTCGGCAAAATGTCGTTTAATAAAGCTGCGGTAGCGCAGAAGATGATATTGTCTCTGGTCAACAAAGCCAATTGAGCCAGGCTATACAGCCTCGCAATTTCCCAGCATACCGTCTCGGTGAGAAATTATTAAGTCACAGAATACTCTTCAGATCACTCTTAACATAGTAATCATGCCATTCTTGCTGAGCGTCCCCTGCATATAGAAAGAGTGTCTTGATGCTAGGGTATAGCCTGTCCTATCTATCTTAGAAAGTAAGGAAAACTGTTGTGCAACTTTTGTATCTCTGAGATTAACCTATTGGACAATATGAGAGCACCGAGGTCGTGACGATGATAGCTACCTGGCCAGATGGGCAAATAACACTCAAAAAAAGGGGCCGCAAATTAAGAGATCTCACACGGCTACCACAGACGGCAGATAAGATGAGGCTCGCTATTTTGAGAATAGACGCCCTTCAACTGCGAACAGACATCATGTCCGTCGCATGTTGCCTTCTCTTCTAGAGAAATTAGACAACAGTAGCTTTGTCTCCTATCTCATTTCCAGTCCGCTCTTCCCTATAGCAGAGAAAGTAACCTCGGCCTGCCCATATGCAAGCGCATTGACTTTGGGTGCCATTTTTAGACTTCCTATTTTCTTATACCCAGGTTTTATTGTTTGGTTTTTACCTAACACCCAAAGGCCGCTGCGTTCGGGAAAGTCGTCGGATACCAAACTCTTACTGCCAAGTATCTAGCTTCTACGATGGGTTGGTTCGTTTGTCCTTTGTGATGTCGCCAATGTTACTTCACCTACAAAAATAGATTTTTCTCAGCATACAGGGCGCTTCGCGAGCATACGTTCTGATTTGGCTTCGCATTTCCCGTACCAAACTCGGCTTTCTTTACTCTGCCAGCATTAGGTGCTGGTGCGTCTTCTCCACCTGCATGTGTATTCCTCTTGACACGCACGTCTTGTGTTCAAATAAAACAGCGTGTTCGTCGTTGAACAGGTGAAAGGAGGGGAAATATTATTTATTTGGTTGGAGAAGAAGGGTTGGGTGGAGAACGTGTGCCAATTCTCCGAATTTGTTCCTTTTTTAACCTTTTCTTACTATCTGCTCGGCAGTTCAATTTGATGGCTAGAAGGGTATATTCTTCTTCTCTTGGCGCTGTTCCCTCGACCTTTATGTTACAGCATGCATTGATAATATGAGTGTCAGCACTCCATTTTCAAATCGGGACGAGAAAGGATGCGGAACAGGGATCTTATGAAAAAAAAAAAAAAAGAAAGTACTTCATAGTAAAACAGGTAAAATGCTTCCTCTAGTAGAGAGCGTAGTACGAAATAATGCTCTGTCTCTTGACTATGTACATTATTCCGGGGTGAGGGAAGATGGATATCATCCACTCCTCTTACACCCTACCTCGGTGCTAGATGCCTGAGTTTGGGACCATTTACCCCCTTCCCCGGCCCTGCACATCCTTTGGTTCACTTATAAACATGCAGACTACCCTTCTCTTTGCTTGTGTTTATGTTTCTGTTCTGCACGAGCTAGAGTTACATGACGGCCTCTTTTGACCAGAATCGCCGCGTAGTGCCATTGCTTCTTTTTGTCCCTTTCTTGAGCTTCAATTATTTCTCCCTCTTGATAAGAAGCGGGTCTTCGCTTTACTTTCCCACTCTTATCCAATATGGCCGATGCCAAAGCCGTAGATTCCTCGGAGCTCGAGGCGGCAAATAACGCGGAGAAGCACACACAACACCAAAATGTCGATCTCCACGAGTACGCCGAATCCGAGGGTTATGTCATCGATGCTGAAGATAGCTCCGCCGTCGGGCTCAAGCGCGCAAAGGATGGCCACACTATTCTGATTCCTCAGCCCAGCGACGATCCTAATGATCCCCTCAACTGGAGCTGGACCATAAAGCATGTCACGCTGTTCATCATCGCCTGCGTTGCTTTCCTGCCGGACTACGGCAGCGCCACCGGCGCCGTCACGCTCATTGCTCAGGCAGCGTATGTCTTCCACAGAGCGCCAACGCGCACGAGCTATTATTATATTGTTCTTTTTTTGCTAATGCGCACAGAGAGTGGGATATGTCACAAGATGAGGTCAACCACAGCCAGGCCGGTAATGTGTTTATGCTTGGTGCGGGTGGCATTTTTGGTATGTTCTTCAATCCTCATAGGGCTGCCAAGTATTCTAAGCACTCCTGCTGACAGAAAAGCTGTTATTTTTGCTGCCTACATCGGTCGTCTCCCCGTCGTCTGGTGGTTCATGGCCGTATCCACTGCCACGGCTGCCTGGTGCGCCGGCGCGACGTCATTCGAATCATTCATGGCAGCTCGGATTCTCAACGGTTTCTTCAGTACTGTGACGCAGGTCACTGGCCTCATCTTCATCCAAGACATCTTTTTCTTCCATGAACGTGCCCGCAAGATCAATATCTGGGCATCCTTTTTTATCATCAGCCCGGTACGTTGGAGAAATGTGACAATCTACCCATGGTTTTGTTTATAGAACAAGAGCTCTAATATTTTTCTCTGCTTGTCAGTATATGGGCCCCCTCCTGACCGCATTCATGCTTACGGCCGAGCCGTGGCCCGTGCCGTTCTGGGTCTATACGGCCATGACTGCGTCCTGCTTTGTGGCCTGCACTCTCATCCTCCGCGAGACCTATTACGACCGCCGCATCCCCACAAGCGAGCAGCCTCCCAAAGGGAACCGCGTGCAGCAGGTGCTGGGCATCGCACAGTTCCGCTCGCGGAACCTGCGCAACTCCTTAATGCAGGCCGTGTGGCGCTGCTTCAGCGTCGTGCTCAAGCCCACTGTCTTCTTGATCTGCATCTACTACGCTCTGGTAAGTCCTGATTTCCCGCCGGGCTTCGCAATCTTGTGTGTGACCGCTCCTGGCTGACGCTCTGGCCTTTCGCTCCGCAGACCTTCGCCTGGGTTGTCGGCATCAACACCACGCTGTCCATCCTGCTGCAGCCCGTCTACAACTTTGGCGTCCTCCAGATCGGCTACTTTTACTTCACGCCCATCGTCGCCGTCACGCTCGGCGAGCTCGCCGGCCACTGGCTGCACGACGCGCTGGCGCGGCAGTACATCCGCACGCACAAGGGCCACTTCGAGCCCGAGGTGCGGCTGCGCGCCATCTTCATCAGCCTGCCCTTTATGGTCATCGGCATCGTGCTGCTGGGACAGTCCCTCCAGAACCGCTGGCACTACATGGTCTCATCCGTCACCTGGGGCCTGTACGTCTTCGGCATTATGATCACCACTGTGTCCGTGTCCAGCTACGTCCTGGATTCTTATCCGGAAGCCAGCGGCGAAGTTTCCGCCTGGATCAACTTTAGCCGCACCATCGGGTAAGCCGCTTTGCCTTTACGCCTATCTCTCTTTTAAGGATTGAGCTAACTTTTTTTTGTTTTGCAGCGGCTTCATCATCTCCTACTTCCAGGTGGCGTGGGCGAACAAAGAAGGAGCAGACAAGAGTATGGGCATCCAGGGCGCCGTGATGGCGGCTGCGTTTATCATCATCCTCGGCCTGATCCGATGGGGCAAGGCTCTCCGTGTGTGGGCTGGACCACTGAACTTCGCTACGACTTAAATGCTTTATACTGAGCAGAAAATTCCCATAAAAAAAAAGAAGTTCCATTTTTGTTAAGTCAGAGATTGGACGAAGCTTAGCATTGCATAATTAAATAATAAGAAGAGAAAATAAGAAAATAAAACATTAACTATTGACTCTTATTTTTCTGTAGTATGTGACTTAATGGCGTGCAGACATGCGGGCGAATCATATATTGATGATTCTCATATTTCATTTTTCATACAGAGAACAAAGAATATATAAAAGGAAAAGAAGATAATCGATTGAGACAACGCGTTGTTAACGATGGATAAAAATCAGAGAAGCATGCAAATGAGCAAAGATATGCAAGAAACTTAGTAATGGTATTCCTCATATGTCACGCTAGAAAACAGAAATATATAAAATATATATTCAGGACCAAAAAAATACATTTGTCCTTAAAATTGCGAAAGCCAACGGAAGACGCCCGAGCCAAGCCGTCATAACTTCATCCCTCATTTGTTCATTCGCCTTGCCTTTGTAACTCAAGATAAGCTGACACGTCTGTCTCCGGGATAAATTGGAACAGATCCAGACTAGCCGAGTTGTTGAACGCTGTTGTCCAAAAACTGCTTTCACCATCCTCCACCAGCATTGGGTCAAATAGCGTACTGGTCGTGTCGATAAGAGGGCGATTATTGTTGGGCATTGGGTAATATCCGCGGTCTTCGTTGTAGAATCCATACGCACTCTTGTCTTGTTCCTGCTCTTGTTGCTGCGGGTTCACCATCAGATTGAAGGCAGGCTGCTCCAGATGTGGTGGTGCAGAGACGGGGATACTGGGACGATTCTTGCTAGCATCAGCCAAGATGGCGTGTGTTTGTGCTGGAGCCGGCTGTACGTTGGCTGAGGGTACAGCCGCTTCGTCAATACTCGGCATGGCCAAGATCGCCTGCAGACGGCCTAGCAGCCGATATCGTGCTGCCACATAATCGTTTCCAAGCTCGCCCATGCGCCACAGAAGCGAAAGAGCCTGGGTCATAGACTCGTTATACTCAGGGTTCGTGGGAAAGGAGGCCGTGACCAGAGCAAGCACGATGGCAGCGGAAAATGCGTGCTCGGTGTCCATATAGCCATACGTAGCCACCATGTTGTGAGCCGCTGCTTTGGTCATGATATGCACCGTGTTTCGCGCCGCAGATATGCTTCCAGAAATAACTGCTACAGTTTTCTTGGAGAGGCCTGCCTGCCAATCTCGCTCTTTTTCGTCTGCCATTCCGCCAGCAGAAGACCGAATGGCAGCCAGACGCTTTTGCACTACCTGGAAGAGGAGAGGGCGTGCTGTCATGTTGATACACTGATAGTAGTGCAAGTACATGGAAATGCTCTCCCGTGAGAGCTTATTGGGATCCAATCGAAGATGCTTCGGAAGGGAATCCTCCCACTGCGATAGTGACTGAAGAATGGAATGTACAGTCGCGATCAGTGTCGGCCCCGTGTGCGTCCTCCGACGGTATATGAGGGCAGTGATATCCCCGAGAATCCGAGACAGTTCGGTATACCACCGCAGCACCAGTACTGGGCTGTCCTCTGCTTCCCCTGGCAGCCGCGACGGCATAAGAACGCCGATATCCTCGTCTAATATGGAGACAGGGTTGCCGGACTTGAGCGTCAGAATGCGGTCGAGGCTATATATGCTCCACCAGACACGCCGGCGGTGTTCGCGGTCGGCATCGGTAAGATTTGTCCCTACAGCCATAGATCCTGGTGGAGGTGGTGCTGGTGCTTCTTGGTAGAGCCCGAGACTGATAGCCATTCGCAGGGCCATTCCGATATACAGAAAGGCCGCATCGCGTCGGTTCATGTTCTGCATAAAGTAGCCGACATATGCCAGTGTCTCAACGCCTAATATGGACCCTTCCTCGTACACATCGGGAAGCAGCGTCAGCGCGTGTGAAAAATAGGCAAAGCCTGGAGGGTCATCCTTGAACCCTTGCGGGTCATTAAAGTCATAAAGATCGGCCTTGCTTGGCCGCCGGTTAACAGAATACAAGCGCCCCAGAGCCATAATCATGAGGAGCTTGGCGTATACGAGGCAGGCTTTGGTATCGTGGGAAGGTGGTGGACCTCGCTCGTACGCATCCTTTAGCTGCCGCTCAAATGTGCTCGGGTTTGTGAAGGAAAAAATAGTCCCGATATATATGTGATGGGATGTGAAATACGTGCGAGCAACGTCCACAGGGGGCAATTTGATCAGCTTCCTATGGCTGCTATCCTGCCTCCGAGACGGAAGCGCGCCGGGATCATAAAAGGCCGGATTTTGGTCAAGGCCGGTTGCCTCGCCGTTGAGACCGGATAGCTTCGTGGCAATTCGTAAGAAATTGTCCGCAGATCCGTGAGCTATCCAGGTGATTTGAAAGAAGCGTAAGCAAGATGTTTCAAGACATATTTTCAAATTTAGAGGGAAGGGGGGAAGGGGATCACGAACTTCCTTCGAGGTACAAGCCCATCTGCTTAAATTGGCCAGAGAGAGACTCTTCGACCTCGTCCTCATCTTCTGTTGACGCATCATCTTCCTCATCTCCATGGACTAGGGGAATCGGGGAAGACTTTGTCGGAAGAGTCTGTAGTACTTCGGGGGGGAGCGAGTTGATTATTTCTAGAAAGAACCACAACCATGTTCAGCACTTCAAAAGACCAATACGCATTATGTCTGTGACAGGAAAAACGAAAGGCCGTGGTTACGATGCCCCAACATTCACCCACCTTCATAATGCAGAAGCCTTGACTTGAGAGACCTCAGGTTTCTAGACGTCGGGCAGTTAGATCATGCTCGTAGGAGAGAGTGAAAGAGAAACGTGGCGAGGGAAGCATACTCCTCGTTGATCTTAATCTTTTTCGGTTCCGTATAAACGCATACGAGTGAACGAGCCCTACACCGCTCACATTTTGGGTGGTCTTTGGAGCAAAATATCTTTTGTCTCTTGCATTCGCGACAGCTGGAAGCAACGTCAGACATAAGACCAGGTTGGGTTACAGCATTGGAGCTTCGACCTACGCTCTTGGCTTGGGTTCCGAGAGCGGACCTTTCGGTTTTCGTACGGCCGTAGTGGAGGGGTGCGTCGGCGACTTCCGCACGCGAGCCATGTTGAGAGCGGATGAACCTCTGTCGACGGCGAGATATGACTTGGTCGACAGAAGTGATGAGACGATGCTAGTGCTCTTGGATGTTATCTATCCACGCAGTCACCTGGTTTTTTCGTTTTTCAACTTTCCTCGAGGCTTCTCCACAGCCTTTTTAAACACTATGACATAGTTATCTCATGTAGGACGAGGCTAAAGTACAGAGAGCCAGAGGGTTTCACCGTGAAGCGCCAAGCAGGTTGACTCGAAGTCTGCCGCAGCATGCAGCGAGGCTCGGCTCTATCACAGCACCTTCCGGACCGGGCGGGGGGGGTTCAGGATATGAAGGCCACAGCCAATCAGGCTCGAGTTTGATGCACCTTAGCGTCGGTGATCCCCTCCGATGCGCAATGAGGCCTCACTCGGTTTGACCAACCGTATGTTGCTTCAAAGTCAGCTCAACAATAGAATCCGGCAGTACCGATGATAAAAGGAAGCAGATACAGCTGCCATGTGAATTGCCTGGGGTATTGTCTTGTCGCGTGCCTGCTCTGCTTGTCGCCTTTTGCTGAGAGATGAAAATGGCTGCTCTATCACGTGCTTGTATTTTGCGATTTGACCCCCCCCATATTTGAGGCTTTTGGCTGGAGAAATCAGAGCCGAGGAGATTAGATAACGTTTCACCGCCAAATTTTTTTTGGCAGAAAAAGTGAGTACTACCTAAGTCTGTAGACCACCAAAATTTATACAGCAAAATCAAAAAACTTTGGCGTGTGCGTCTTCGTGATTTCAAGATCGTGAGGTTCTCTCTCCGAGTCGCTCACTAGTCATTACTATTCGTGTGATTCTGCATTGCATATTGGCAAAATGGCACGGGTAGACGACAAAGCACGCTTCTATCTGGAGCGAGCTGTGCCTCAGCTCCGCGAATTCGAATCCAAGGAGATCTTCTCTAAGGTAGGCTGGTTCTGAGGATTGGATCTTCACTCTTTGCAAGCTTGTTTCTGACCATCTTGATTCTGCTACGAGTAGGACGAGATCCGCACGCTGGTCCAGAAGCGCACCGAATTCGAGCGCCTCGTCCTCGCCCCCGGCTCGCAGCCGGCCGACTTCCTGGCCTACATTGCGTGGGAGCAGTCGCTCGAGGGCCTGCGGGCCAAGCGCTGCATGCGGCTCAAGATCAAGCAGGCGCCGTCGGGCCACGCGAGCCAGGGGCGCATCTTCCAGACCTTTGAGCGGGCGGTGGGCCGCCACCCGGGCAGCGGCCTCCTGTGGCGCCGATACCTCGCGTACGCGGCGCAGGTCAAGGCCACCAAGCGGTGGCGGCGCATCATGACGCGCGCCCTGCGCATGCTGCCGAGCGACGGCGAGCTCTGGGTGATTGCGGGGCGGCGGGCCGCCCAGGACGGCGACATGGAGGCGGCGCGGGGCTTCTTCATGCGGGGGTGCCGGTTCTGCACCAGCGACATCCTGGTGTGGGTCGAGTATGCCCGGGTGGAGATGGAGTGGCTGGCGAGGCTGGCGAAGAAGACGGGAATAGCAGCGGCGCCGGCATCGGCTGCGGCTTCCTACGACGCCGCAAGCGTCGCGGCCCTGGCTGCCGACAGCCAAAAAGAGAAGAAGGCAATAGACGGCGAGGAAGGGAACGTGTACGACGAAGGCGAGGGATTCATGTTTGACGACGACGACGACGACGACGATGAGGAGGAGACCGACTTCTCCAACGTGGCCATTCTGCCCAAGGATCTTGTCCCCTCCGGAAAGAAGAAGCCCGCGGCCTTTAGCGAGGAAGCAGTGCGCAAGCTTGCGGCCAGCCCCGCCCTGGACGGCGCCATTCCCCGGGCCATCTTTGACGTGGCACAGAAGCAGCCCTTTTTCAGCCCCGGCGCCGCCGAGTCCTTTTTTGACCTGTTTGCTTTATTTGTTCACACGGTCCCGGCCCAGGCACGCATTATTGCGCACGTCCTGGAGGTCATGGACGCGCAGTATCCGGCCGACCCTGCGACGTGGAATTGCCGCGTCAAGCAGCCCATCCTGGGCCAGAACCCGGATGCGCCAACATTCCCGCGGGCGCTGCGGACCGCGCTGGCCAGCGTCCGCGAGGCTTTAGAGAAGACGAGCGACAAGACCGCATTTGCAGCAAAGACTGTCGCTTGGATCGACATCCTGCTGAGAAGAGAAGAGTTGGATGCTGGTCTCCGCTCGGTGTTGGAAGATACGAAGCGGAAGTTGGAGAGAACATGAATTGTGCTGTTCTGGTTATAAAATTAAGGGCTGTTCTTACAGTGTCTAATAGTACAGTACTGAAACGAGCGGTTTGCCAATGCGACCGTCATGATATCAATATACTTTTGGCCGTTGCTTACTTCTCCTCGGCCAACCCCACAAGAAAGTCCCATTCTGCTGCGCCGACCTTGCTCACGCTTAGACGCGTCTGCCTCAGCATCTGCATCTGCTCCAGCGGCTGGCCCGACCCGCCGAGTTCGCGGAGCTCTTTAAGAGTGATTGGTTTCTTGAACTTGCTCCGAAACTTCACATGCACAACGCTCCATTTCGGATCGCTTGGCTTGGATGACGGGTCATAATATGGAGCTTTGGGATCGTGAGCAGACACTGTAACCAAAATTGTAAATATGAGAGCCGAATTGGATTAGTATTAGAGCGCAGCCCGGACGAGTACATACGATCTGGAGAATGCTCCTGGACAATCTCCATAGTCCCGACAATGCCGGGCTCTTTGCAATTGGAGTGATAGAAGAAGGCAAGGTCTCCCTTTTTCATAGCCCGCAGGTTATTCCGGGCTGCAGTTTAGTCAGTTTGGAGTTCAGTTTCATACAGCACCGAAGGCTACTGCTACTTGCCTCCATAGTTACGGATGCCTACCTCGTCGTTAGCAGCGGAGCAGCGGCACAGCTTCTGAAACGAGGGGAATGCAAACTTACCATCCCATGGCTCAGGCTCCGTTCTTGCGGCCAAGTCATCAATTGAAAATTTGACATCGACACCATTTTCAAACCGGGATTCCGGTTCCGCTTTGAGGAGCCAGTAATTCCGCTCGCCGTCGGCCGGTGGCGGCGCCGGTTGACTTTTCTTCTGAGTTGACGATTTGGTCTTAGTTTTGGTCTCGGCTGCCTGCTTTTCCACGCTTGCATCTGGTTTTGTCTGAGCTTTGCCCCCTTTCTTCTGCGGCTTAGGCTTTTCAGACGCGACCGGCGTTTGCTTGGCCCCCGCGCGTGCAGTCTTCTGCCGTGTCGACCGCCGAGGAGCCTCGTCTGCCTCAACTGCCTGGTTCCCCTCGTCCAGCTTTCTCTTTGCCATAATGCACCGAGTTTGAAGTGTTATAAGAGACGGACCTGTGCAACAAACTTTTTTTTTGAGCAAATCGCGGTTTGGCTTTGTTACAGGCGCTTTTGGCTGGTGTACTACATTGGATGGTGTGCTTGATCTTGCTCCTAAATAACCTTGATATCCCCAATTTGGCTTGGCCTCCAATGGCGGAGCTTGGACCATGCTCACGCCCATTGATGCCGAGTGCGAAATGCTGTTGCACACTGCAAGGTTTGCACGTTGCACCATAACTACTCCCTATCCTCGGCACAGCATTTTGTGTCTTACTTTCTCTTGAGAAGAGCCTATGCTTAAGGAGACCCTTTTCCGGGCTTTTACTCTACTGGCTAGTAAAACGACGGCCCCAATGCAGCAGCCTGTCCTGGGCAGTGCTTCTGCGCTTTATCGTCGTATCCGCCACAGCGATAGCAGCAGTCTGGTGGATAGAGACAGTTGGGCACCCAACGGCAAATGGAAAGCCTGGAAAAGACGTTTAGTTTCTTTAAGGTTTCCACTCCCCATGCGTCAAGTACCGGGTTAGTTCATCTTTCCTACTTTTCTATCCCTCCGCCGGATAGGGCCGAGGCGGCAAAGGATCTCTCTCCTGCGTTGGCTCCAGAGGAGTACAATTGCACACACTCCAAGTTTGTCTGGGGGATCTTAGTCGATCGATCGTGGATACTATCTAAGATCTGCCTTTGTCCGGTGCCAAGCCCCTGTTCCTTTTCCTGCGTGACATCTGTACCTGTTCCGGCTGCCTTCCCATCTTTCCTCTTTGTGTAAGCTTAAACGAAGCACATGGATCGGGCTGCTTGACTTCGTGTACTTGCACTCTTCCATCATATTATCCATTAAGATCATCCGGTCGCTGATGTGCCAACGTCCCTGTAACATATGCGTGCTATATCTTCGCTGCTCGCCTGTTCCGCCGTCTTCCGGTATTCGAAGCAGCGTTCGTCTCAGCGAGATCCTCACAAGATGGCACCTCATGTACGATGCAGGATCTCGAGCCCAACACCACCTTACTCTTTCGTTTAGTTCGCGGAAATTTGGCAGAGGGCTTGAGAAAGGCAGTTTGCAAACACCTGCACACAGCCTACCACGCCTTGGTACATGCCTAGGCTGGTTGAGAAAGAATGAAGAGCCTCTTTGTTCGCCTGATGCAGCAAAACTCACACTACATATTACTCTCCCTCGTACGGACACGAACGTGGAACGGACTTGGAAGTGGGGCAGATAGATTCTTTGTACTATGTAGATATATACTTATATCGCTTATAGGATTCCAGCAAACAGAAGTACTATCTTATGCAAAGTGCATAGTATACCTCGCAACTATCAATATTATTATTGGACAAACTTAGAGGGGATCCACTCGCTAAGGCAGTCGTTTCCCGTTTTAGGAATAGCTCCATGATGAAACCCAGCCATGTCAAAAAGGGAGGCCAGTTTCTCTTGTGCCTCTACTTCCCAAGGTCCCCCCCCCCCGAAATGTCTTTTTCCTCTGCCTTTTGCCTTCCACTGGAAATACCAACCCGCCCGAACATACCAGCAACAACGCACCGAGCACCAAGCAAAAGCGCGCCTTAGGTAAGTCTGCGATTTCTCTGTCTGTCGAGTCTTGCATTACCCCCTTTTGCCCCATCCCGGCATTTGTATTTGCAAGTCTCGTTTGCATCTTTAGCGACGAGTGACACGCTGCCTCGGACGTCTGTCGCGTTGTGGCTAGATGGGTTGATCTGAGCGCGCGACCATCCTTCGAGGAGAGTTGGCTGTTGCGACCGAACTTTTTTTCCCTGGTCCTTCTGGCCTCGTCAGTGATATTGCCTTCCCCGACTACAGGACGTGCTTGCCTGGTCGTGCTAGCAATTTGCTTCTTTTGCTATTTTTTTGTTGTTAGCGAGAAGCGTGCTGTCGGGCAAGCTCGTTCTTTCCAGTGTTGCCCTGCTCCCAGTCCCTTCCTTCTCCTTCCTTTTTTCGCTCCTCTTTTTTTTTTCCTGCCTGTTGAGCTGTGTCTGCCTTTTCCTTCTGCTGCTCCTTCCCCTACTAGCAGCGCATTTCGCTCCTGCCCATTTCACTCTCATTTGCCCCTGTTGCGCCCGTTTGTTATTGGTGGACGTAACAGTGCACCTTCCCCCAAAAGACCACCCCTAATACGAAGTCCATAGCAGGGAGAGGACACAGGAGCGTACAGTGAGAACAGAGCAAAAAAAAAAAAAAGAGTAAAAAAAAAAAAGAAAGAAAAAAAAAAAACACTTCCCTTATCACCCCCATAATCCAAAACTCGTGTTCCTTTTCACCACACACCTCACCCCCAAAGAAAACCCACCAACGCCGCCCCATACCCTGACACACACAGCCGCGACCTGACGCGCGACTCCTTCTCCCCCATCGCGACAAAAAAAAAGCCTCTGCCGTGTCACTTCCCATCTAGATTATCTAGATAATATCAGGCGTCGCTATTTCTGGATGATACCGCGTCTTTTCTTCGCTGTTGTGATTGAGCTGACCTCCGTCGCAAGGCTTTTCAATCTAAGGCAGATGGGCCCATCGTCCTCGTCGGCCCTCTCCTCCGCCTCCGCTTTCGCCCTCGTCCTTGTCCTCATCTGTCATTCGCTGCCTCTCCCCCTTGTCTCTCATCAGCCATGAGCTCCTGGATGAATGAAGCCGCTGTCCAGAATCACAATGGCAACGGCTTCCCTCACATCAACGACCCGAACGCGGCTGTTGGTGTTGGCGGAATGATGGACCCTTCAGCTTTCATGGCCGCCAACGCGGCCCAGTTCAATCCAAACCAGTTCGCAAATCCCCAGCAGCAGCAGCAACATATGATGGCCATGCAGCAAAATGTCCAAAATGTCCAAAACATGTCGAATGGCCCGATGCGCAACGCCTCGCCATCTGCCTTCCAGAATCCCATGTTCCAAACCAACCCAGTCATCCCATCGAAACGACCGCGTCCCCGAGAAGACAGCCTGGCGGGATCTCCACGGCAGAACGCCGGTATGCTTCCGACATCACGCGCCGAGACGCCACAGCAAGCGCACTTTCCTAATTTCCCTCCAGGCGCGATGCCGCCTCAGCAGCAGCAGCAACAAAACACGCCGCAACAATCCTATCCCCATCTTCCGCCGAACGGCTCCGCGAACGCGACGCCATCCCCCATCATGGCCAACCAGATCCGATCTGGCAGCGTCCCCCAGCGGGTGTCGACAACATCTCCTCACCCCTTTTCGCCCGCTACGCAGAGTTTTGCTCCGCAAGCATCGCCCGTGCCGTCCGACCCAAGCCCTGCGCCGCAGCAAAACCCGTACGCCCAGGCGAACAACTTCCAGCCAGGATTCAACCCGAACTTTACACCAACCCCATCTCCTGCGCGCCCATCACCCAACCCTGGGCAGATGCCCGGCCAGATGATGCCGCAGCATATGGGCCAGATGCCACAGCAGATGGGTCAGATGTCTCCAATGGGTCCCGTTGGCCCGATGGGCCAAATGAACCAGATGAATCAGATGAACCAGATGAACCAAATGAATCAGATGAACCAAATGAACCAGATGAACCAGATGAATCCGATGGCGCAGATGGGCCAGATGCCAAACCAGATGTTCACGCCACAGATGCAGCAGCAGCTGGCTCAGGCGCGGAACCCACTCGAGCAGCAAAAGCTCATGTATCAGATGCAGCTGCAGAGACAGCTGCAGCAAGGAAACATGCAGGCTGCTGCACAGATGCAGGGTCCTAATATTCCTGCACAGCAGCGCAATATGCTGGCGCGACAGCAGCAGCAGCACCAGCAACAACAGCAGCAGCAACAGCAGCAGCAGCAACCGCCGCAGCAAGCTGGCCCCAATGGCCAGGGACCTCCGGGTACTCCTGGCGGCATGAAGCCCGGCGCCCAGCCGCCCGTGGCAGGTCCGGCGCCACCTGGACAGCGGTTTGCCCCGGATCAGTTTCTGCAGCAGCTCTCTGTCTTTATGAGCCGACGGAACTTGCAGCTAGATATGAATCCGGTGGCAGGGGATCGCCAGGTGCATCTCATGCTACTTTTTCAGACCGTTCAAAAGTTCAACGGCTACCGTCATGTTACGCAAAGCAATAACTGGCCTCAAGTGTCTCACATTCTTGGCTTCCCACCGCCTCAGATACACGCCGTCGCGGGGCAAATCAAAGCCATATACGAAAGGAACCTACTCAAGTTTGAAGAGTTCTGGACACAGAGCCGGGCAAAGGCAAATCACCACCAGCAGCAGCAGCAACAACTACAGCAGCAGCAACAGCAACAACAGCAGCAGCAGATGCAATTTCAGCAGCAGCAGTCTCAGCAGCCACAGCCGCAGCAACCGCCGCCGCAGCAAATGCAGCCTCACCAACAGCCACAAGTCCAGCAACCACAAACACCTATGCAGCCGCAACAGCCGCAGCATCAGCAGCAACATGAGCCTACAGGCCGCAGCCCCATGCCTAGCACGCCAAAATCCGCAACGCATCCGCACATGCCTCCTGGCCAGATGGGCCAACCAGGCCAAGCACAGCGGATGCAACCGGGGCAGCCGCAGCCGCCTATGAAGCAGTCGACTCCAAATGGTCAGCACCCAAGCATGAATGGCTTCTCGACGCCTCATGGTCCGGGCGCCCAACATCCGCCAAATGTTCCACGCGGCTCTCTCAAGAACAGCGTGCCAAAGAGCGCCCACGGCACACCAACGCACGAAGAGTTCGCAGCCCAGTCGCCCGCTCACCCGAGTAGAATTGGCTCCGGCCTGACTCCAAGGGTTGTTCACATGGATGGCCGGGCTCTTCCGGCAGAGGAAGGAGCCGTGGGAGGTGTTCCAGTGCCGCCATTTGTCGATTCAGATGAATACAAGCCCTGCAGCCGGGAGAGCTATACATTTGGTGGTGTGGACATCTATGCTCCGACAAAGGTGGTCACCGACATTTTGAAGTTCCGGCCAGAAATTCCAGCACCGACCGAGCTTGGCAATATTGATATCCATGCCATGACCAAGAGCATCCAGTCTGGCATACATGGCGAAGTACGGCTTGCTCTTGACACGCTCGCCACCGTCACTGTATCGAACATGCCCGGCCTTGAGATCGAGCTGGACAAGTGCGACGACTTGCTCGAGAGCCTAATCGAATACGCTGAGGAGCTCGTTGAAGTCCTTGCAGATAGCACCGTCGAAGTGTCGGACGAAATCTTGATTCCGCCGTACGAGGACGTTGCCAGAGCCTGTCAGCTCGAGAGGCTGTCAATCCGCGACGAGCCCGAGGTCGGCTCGACAGAAGAAGAGCTGGACAGAACTGTCGACTACCTGCTGTGTATTACCACCATCCTGCGCAACCTGTCTTTCAATCCGCGGAACCAAGTCTGTCTCGCAGACGAGACGACTGTCCGATTTCTCTGCCAATTCATCCGATGCGTCGGCACACGCAACGTGCTCCTGCGGACTCAGCGCAACATGCTGGATTTTATGAAGGATATGATCGTGCTGCTTTCCAACGTCACGGGCTCGATCGAGATCCCCGACCGCGAGGAGGCCTTGTGCTTCCTGCAGTTTCTGCTGGCCTTCTCGCCAACACCGGCGCCAAATCTGCACAACCCACATATTTTCTTCCCAACGTACCAGCCCACCCTGCACCCCTACCTGCCACCAGCCGTCGATGCACTAGCGAAGCTTCTTGCACGAGACGAGCCAAACCGGACGCACTTCCGCAATGTCTTCAGCATAGACTCAGGGACCACTGCGCCCTCCGATCTCCTGACGCGGACATTTGCGCTCGCCATCTCGCCCATCCCAGAGCACGTCCGCGAGGCGCGCCCGCGCCACCTGCCGCCGATAGTCGAAGCGCGGAAGCCGATCTTGATGCAGGGCCTCTTGGCAGCCGACATCGTTGCCTCTCTGGTGCCGGGCTACGAGACTGGTGTAACACGGACGTGGCTGACTGCCGGCAATGGCTTTGCGCAGAACCTGCACCGCTCGGTGCGCGATCTGTGCCGGCAGTTTGAGAGCGTCGAGATCCACGCCCGGCAATATCGCCTGCGGGAGCCGCCCCGCAAAGACAGCGAGCTCATGTACATTGTGGTGCTTGCCATTTCGATGCTGCGCAAGCTGAGCGAGAAGGCCCGGGATCCGAACGACCCCGACTCGCCACCATTGCCGCCGAGCGTGCTTCCGTCAGAAGAAGGACTGCTGGAAGCCTTGGAGATGGTGAGCGGCGAGTGGAGCCGGGATGGATTCTTGCACAACCTGGTGGCCTTTGCAGCATTGGAAGATTGAGAAATAAAAAAGAGGCAAGAGAAAAGCATTGCAGAGCGCGCTTTGTTGTTGTTGTCTTTTTTTTTTTTTTTTTTTTTAATATTGTGCGAGAGGGAAAGGAGACTCTCATTGTATTCATGTACTTTTTTTCATTTCATCTTTTTTGTCTTTTTTTTTCTGTTCTGTTTCCTTCCTTCGCTCTCTCCTTTATATATAGACATATATATAATTTGTCCTCGCTCTCTGGTTTGATCAACACAAGGAGCATTGCTTTACCTTTTTGTTTACTCCGCTGGGATCAGTCTGTACGCGTCCACCATTGAAAACAATACAATGTTATATTACTATTAAACTACTGTTCATCTTCTGCGCATTTTTTGGGGGGTGAAATCTTCTCACATGTCGTGTACTAACCAGGCGTCATATATGTTATTTTATTCGTCTGCATTTCACGCGACCTTTCTCCTGATTGAAACGCAGCAGTGAAAACGCTGTTCCTTTACTTAGTGTTTGTGAGCTGTTTGTTACATCATGACTTTATCATTACAATATGTTACACCGTTTAACTTTTGGATCAATGCCAATGATATTTACAATTCATCTGCACCTTTGTTTTGTCCCCGTCCTATCAGAATCCCCGCTCTTCCAGCCATGACACCACTTTCTCCTTGTGAAAGCCCTGCCACTCGTTAGCATCTCTTGAGCATATGAACCCCCCTGCTCGAGCTATGCTGCGGAATTCCTTACCTTGATAATGACATGATTTGTCCGCGGGTTGATCTTCGTTTCTAGGTTCAGAGTCTCCTGCAGCTGCTGCGAAAGCGCCCGCACGTCTCCTTCGACTTTCTTGACTTCCGTAGTGCGGTTTGTGCCGCCGGATTTGATCCGGTGGTACACGGGGAGGTTGAGGCTGGTGCTGCGGCTGACGCGGTATGACAACGGCTCATTCGATGTGGTGGCGGCCGCTGTCGAGGGTGCTTGTGGGGAAGGAGTCGTCTGTGAAGACGCGGCCGTGATGTCAGCCGCCGCTGCTGGGAGCGCGGAGAAGGAGCGCAGCTGCAGGCAAGAGCGCGAGGCAGAGAGCGCGCGGAACGCCGGCGCCATGGACAACGACATCTCGTCTCCCGGTATGGGTTGTGGCAGACAGAAGATTTCCCGCGAGCAGCGTCTGAGCGTGTCGCGATATGGGAGAGCCTTAAAGGGACGTCGTCCTGCAGTGCCCATGCACAGAGAGAGAGCTTTCTCTTAGTGCAAAGACTTGCCCATCGCTGCTGCTCACCGCCTGGCAGAAAATTCGACAGCAACGGGGCCGGAGAAACTTAGGTTCCTTTGGTCCCCCTAATCCCACATTTTTGCCCACTGCAATATTCGTTCGTCCATCTTTTTTTCTAGCGAAAGGCCACTGCCCCACACTTCCCACTTTGAACGGCGAAAGCCCTCAAAAAATCCAACACAAGACCATCGCGGGCTTGACGCAAGGCCTCTCTTTTCACACTACACTCCTTTTACGCGTCCCCCTTCACCCCCTCCCCTCCTCCCCCCCTTGCACGCCTCAACCCGCAAAAAAAACCATCATCATGGCTGCCCAGACAAATGGCGCCGCTGCCGGTGCTGGCATCACCCCAGCGTCTGAATTCGACCTCCTCCCCCAGCTTGTGTTGCGCCTCGACCGCCACCTGATCTTTCCGCTCATCGAATTTGCGGCCAGCCAGCTGGAGGAGGACGAGGAGACCGGCGAGAGCAAGGATGAGGACAAGGCGCGCGAGATCGTCAAGGCCAAGTTCGAGCTGCTGAAGAAGACGAACATGACCGACTACGTCGCGAACCTGTACTGCGAGATCGAGAACCTGGATGCCCCGCCGGCCGAGTTTGCCGAGTCGCGCAAGAAGGTGCTGGCCAAGATGGAGCAGTTCGAGGACGACACCAGCAAGCTGCGGGATCTGCTCGGAAACGAGGACGTCGTGGGCAACCTGCGGAGCGACAAGGTGGCCAACTTGGAGTTCTTGAAGAAGGAGCACGATGTAGGTTCACGACCCTTACCCTCTTCCCTCCCTCTCCTTTCCTTTTTGTTTGTTCCTGTCGAAGGTTATGGGGGTCCAGTACGACGGGGGGACGAGGAGAAGAGGAGATAGACAAAAAAATTGGAGGAACTGCTCTTGCTGACACAATCGTGCTAGGTCACCATCGAGATGGTCAACGCGCTCTACGACTTCGGCAACTTCCAGTACAGCTGCGGCAACTACGGCGCCGCGGCCGAGCTGCTGTACCAGTTCCGCGTCCTGTCGACCGACAACGACAAGGTGGCCGCGGCCACGTGGGGCAAGCTGGCGTCGGAGATCCTGACGACCAACTGGGAGTCGGCCATGGAGGAGCTGCAGAAGGTCAAGGAGAGCATCGACAACAAGCTGTTCAACAACCCGCTGGCGCAGCTGCAGCAGCGCACCTGGCTGATCCACTGGGCGCTGTTCCCGCTGTTCAACTTTGAGGGCGCGCGCGACCCCGTGCTGGAGCTGCTCTTCTCGCCCAACTACATCAACACCATCCAGACCGCCTGCCCCTGGATCCTGCGCTACGTCGCCGCCGCCGTCATCGCCGGCCGCAGCTCCTCCTCGGCCGCCGGCGGCCGCGTCAAGAACCTGCTGGGCGTCCAGCAGAAGCAGCTCAAGGACCTGGTCCGCGTCGTCAAGCAGGAGGCCTACGAGTACGCCGACCCCGTCACCGAGTTTGTCCGCGCCCTCTTCCTCGACTTTGACTTTGAGGAGGCCCAGCGCCAGCTGCCCCGCGCCGAGGAGGTCCTGCGCGCCGACTTCTTCCTGGCCGGCGCCGCCGACGCCTTTGTCGACGCCGCCCGCCACCTTTTCTTCGAGTCCTACTGCAAGATCCACGCCCGCATCGACCTCAAGCGCGTCAGCGCCCAGCTCGGCCTCAACGTCGACGACGGCGAGAAGTGGATCGTCAACCTCATCCGCGAAACCCGCCTCGACGCCAAGATCGACTTCCAGGAGGGCACCGTCGTCATGAACCACCCCAACAGCTCCGTCTACCAGCAGGTCATCGAGCGGACCAAGGGCGGCTTCTTCCGGACGCAGGTCCTGAGCGCGGCGGTGACGAGGTAATTCACGGACAGAGAGAGAGGGAAGGGAATGAAAGATTATCCGCGAGATAAAAAGCGACGGGATAAAGGCGCAACGAAGAACAACAAAAAATTTGAGAGAGAAAGTCATGAAATGAGAAGTTGGGGAAAGGGGGGAACACGACACAAAAAGGGACACGCATCTGGCCAGGCAGAGGTTCATTTTTGTATGGGCGTTATTTTGGGCATTGTTTTTTTTTCGTTTCTCTTTTATGACTCTTGTCTTTTCGTCTTGCGGAAACCTGATTGCGAGGGTTTGGAGCGAAGAAACTGTATAGAAAGCAAAATAAAAAGAATCTACACTATAATGTCGTGACGGAATCAAAAGCAAAGACCCCTTGCAGATTTTGCCTGCACTAGATGTTAAAGATAGAGGCATATTTGGCCTGAGAATGCTCGATGCAACTCTGTCCTGAGATTTGAAAACTGAGAATGACCACGCTGAAACCACCCGCTGCAGAGAGAGATGAGATGCAAATAAATTTCCATAGTTTTTCAAAGCATTAGACTCCTGTAGACACGTAGGAGAAACCCCTTCCAGTTTTTGTTCCTCTTTCTATTTTGTCTAATCCGTCATCATATCCATTCGTACTCATGAACATGGGCCCCAATGCTGAAATAAACAACTCCTCCTACCAACGCCATCGCGGACATGCATGCGTTGCCATCACGGCTGCTCCTCCTGTCCAACAATCCACACTTTTCCTTTCAGCATGTCGACCGCCGTGTCGCCCATCCACCAGTCCGCCTGCCCCCCCTTTTGGCTCGGCCATGGCGGCGTCTGCTGGTCGTCCGCCTTGCTCTTCCCCTTCCCATTGTCTGGCGCGCTGTCGCCTGCGCCGCCGCCGCCTCCCTGGCTGCGCAGCTCTGCTCTGCGGTCGGCCCAGTCGAACAGCAGGCGCAGATCAAGCAGGCTGTCGCGCCCTCCGGCGGCGCTGTCGAGGGTGCTCTCGAGCATGAGCCGCGCGTCGATGGTGTTGCTCAGCGTGCGCGAGCTGCTGTCGCCGCCGCCGCCGCCGCCCGTCTCTGACAGCCCCGACGTGCCAATGACGCACGCCTGCTCGGCGCGGCTCATGCCTCTGAACGTGTCCAGGCCAAACAGCCACTCCAGGGAGTCGCTGGCTTGGCTCGTGCCGGAGGCGCCGGGAGGGGGCATGCTCGCCGCCGGCCCCGCGCGGGAGCTGAGCGCCTGCAGCGTGGTCGCAAACGCGCTCTGGTGCGCCGGCCGCCGGCGCAAGTACAGGTTCTGGTTCGTCTGGAACGCTTTCAAGAGCGAGGGATCCCGCGCAAAGGGGATTTCCAGGTCCCAGAACCCGTGGGCTGCCGCGTCGGTGCGGATCGTGACGATGTCGTCTAGGGGCGGGAGCAGACACGGTGTCTGGCGGCGCAGAATCGTTTCGTCGGATGCGACCGGCTGAGCTTTAGTAGAAGCTGTAGACAGCGATAGCGCTGTGGGCTTGAGATAGATCATGATGGGGACAGAAATTGGTTGACCTGTGGAGACATCCTTTGTGACCAGGCAGCGCGGCTCCGTGGCCAGGACCCAGAAATGGCGGAAGGCCTGCAGGTGGGAACCGTTATCTTGGATGCTCGTGGGGAAGATTGGATAGAAAGCCACCAGGAGTGAGGCAATGGCGAGGTTGCTGTTGCTGAATGTCGTCGTCCCCGATCCCAGGAACAGTGCGCCAATCGCCAAATGCGCAGCAAAGTGGCTGCCATACGTCGTATGCGCGTCGTCTCGGCCGTGTAGGGCGCGCAGGCGCCGCAGCACCACCAGGTCCCCGGTGCCGGCCATGACCGTTGCGCACGAGAGGGCCAGGACATCCATGCACATTCGTGCACCGCTCCGCGCAATGCGAGCATCGAAGCTGGCGGCGGGCAGCTCCTGCACGATCTGCATAAACCGGTCCAAGTAGTGCACGAGCATGTCACGCACGCGCAAGTTGGCAGAGCCAGTGTAGCGCAGGGCAGCCGCGAAGCAGAGCCCAGCTATGATCGAGAAGAAGGGCAGATCGAGACTCCGCAGCGCTGCTACGTCATCTAGCTTGAATCGATGACGATACTCCTGGGGCAAGCTGAGCCGCAGCCATTCAAAGGTAGCCTCGACCTTGCTCCACATGATCAGATTTTTGGCGAGCGTGCGCAAAAGCAGGATGTCTGGGCGGACATAGTCAAACTGCAGGACGGAGTCGGGAATGTCCACCTTGCGCGCCACGATGTGGTCCTCCGTCTTCATGAAGATCAGCGCAATGGCAACCGTTGCGGCTGCAGCGGAGCGGTCAAGCACATTGACCAGCTCTACCTTCTTTGTTGATGATGCCAGGCTCAAGAGCTGCTCGGTTATGTGCATGTCTAGCAAACCCTTGCGGTCCCTGCCTTTGCCGAGATTGATGAAGCCCAGGGAAAACGCAGCTGCCAGCCGATATCCTTCGTTCCGCAGAGGGTCCTCTTCGTCCTCGTCCTCCATGCACTCGATCTCGGACATCATGATCTCGCTCATTCTACGGTGCTGGCTGTTGTAATACAGCAAGCCGATGCCCATGATGCCAGTCGTCTGGATTTGGTGAGAGAGATTCAACTCGGCGGCGCCGCGCGGAAGCATGCGCGTAACATGCACCGAGAGCAGGCGGGTTATCAGTGAATCCATGGTGCCAATGTGTGAGACGGCAAGGCCAAGAAGCAGGCCAATGGACGTCATCATGTGCTTGGGGGTGAGGTACTTGAAAGCAACCCACTTGGCAACCGATTTTAGATGCCCGTTGAGGCCCAGAGCAAGAAGGAACCCAGCATGCCGGTGACTTAGGTCGGTGCCGGGCTTGTTGAAAACAATCCAAGACGTGTCGATGCCCTTTGCGCGCGCCGAGATGGCAAGGCCGTAGGCGACGCCTTGGTGGAAGAAGGCCCAGTTGACTTTTTCTTCGGTGAACATGGACTTGTCTACGCCAACAGCCACGTTTGTCGGTTTCACAAAGCAGGTCAGGTTGAAGCCCTGCACATTGAACTTCTGGGTCAGAAGTGGGAAGCGGAAGCCGTAGTTCAGCATGCCGCGTCCAGCAGATGTTGCCAGCGTGCTCTCTGCTATCGTCGTTACGAGCTCCTTTTGGCGCTCCAAGTACTCCGGCTCGGACCAGTTCGGCTGCGGGTTCAGGCGAACGATGCGTGGCTTTGACGAAGAGAGGAGATTCTGTGCTTCGTACAGCCGCTTGTCTTCTCTAAAGAGGGCCTGTATCACGATTTGGCGTTCTTCGCTCTCTGGCTCCTCGGAAGCCTGTGCAGCTAAATCATCTTTGCCATCGTCGCCATGCTCTGCGTTATACGGAGCACGCGGCGGCATCTGACACGAAAAATAAACTGTCAGAACGGAAGCAGAATATGAAAATGAATACGGGGCATGGGCAGTCGCTTACCAATAGGCTGCCGGCGCTATGGAAAGACTGGGGGTCGGCTTTGAGGACAGCATTGATGTCGCCGCGCCCAATGAGCTCGTACAGCTCTTTGTTCCAGTTTGTCGGGGGGTGTTGCTGACACTGATGAATGGCATCTTGAAAAGGCGTGGCAATGCCTTCGGGAAGAGAGTCGAGGACGCGGGCCGTGAATCCACACTTGAACATGGTCTCAACTACGTGGACGCCTGAATCGGAAGGCTTAGACTCGTCAAAAAATCGACGAAACATCAGCGTTCGTGGTGTGATGGCGTCCCAGCGGTGCTCCCCCTGCACAGCGTCTCTGTGGCTCTGCTGGCAGAGAATGGAGTACACGTCGCCAAGAGATGGAAATGGCCCTGATTCTTGACCAGTCAGTCGCAATCGGATCCAGTCCGAGACACTGGGGACATTGGCTGGCTCAGGTAGCGGAAAGGAGGCCGACATGACGTCTGTTCTCTGGTTAGCTATGCATTCTAGACCGCACGGTGAACTGCAGCAAGATTCAAGCTTACCAGAATCATCTACATGCATCACGCTGTCATCGAGCTCGAGCGCATACCACTCGACAAAGGACGGCCATTGTAGCCATCGCGCCATCTGACACACGACGGCTTTCAGGTCTGCGGACGCCGCCGCAGAGACAGTCGAGGACATGACGTCTAGTTTTTCCTCTTCCAGAAAGAGGTGAAGCGCCATGACGATACCCCATGCGGCACTCTTTCTGGATGGATCGGATAGCTGAACCGCTGTGGGCAGATACCCCAGAGCCCCCACAGCCTGCTCGCCTGCCGGGGAGCCTAAAAATCTCTTCGCTAGTCGTATGGCCTCCGACAACGTGTTGTGGCGCGACACCTGGCTGCCCGGCGGCCCAGCTCCGAACGGAGCATTTGCAACCGGGCCTGTGTCCTCAGAAACCCAGCTCCAGGCCTTTGACAATGCCCAGGGATGCATCAATGCGCCGGTTGTCTGCGTCTTCGCAGTCTTTTCTACACTTTCGGAAAAGGTTGACGCGCCTGCCCCGCCAGCGCCGCGAAGAGAGCCGTCCGAGTCCAGGAGCGCGAGAAACATGACGCACAGCTCGGTGACCAAGGCGGTCCACTCCATGGAGGTGGACGCGACGTCCGGCTGGGCCTCCAGCCACTGCATGATGCGCCACCATCCCATGACGACCTTTTCGGCGTACGACGCCGGGAGGACGCTGCGCAGGACGTTCAGGATCTGACGCACGCGCGCCGCTCTGGGCTCCATCTGAATCTGGATCTGGTGGCACCGGCCGTCTTCGTCGACGACGTCGACGACGCCCCTGTCCCGCGGGTAGCGGAGGCTGCTGACGTGGACATCCGCATGCAGCGGGGCCCTGGGGGTCTCAAAGATGTCGCCGGTGGCGTCGGCGGCGTAGCGGTTGCGGTTGTGGAAGGACAGCGGGGGGATGGCGACGGTGGTGAGCTCGCTCCAAGGGGCCTGGATGCTGAGCTGGCGCTGGCCGCCGTCGCCCTCGGAGAGGATGAGGATCATGGCCTGGCCGCCGTCGTAGATGCGGCAGGAGTCGGCGACGTTCTGGGCCTTGCGGTGCTGGCCCCAGGTGATGGAGGTTGTGGTAGTAGTGTCGGTGGCGGCGCCGCGCGCGGCGGGGCTCGGGCGGGTCTGCATGTGGAGCGTCAGCAGCTGCAGGCGCTTGTCGATGGTGTCCTGGATGCAGACCAGCAGGTAGTTGCGGTCGTGCTCGTCAACGGAGTAGGGGGTGCCGACGACGATGAAGACCTTGCAGAGCTTGGCGGCGGGGGTGTTGGAGAGCGAGTAGCGGATGTTGGCGGCGTCCATGGACAGGCTGTGGATCTTTGTGAAGACGATCTCCTTGGCGAGGCCGTTGAACTCGGGGTCGTCCAGCTCCATGTTGTGGAAGCCCTCAAAGTCGCCGCCGGAGCGGAGCTCTTCGAGGAGCCCGTCGACGGGGGCCTCGAGCAGGCTGTTGAGCGTCTGGTTGTAGGAGAAGCTGCCGCCGGCGCCGGCGGCAGCAGCGTAGCCGGAGCTCGAGCGGCCGCGCTGGCTGCCGTGCGAGTCAATTCGCCGCCCGCCGCCCGCAGCAGCCGATGCGGGCGCGGCCGGCGGCTCGGAAAAGAGCGGGCGCTCGTGCGACGCCGAGAGGTCGGCGCGGGCCAGCAGGGAGCTGACGCGGCGGGACTGACGGCGAGACACGTTGCCGCGGTCCTGCTCGAGCGAGAGGGCCTTTTCTAGAGCGCCGTCGCCGTCGCCGCGGTCCTTGTCGCCGCCGCCAGCAGCGAGCCGCTCGCTCTTGCGCGTCTTCTTGACGGCAAGCGTCCCGCCGCCGCCGCCGCCACCCCCGCCCACGCTCTCGCGGAAGCTGGCGTGGTGGGGCGTGGTGGCGCCGCTGGCGAGCCCGGGCTGCATGGAGCTGCGGCGGCGCGCGGCTTTGGTCTTTGGCGCGCGCCGGCGGCGGGTGAACGGATCGCCGCTGTTGGCGTAGGTCATGCGCCACACGGTGTACATGCTCGTCTCGCGGTTGACGGTGACGGCTAGGATGAGGCTGTCGGCGGCCTTCTTGCCCTGCTGCGCAATGGATTCGACATGTAAGATCTCCTCGGCCGGGTCGAGAAACGGGCCCCCTGCCGCCTTGCTCGTGCTGCGGGGACCGCGATCTTTGCCGGACCGGTCGGGCTGCGTGACGACCAGGCCGATCTCTAGCATGGGGTCCGTGAGGCACACGAGCCGCGGCCACCCCGAGTCGCTGGCGGTCTCCAACGGCATGTCCCACATGGAATCGAGCGTGGAGCTGAGCCGCAGCGGCAGCGGCTTTGGCTTTCCGAGGCTGGCGGTCGAGAAGGCCTGTGCGGACGTCTGGCTGGACACGGGGAGAATCTGCGACGACACGAACGAGTTGGGTGGCACGCGCGGGAATTTGAGCGTCATGGGCACGGTGGTGTCGACCTTGGACCGGCGCTGAATTATGACGCCGCAGGGTGCGGCAATGGCTGACTCGACCTCGAAAGGCATGTGGATGACGTGGTCGCCGCCAGAGAAGGAGTAGACGTGGGCCTGCGTCTTGAGAAAGACGACGAGCGACTTGGCCAGGTCGGGCATGCCCGCCTGGGATTTGGGTTTTTGCTGGCTGCGGGCGCCGTGGGCAGCAGAAGCAGAAGCAGAAGCTAAAGAAGAGGAGGCGTTGGCGTCGGCATCGTCTTCGCTTGTTGGGAAATAGGCCAGCAAGGCCTTAGAGATGGGCTCCTTCTCAACGTCATACCGGAGGCATCTGCCCACCTCGCCGCCCCTGGACCAGATGACACAAGTTGCGGTCGTGAGCAGCTCGTCGTCGCCATTTTCATCGGCATAGAGGTCCCAGTCATAGAGATCCGGCGACGGGTCGGGCGGCAAGATGTTTTCGGCGATGGCAAAGTGCAGTCCGGCGGGCACGTGCACCCCGAGGGATGTCACGGACGCCATACTCAGGTCATTGGACGGCCATAAATGGGGAGAGGAGGTGTTGAGCAGAAGCAATGGGGAGAAGGTGTGCTGGTTCGGTATTAGGCTGCGAGAGACGCAATTATGGTGTCAAGGACGACGTGCCAGAAAGGCTAGAAATTGAAGCTCCCACTTTTTGCAGCAACAGCAGGTGCTAACTACACTACAGCGCATTGGTGATTGGGAGACGCGGGCGCGTTGCGGGGAACGCGACCATACCAGGCAAGTGCAAGGCCGGGCCAGCCAAGCCAATGTGTACGGTAGCGGAAGGCACACCCGCGCCCACGCCCACTGAGCCAGTCAATCAAAGTAGTTACTAAGCCTAAGCCACTAAATCTGGCTGATGCTTTTGACGCCACACTCCTGGCTTAAGCATAATAAGGCTTAAAGCATAGGTAATTAAATAATTAAATTAGAGCATTAACAGGTACATAACTACAAGTTGCAGGCGCTAACAGCTCCCCAGTTGACAGCTCCTTCCTTCCTGCCTGCGACGTAATAATACTACCCGACTTGTGCTCTCTCTATTAAGGGCAGAGCTCTGACGCAGCTCCCAATCACCACAATCCCACTCCCGCTCCCACTTCCACTTCTACTTCCACTCCCACTCTCTCCACTCTCATTCTTTCACCGACTGCTGCGTGCTCTCCGAAGTGTGGCACGACTGAGCAACAATACGGAAGACAAAATCATGTCTATGCAGCGCACATGTCTGCAGCTATGTCAGACGCGCAACCAGAGCTAGACGATGGCGGAGGTCGCAGCGCAGCGAAGGGGAAGGGGAAGGCGCCAGAGGTAGACAGCAGCACCAGCGGTGACGAGACAGGAGCGGCGTCTGCTGGGGATCGTGAGACCGCCGAGGGTGTCGAGGGCAAGCAGCCGCACTTAGTAAAACGGAAGGCCGAGGCTAGCGGCGCCGGTGGTGAGCCGGACGAAGGTGGTGCCGCGGCCGGCGGCAATGAAGACGATGAAGGAGAGGACGATGAAGAAGACGACGAAGATGAAGACGACGATGACGATGAGGACGACGAAGAAGACGATGAGCCTCGGCTAAAATACGCAAGGCTAACGCACAGCCTGGGCGGTGTCTATCGGAACGGCGACGCGACAAGCGCCTTCCTCGTCGCCGGGGACAAGATGGTGAGCCCCGAATTGTCTGTTTTCAGAGCCGCGGCTGTCTTTCGTACTAACATCTGCTCCGCCAGATTGTCGGCACGCACAACGGAAATATTGTAAGTTTCTGAAATGATCATGGACCGCCTTTTCCTGATCTTCTTGCCACTAACTTGCCGACAGCACGTTTTCCAGCTGCCTACGTTCCATCCCCTTCGCGTCTATCATGCCCACTCCGCGTCCGTCACCGCCATCTCCATTTCGCCCTACCCTCCCCCCCTGCCCAATCTCAAACCAGAACAGCTCAACAAGATCGTCGCTGAGAGCGCCGGCGCCTCGCAGCCAGGATCCCGCCAGTCGGATGCCATGTCCCCAAATGCCTCGCCGCGAAAAACACGGGAACCGACGCCGGTCCTGAACATTCCCTCCAACAATATCTACATTGCTACCGCTTCGACAGACGGCAATGTCTGCATCCAGTCGCTGGTCGATATGAAGGATGTGCAGCTTCGCTACTTCGGCCGCCCCGTACAGACTGTCGCTCTGTCGCCCGATTACCGGCAAGACCGTACCTACTTATCTGGCGGCAAAGCCGGCCACCTCATCCTAACCGTCGGCGGCCAGATAGGCCGGAGCACGTCTACTACCGTAGGCACGGCCGCTGCCGCTGCTTCGGGGTGGCTCGGGAGCGTGGGACTTGGCACCAACACGGGCAAAGACACCATTCTCCATACTGGCGAGGGAACTGTGAGCAGCATCAAGTGGTCTCTGTCGGGAAAATATGCAGTCTGGCTCAACGAGCACGGCATCAAAATCATGCGGACCAAGGTCCTTCTCGACAGCGCCGACGCCGAGAGCGCCTGGAAGCGGATCGGCCACATAGACCGGCCGCAGACAGAGGAGTGGGATACAATGGCGAGCGTGTGGCAGGGGCGCGCAGAGTGGATCGACGAGCAAAATGTATCCGCAGACGAGGATGCCGAGTCCAGCGAACCGGGTACTGAGCTCTCTCCAGCGGCCGAACGACTTCGAGAACAGCAGGCGAAGAATAACAAAGCGATCGAGCGACTGCTCGTTGGCTGGGGAAGCACAATATGGATCATCCATGTGCACCCTGGCGGTGTTGGCGTGGGCAAGAATGCCGGCGAGCGCACCGTAGGACGAGCCGAGATTGTAAAGATGTAAGTTTATCCCCTCTCATTCTGTTTTCTAGGCGCATCGACAGCTGATGCGGCGACTGCAGCCTCCGAATGGACTGCATTATATCCGGAATCTCGCTCTACACACAGAACCTTCTTCTGGTCTTGGCATACTGTCTGCCGGACGAAGACGAGGATGAGGACGAGGAAGCCAGAAAGCCGATCGTTCGTGGCCATCGCCCAACAGGATCGACGGCCTCCAGCAGCAGCGAGCCGACTGGCGGGATTCGCCGCCGCCAAAACAACCAACCGCCTGAGCTGCGGCTCATTGATCTCACATCGCAAGCAGAGGTGGACAAGGACGGTCTCAGCGTCAGCCGCTTCGAGCGGCTGACTGCCGCCGATTATCACCTCGGCGTGCTCCCTGCCCAGACGGCTGCTGCGGCTGCCGTCTCATCCAGAGGCGCGCTTGAAGCGATTGCCGGTATTGGAGCGGACATGTGGAATGCCGCCATCAATCCAAGGGCGCTTTTCAGCTCCAACGCGAGCATCGAAAGCAGGAACAGCAACGATGCGGCGTCGGGCTCCAAGGCAGTGAGCGCTTCCAACACGCTGCGCCCAGGATCTGCCGCGTACGCGGCAGTGATGCAGCAGCAGAACGTGCATCCATCTCTCGCCAAGACGGGCGTCAAGATTTTCATCCACAGCCCCTACGACTGCATCGTCGCCACCAAGCGCGACCTCTCGGACCACCTCGCCTGGCTGCTGGAGCACCAGGAGTACCAGAAAGCGTGGGAGCTCGTGGACGAGAATCCGGAAGCGGTGCCTACGGCAGCCGAGCGCCTCTCCTTGTCCGGGGCGGGCGGTGCGCCATCGACGCCCGATCAGTCGTCTGCGCAGGCAACACAGGTCTCGGACGATTTCTACCCCGACTCTGTGCTGGACGCAATGAGCCGCGAGGCCAACGCCCCTGCGGAGCGTGAGAAGCGGCGCATCGGCGAGCTGTGGATCAAGGAGGTCGTCGACACGGGCGACTGGGTCCGCGCTGGGCAGATCGCTGGAAAGGTGCTGCGGAGCTCCAGCCAGTGGGAGAAATGGTTCTGGACCTTTGCGGGCTCTGGCAATTTTGACGAGATCACCAATTTTATTCCCACGGAGCCGCTGAACCCGCCCATCCCGCGCACCATTTACGAAGTCGTGCTCGGCCACTATCTCAAGACCGATAAGCCGCGGTTCCGCGAGCTGCTCGAGCGGTGGCCCACAGAGCTGTTCGACATCAACACGATCGTGACGGCGCTAGAAAACCAGCTCAACTACAGGGACGTCCGCGAGGACAGCGTCGAAGACGGCGAGAAGGGCCGCGACTGGCGCATCGTCATGGAGTCGCTCGTCCGGATGCACGAGGCCAACGGGCGGTACCGCGAGGCGCTCAAGTGCGCTATTCGGCTGCAGGACGCCGACACGGCATTCCGCCTGATCCGCGACAACCATCTGGCGGAGGCGGTGGTCGACGACATCCCGAGGTTTCTCATGCTGCGCGTACCGGCTGACCGAGCCGACACGATGACCGCTAGCGAGCTCGAGGAGGCCACGGCCGAAGCGGTGACGCTGCTGGTCGACGAGGCGCAACACGGCCTGGTGCAGCCGCCGGCGGTGGTCGCGCAGCTGCAGGAGAAGGAGCTTCACCTGTACACGTTCTTCTACTTCCGGGGGCTGTGGAACGGGGACGGCCTCCGCGACCACCAAGGCGAGTCGCACGAGCGACTCATAGTCGAGAGCCGGGTGCAGCTCGACGCCTTTGCAGATCTCGCCGTTCATCTCTTTGCTCTCTTTGACCGGCCGCTGCTCATGGACTTTTTAAAGTCATCTACCTCGTACTCTTTTGAGAAGGTCAGGCCTTCCTTTTTTCCTCTCTATTGAGTTCCAAGTGCCTTGTAAAGCGAACATGCTAACACATCTTTAGGCCGCTGCCGAGTGCGAGAAGCTCAACTACATCGACGAGCTTGTCTATCTCTACTCCAAGACAGGGCAGATGAAGCGTGCTCTGTACCTCATCATTGACCGCCTCGGCGATGTCAGCCAGGCTATCGCGTTCGCGAAACAGCAAAACGACCCCGATCTCTGGGAGGATCTGCTGACCTACAGCATGGACAAGCCTCGGTTCATCCGGGGCCTGCTCGAGGAGGTCGGCACCGCTATCGATCCTATCACCCTTGTGCGGAGGATCCCGGAGGGACTAGAGATCGAGGGGCTGCGCGACGGCTTGCAGCACATCATGAAGGAGCACGAAATCCAGCACAGCCTCAGCGCCGGGGTGGCGCGGGTGCTGCGCAGCGAAGTGAGCCGGGCCCAGGCGACGCTCCGGAGCGGGCAGCGCCAGGGTATCAAGTTTGTGGTGCCGACGGTAGACGAGACAGAGAAGGACGAGCAGCAGGAGAAGCCCTCGGAGGCGGCCAATCCTGGCCCAGATGGCGGCGATGCCGATGCAGACAAAGAGGTAGTCGCGGAGCCCAAAAAGTGGTCCCCGGGGCACTGCGCCAAATGTCTCGAGCCGTTTACGGAGTCGGGCACGGAGATGCTGGTCGGGTTTGCCTGCGGCCACGTCTTTCACCTCACCCACCTTCTCGACTTGAAGCCCGGCGAGGCGGACGAGCTAGGATTCGGCATCGACAGCGAAGTTCTTCGCGCCGGTCTCAACAGCCGCCGCACTCTGCTCGGCACCAAGATTACACACGCGCGGCTGCTCAAGGACCGAATAAGAGATGGATGTCCAGTCTGTGTGAAGCCGGTAGTGTCTGTATAGCATTCCATTGTCACGAGGCGTAGAAGGGTGGATACGACAAGCATATGCCCTTTATTTTCCCTTTTTGTTTTTGTATTTCGTCTATACTGTATATATGTGACACCCGTCTTTCAACCGACAGGCTATCTGCGCGAAACAATATACCTCCAGCATATATGTTTTTTTTTTATCTTAAGCATCCAGCTCGATTCTGCCTCGTGCTTATCCAGGAAACCCTCCGCGTGCCATTTTCTTTGCTCGCTGGTCGCGGCGGTTGTGGTTTGCCCGACTGCCCTTGTGCGCCTCCTTGCGCCGCCGTGCCTGCTCCGTCTCCTTCTCTCCCGTGGGCCCCGCCACGTTGCCTCCTCCTCTTCCTCCCCCTCGTCCGCCGCCGCCGCCTCGTCCGCCACCGCGGCCGCGCCCACCGCCGCGCCCGCCTCGTCCTTCGGAATGAGACGGCGCGGCGCCACCGTCTTCATCATCGTCCTCGCTGTCTGGTGCCTGCCAGGCGGTGCGGGCCAGCTCGGTCTGGGCGCCGCTAAAGGTAGCAAACTTGGCCTCGAGGCGGCGGCGCTGCTGGGGGTTGCGGGCGAGCATGAGGGCCCAGCCCTCGATGGCCTCGTCGGCCATGCCGGTGTCGTCGCGGAGGCGGGCGCGGGCGGGCCCGCGGCGGGTGGCGGCGTCGCGGGCAAAAGTGGCGGGGGCGGCCTGGTAGGCGGCGAAGAGGGCGCGCTCGGCAGCCTCTTGCAGGCCGTCTCCCTCTTCGGCGGCCGCGTCGACGGTGCCGCCGACGTCGGCGGCGTCGTAGGTGTCGTCGCGCTCGTCGTCGTCGGCATCAAAGGTCGCCAGCGCCGACAGGATGGCGGCCTTGGCAGGGGCGCCGGCGCGGTCGCGCAGCACGTCGTCGGCCGTGGTGGCGGCGCGCTGCTTGCCAAAGTGCAGCTTGCCGGCGGTCTCGGCGGCCAGCAGCAGCGCGTCGTCGTCGTCGTCTATGTTGCCGCTGCCGCCGTGCAACGATGGCAGCAGCGGAGGCGTGGCGTGCGGGGCCAAGTCGACGTGTGCGGCGCGCGCGCCGTCCGCGAGCAGGTTCTCGGTGCGGTCCGCATCCGCGAGGTGCGCGGGCAGCGCGCCCTCGAGCAGGTGCGCCACCACCTGCTCGGTGTCGTCGGCGTACTCGTCCAGCAGCTTGGCCACGAACGCGGAGCCCAGGTCCGGGAACAGGTCCTGGATCTGCGCGATCTGGCTTAGCTTGTGCGGGTGCAGGCCACCGGATCCCTGGCCGGCTTCTAGGTCGTTGACACCGGCCGGCGCCGCCGCCGACTTGCCCTTGTCCAGTTTGCGCTTCCGCCGCCTCTGCGGCGGCACGGCCAGACCACTGCCGCTGCCGCCCCCTGTCTGGCGGTACTGGGCGAGCTCCTGCAGCGCGGGCAGGACGCGGCTCGCAGATGGCCCCGTCGCCGCGGCCCGCTGCTGCACCTGCTGGACGACGGGCGTGGCCGTGACCAGCTCGGCCACCAGCGAGTCGCGCGGGTCCGCCTTCTGCTGCTCCTGGGCGGCGCCGCGCAGCGCATACAGTACGTCGGACAGCAGCGCGTAGCGCGGCGTTGCGCCCTCGGTTAGGGCCACCAGGCACAGGTACAGGTGGGTGACGATGCTCCGCCGCAGCGCCGCGTCGTCTGTGCCACGGAAGCCGCCCACCAGCGCATCTAAGTAGTCGCTGCCCGCCAGCAGCAGCGCGCCCGCGGCCGGCCAGGCGCTCACCACAAAGTTGGCGCGCCGCAGCCGCTCTTCTGCTGCGCGCAGCTCGCTCTGCTGCCCGCCGTCCAGGCTCTTGATGAGCGCCTTTTTCAGCGCCGACAGCGACGCCTCCGCCGCGTCGACTGAGGATGCGGGCAGCGCCGCGAGCATCTGCCCCGCGCGCCGCTTGCCGTACACGCGGCACAAATCAGCCAGAAATTCCCACTGTAGCAGGCTACTCGGCGGTCTTGGCGCCTTCAGCAGCCGCTCGGCAAGAAGAAACAGCCCCCTCCTCAGCACCTCGGCAGGTGCGTGTGCAGCTGGAAGCGCCTCGCCGCCGGACGACCCCAGCGCGGCCGGGCCATCTTGCGCCAAGCAGCGGACTACGGAGGTGAGAAAGAGCGGGACGCTGTCGTCTTTCAGAGATGTCGAGGCGAAGCTGGTGTCGGGAAGAGCAAGGTGGGCCTTGACCAGAGAAAGCCACGACTCGAGGCACGCCGTCCAGTCTGCCGCAGGGATCTGTTGCCGCCAAGTCGCTGATTCTGGAAACGGCGCAAAGGCGGGCAAGGCCGTGGCCATGTCCGACTTTTGTGTGAGATGATTGAGGGCTGGAAAGCTCAGAGTATGTAGTTGGATTCGGTCCCCCGCAGTACTAAAGGATGTCGTGCTGTCCTCTCTTCAGAAGAGTTTGTCTGTGGCAACGTGAAGCAAGGCAGTGTAGAGCGAGACGATATGTTTCTCTTTCTTTTTTTTTTTTTTTTGCCCTTTTCTCCTGTCTCTTATTAATGGGCTACGATGATGCTGATATACTACGATGCCATATAAAGAACTCTCCAAACTGCTTATTTTTGCCTACAGCCACGGAACTTGTGCCCCACATCTCCATGCAGCCAAACGCACATTTTGGCCGCCGTGAGTCAAGCGGCAGAGCAGCCAAACGGCTGGCGTAGCAGACCAAGCGGACTTTAAGCTCACACTAAAAGAATTCACGGCGCTATTCAAGCTTGAACAATAAGGCTATGCTGGTATTTCGAGGTTTGCCATCCGCTAACTAAGTAGCCCTATATCTGTGTCTGTCTTTCTTGTATGCCTCTGGCCGTGCCTCGCAAAGGCTGCCAACGATATCATCAAGAGACCTCTCTCTGAGCCTGCCACCACACTTCTATGCAAGAAAAAACATCATCCTAATGCTATATAGATATATAGATATATAATTGTACATATACATCAAACCGTATGGATCCTAGAATGAAGACAGAAGAGTTTTCACGCCAACAAACGCCGTTTTGTGATCGTCAGTCCCCCTTCTTTCGGGGGACGTATAAAACAGACATCTAGAACGTACAAGGAGTTCACGAGAAAAACAAGCACGCTTCTCAAAAGTCCCACAGGCACCATTCGCGCTTCGGCGGCACTTCTGGCATCTGGCCGACGGCGAACCGCCCCGACTGCATAAAGATGGCGTACTGCGCCTGCACGGCAGGCGTGTAGGCCTCCGGCTTCAGCTCCGTGTCTTCGTTGTACGCCGGGGCGCCGTTCGGGAACCAGATCTTGGCGGGCTTGCCGTCGGGCCTCTGGAACACGGGCGTCTCGACGCCCTCCTTCTCCTGGTATGCCACGGGTTTGCCCTTGAACTGCACCAGACGGCCGGTGCCAGGGTTGCGCACAGCGTACGAGTCGAGAGGCGGGTGTTGCTTTGTGGCATTGGGTCCGCCAGGATCGGCCGCAGGTGTCTGAGCAGCAGCAGCTGCAGCTGGGGCGGCTGAGCTGGCGTCCGGCTTCGCGAAGGCGCCTAGGCCGCCTGTTGCGCCCATGGAAGACGGCTGGCCAAAGGGCGAGGATTTTTGTGCTGCAGCTTGCTGGAACGGGTTCGACGCCGAAGATGCACCGGCAGCAGTGGTGGATGTTTGACCAAACGGCGAGGCGGTCGTGCTCGCGCCGCCTGCCGACTGGGCATTGATCGCGGCCGCAAACGGATTGGCCGGCGCTGCCTGCGGCTGGCTCGGCTGCCCAAAGGCGCCTGTCGTCATAGTTGTTGTTGTTGTAGAAGGGGTTGCGCCGAACGGGTTGCTGGGCGCGGCCGCGGCCGGCTGCCCAAACGGGCTCGTCGTTGTTGCGGTGCTGCTGCTGGCAGGCTGGGTCGTGTTGGATAGAGCAGAGAAGGGACTTGCAGCGGCGCTCCCGCCCGCAGCAGCGGCGGCAAACGGCGACGGCTTTGGTCCCAGGCTCGACGGTTGGCCAAACCCGCCACTGCCGGCTCCGCCGCCGCCACCGCTTTGCGACGGCTGTCCGAAGACGCTGCCGCCGGTACTACTTGGGCTCGCGCCAAATGGGCTTGCGCCCTGTCCGAGCTGCGAAGGCTGGCCGAACGCGCTGCCGCCGGTGCCCGCGCCCGCCTGCGCAAACTTTGAGAAGCCGCCACCAGCGCTAGGCTGCTGTTGCTGCTGCTGCTGCTGCTGCTGCTGCTGCGCTCCAAAGCCTGATGACGCGCCGAACGGGTTTGGCTTCTGGCCGAGCGCCGACGGCTGTCCGAAGGCGGAGCCGCCGCCTCCGCCCAGCTGGGAGGGCTGGCCAAAGGCCGAGCCGCCTCCTCCAAGCGCCGAAGGCTGCCCAAACGCGGATGTGGTTGTTGTCGTCGTGGCTGCCTGGCTAAAAGGCGAGCTCGTCGATGGCGCGCCGAATGCCGAGGTGCCGGCGCCCGCCATCGACGACTGCCCGAATTTGGGCGCCGCAGCGCCCAGCTGAGACGGCTGGCCGAAGCCAGACGAGGCCGCGGCCTGGCCGAACGCGGGCTTGGCCCCAAACGCCGACGGCGCCCCAAAGGCGCCGGTGGCGGCCTGGCTCGGCTGGCCAAATGCGCTGCCAGTCGACGACGACGATGCCGTCTGCCCGCCTAGCGCGCCAAAGCCGCCCGGCGCCGGACCCTGCTGCTGCTGCTGCTGCTGCTGCTGCCGGCCCTCGGCAAAGGCGCCCGTCGTGCTCGGCAGCGAGTTGGCCTTGCAGATGTCCAGCCGGTTCGGGTGATGCTGCTCGGCCTGCAGCACGTAGCGCAGGGCGTCGCCCGGACTCTTGACCGCCTTCTCGATCTGCTGCTGCGTCTGCCGGTATAGCGCGTCGATGTCGGCCACGGCCGCCTGCGCGTTGTTCGCCGCCGCCGCCTTGTAATAGTGCAGCCGCAGCTCCTCGAAGCTCTGCTCCGTCTGCGCGCCTCCGAACAGCTGGCCGGGAGCGTTCCGCCCGGGGCCGTACGACGAAAAGATCCACGTCGGCCGGTCCTCGGTCAGGTCTTTGACGATGGCCGCCTCGGAGATGTTGTAGGCGTTAGCCGGCTGCTGGCCCGCCGAGGACGCCGTCGTGCCGGTCGTCCCGCCGCCCCCGGGCGGGGCGCCGAAGGCGCCAAATCGGTTGTTCGACGTCGTGTTGTTGATGTTGTTGTTGTTTGCGCCAGGATGGTCGAAGCGGCAAGAATCTGGGGCGGCAGAGCGGCATGTCAGAGCAGATGGACGGGAAAAGGAAAAGCTACAAGAGAACACTCACCACCAAACCTGCAGTTTCCCTGCAACCAGAATTTGCAAACCACCATGGCTATGTAACAGGCGCAACGGTTACATGCCTGGAAAGACGTCGAGGAGAGCAGGAGAGCAAGAAAAGATTGAGAGCGCGGTGAAGAAGAGAGAGACGACGATGATCGCTGGAGCAGCAAACGCTCTCCGCGAGAAAAAGCACGGACGCGTCTAAGAAAATAAAAGCGGGGCCAATCAGATCCCAGGGCAGGCTGGCGCGGCTGGCTCTTAGTGCGGCTGTCCCGTTACAGGGCCTTATGCGCTGTGGAGGCTCTACAAATGCCCTGTAGCTGTTTTGCTTTGTAAGATACTAATTACCTCATGTACAAATGCTTCTTATCTCACATGTATCTTACGTATGTATCACGGCTTGTAGAGCAGGCTCTCACGTTCATCTCACTTTTACCTCTAGAATGCGATACGACGACTCCTCTGTGATTATCAACACAATGGAACTGATTTCAGATTGGCCACTACAGCAATAGCTAGCTACCCCAGCGTCGCCTTGATCATCGGAATCAGCTGGTTCGTCACGTAGCTGGGGCTGCGCCAGTCGCTCCAGTCGTGGTTCAGCAGCCCCCAGCCCTCCTCAAAGTCCTGCTTGCCCGACCGGATGTAGTAGCTGCCGGCCAGCACCCAGATGGTCCAGCCGGCCTTGAGCGACGGCAGGTAGCTCGCCAGGCAGCTGGCGTACACGCCCTTGTACGTGGAGGCGTCCATCTGGAAGCCAAACTCGGTCATCATCACGGGGATGCGCAGCGGCGCGCTCGCGCTGCTCATCGCCTGGAACCCGTTGCCCTCGAGCGTGCTCTGCAGCGAGCTGCAGCTCTTGGCGCTGTTCTGGTAGTTGTGCAGCTCCAGCACGATCTTGTCGCCGTACCCCTTGAAGTCGTCCAGGCTGAACTTGCCCGTGCCGGGCGTCAGCGCCTTGCCCTGCGTCACCGGCGACAGGTACGTGTCGTACGACAGCCCCGACAGGAAGATGAGCACGCCCGGGTGCGCCGCGTGGATCGCGTCCGCCCCCTGCCGCACGAACCCGTACCACCCCTGCCAGTTGTACGTCTTCTCCGCCGCCGCGTTGCCGCTCGGCTCGCGCGGCTCGTTGCGCAGCGACATCGACACCAGGTTCGGCCAGCTCTTGCCGTGCGTCGCCATGTACGCCAGCCCGCGCACCCAGTTGTCCACGTTGAAGTACGTGTCCCCCCACCACGAGTTTCCGTCGTTGGTCGAGCAGCACCACTCCGCCTTGGAGATGTGGTTGTCCAGGTGCACGTAGATCTGCTGCTTCGCGCACTCGGCCGCCACGGCGTCAAACACCTGCGGGCAGCGTCAGCAAGGGCTCTTCTTCTTCTTCTTCTTGTGTCTCTGCATCTGCTCCTCGATTCTCACCTGCAGCCGCGTAGTCGACGCGTTGAACGACGGGTTCTTGGCCAGGATCTGGCTCAGCACCTTTGGCCCGTTCGTCGCCCCCAGCGCCTTCTTGAGCGACGCCTCGATGGTAATGTCCTGCCCGTTGTTCTCGTAGATCTCGTCGATCATCTGGATCGCGTACGTCAGCCGGATCGCGTTCATCCCCACGCTCTTCATCTTGGACACGATCGTCTCGATGCTCTGGTACTGCAGGCCCTCTGGAAGCATGGCATCCGCCGCCCCGGGCCAGTTCGCTCCCGCATACGTCACATTCTTCCCGGTGGTGTCGAGAATCATGCGCCCGGACGTCACCAGCGGAGCGTTCGGCCAGGAGCCGTTGGATGCGGAGAGAGAACCCGCGCTCGGCAAGCTGACTGGCGTCGCCGCCGCTTGGCCGACGAGGCCAGAGAGCAGAGAGCAGAGCAGCCCCGACAGAGATTTGACGTTCCAATGTGCAGCCATATCAGCAATCCGAGTTCAACCTCGTCCATGCAGGCGAGAAAAGATCATCAGAAAATGTAGATTCTTTATTAGGGCAGACGATTTCTATTTATCTATGGCCTTTCCGCCCCTAGCCTCCGCTCACTTTACAAAGTAAATTTGCGCCGGGGTTTGATTCGCTCCACCTCTCGGTTCAACTTGTATAAATTGCCAAGTTGTAGCGTCGGGTCTGAAAGTGCGGATGCATTATGGCAAAAGAGAGTTATTTCACTACATATATTATGAAGCCAATTTATTATCAGAGCAATTTATTCCAGCTGCGCGCATCCCTCAGGCCCTTGCCAGATTTTCACGCTCTTTTCCATCATTGCAAAGTCGAATATGGCAAAAGGGTGAAAAAGGGGAGATTTACTGCCTGTGGGCATCACATTGAATGCAACATATGCCATAGAAAATTTCGAACACGATGCCATCCCTTGGCCCCTTTTGATTCTGCTTCATCCTTGCGCAAGAGTTGGAACCATTTGGTGTCGTCACCTCGTTTCCACTGTGGTTAGCGATCCTCTTCTCACGATGCTACTGATTTTGGGACAGGTGATGATCCCAGGTTGCACAATCCACGGGCAAAGCGACAACTCGTTTTTAAATTTAAATTAATTGTCCAGTGTAAAAGGAACAAGCATTGTCTTAGACCTGGTTTCCTGCTTCACTAGCATATTTCCCAAATTTATTTCGTGTTATTCTCCTGCCTCTTGCTAGTAGTTATGGACATGTCTACATTCTCATCTAGCATCAAACTGGGACGACAAGTTTGTTAACGGCAGCGTGACCTGCAAAATATTGTACATATGTACCTTCTGTTGAACGACCGCCCAGGCCTACTCTTTGAATCTGGTGCTCTCCTAGGCTTGGCCAGATGGTTTTTACTTCAATGCGCTTTTGTGCTCTCTCGGTTCGGTTTCATCTCGCGTAGTAGACCTCGAGCTGAGCTGGACCGTCTCTTTTTATGCCCGCGGCCGAAACTCCACCATCGGCCCGTCTTTCAAGCTGGTGAACGTGTCGATCAGCTGGTACTCTTCGGCGCGGTGCCGGCCCCACTCGGAGCCCAGCTCGCCCTCGCCCGCGTTAGCGGCGCCTTCAGGCGACGACGCCGTCGCCCGCCGCAGGTCGTACAGGAACAGCACGCGGGCCAGCGTCGTCGTCATCTCCACGTAGGCCAGGCCCTTGCCGATGCAGCCGCGGGGCCCGATGCTGAAGGGGCAGAACGCCGACTGCGCGCGCGCGACGTCCTCCGCGGTGACGGCGGCGGCGGGCTCCTTGCTGGCGGCGTTGGCGGGGAAGCGGAGCGCGGCGCCCGCGAGCCACCGCTCGGGGACGTACGAGAAGGGCGCCGGGTAGTAGGCCGCGTTGTGGTGGATGGTGTAGTGGGGCGTGCCCACCACGGTGCCCGCGGGCACGCGGTGGCCGTCGATCACCATGCCGCCCGCCAGCACCTCGCGCGGCAGCAGCCCGCCCACCGACGGCGACAGCCGCATCGCCTCGTCAATGCACGCCCGCAGGTACCCGCAGCCCGTCAGCGCCGCCCCCTGGTGGATGTCCTCGACCGTTGTGAACGCCGCCCGCACCTCCTCCGTCGCGCGCGCCAACGCCGCCGGGCTGCGCACCAGGTAGAACAGCGTGGCCGCCATGGCCGTCGATGTCGTGTCAGAGCCCGCAATGATCCTGTCAAAAAAAAAAAAAAAAATCATGTCAGCAATAAGGCCTACGCAGACGGCACGCGCGTAAAGCACAAAAAGGGATTACACGCACAGCAGGTTTGACTCGCCCCACAGCTCGGGCGTGCTGAAGCCGGCCCCCGTTTCGGGATCGCGGGCCTTGAGCAGGTGGTAGAAAAAGTCACGGCGGTCTGTCTCGTCGCCCAGCTTCGTCCGCTCTGCCAGCTGCGACCGGCTGTACGTCATGTACTTGGCGCGCCCCGCGGCGATCTTGCGGAAGAGAACCTTGTCGAGGCTGAGCTTGTCGATGATAGGCATGGTGCCGCACTGCGCCTGTCAGCTGGAATGCAAGACGAAACGAACAAGGGAGGAGGAGGCTCTGCATACAATCAAATGGCGCTGGGCTGCCACGCCGACCAGGTCAATGGCATAGCGGTTGTCCGGCTTCTCCAGCATGTGGAAGGCCTTGCCGAAGCACAGGTCGCCCAAAATGTCCATGGCCAAATAGTTGAACCAGTCGGCCATGTTTTTCGGAGACGACCACCCCTTGGAGTCACCGCCGCGCGGTGCCTGGCCAATGGCTTCACAGAACATCCGAATGTTTCCCAGAATATACCGCTCCATCTCCTTTATGGCACTGTCCGAGAAGGCCTGCGAGAGGACGCGCCGCTTGCGCGCGTGCACCTCTTTGTCTCGGACGTTGTGCGTGTTGGGTGCCGGGTGGACAAAGGCATCATAAAACTCCGCCTTTCCCACGTTTGCACGGAAGCCGTAGATCTCCTTGAGCGCCGTATTCGTGTTGAATGAGAGGCTGTTCGGACCAAATCGAACAATGGGACCTAGGAGTGTGAGTAAGGAAGTTTTCAAGCAGGGTAATGTGAGGACTGCCTACCATATTTCTCGTGTAATCTCCAGAACTCCAGGTGCCTGTCTCCTTTCCAGGAATGATACAGCATATATACATCTGAGATCTTGGCCAGGAACGGTCCAGGATACTTTGCTAGAGGGTGGAAGAACACCCGATACAGAGAAAGGCCAGCGACCTTCCGGTGTCAGTAAAGGCAATTCCTCCATGAGAGGTGAGGAAAATTAAGTTCAATGCATACATATACGCCAACTGCGGCCAGCAAGAGGCCAAGCCAGAGAATAAGGTGGCTGAGATGAAAGTCCATGGTTGAACAGGAGATGCAGCCCAGGAATCCCGTTGTAAATGAAGACGACGCGATCTACAATCTTTGACAATGGCGGCGGATACCACACAACTTATTTATTATCTCCCTTCTTTTACAATCTTCTATTCATACAGTCAACGGCTTCCTGGTCATCCGCAATTGTTCTATTGGATGTACACACAGTAAGGCCAGGAATGTTTGTTTGAGCCGATGGTGGTTGAGTTATCTTCGGCTTTCCACGGCTTACGCTTATGCCGTCATCATTCCGCTGTCATCCCTTTGTGTGAGACGCATATCGCAGCCACTAAGGCGCTTCAGAGCTCCCTTGAGAACAAGAAATCGACTCCCCGGTCTCCATGCCGATTTTTGTCCTAAACCCAAAGCAGTAGATTGTGAACATAAATAGTGAACACGAGCTCCTTGAGACAGAGCCCCCCTCTGCGATGCTCCAGCAAAGGCCTGTTGCAGAGCAATTTCCTGTTCATCTGCCATCTGGCGGTACGAACCACACAAAACCATCCGGCCAATAAAAACAAGGGCAAAGATAACTGATGCCTCTTCTCTTGAGCATGTCTAGCCTGCAGCCGTACTCTCACGGAATATGTAGCCTATGCTCGTCACCGTGTTATTGCTAGCCTAAGAAACAACCACATTCAAACATGTAACTTTTGTCTCTCGAGTTCTCGCCTTCGTAATCCAGAAAAAAAAAAAAAACTCTATTTCGTAAACTACTGCAAACCAGGGGACAAGTTAAACTTATTGCTCACTTGACTTGTGTCACTAAGTATGTGCACGGAGCAGTGCGGAATTGTGCGTCCGGGGTATGGAGACGAATGGGTGGGGGGAGGAGAGAGGGGGCCGAAATGATTTGGAGGAGGGACTTCACTAGGAGCCGAGAGCGCACTACATGTGTGCACACATGGCTATGTCGGCAGGTCGGCATACGTACAAAACTGGAACTGCCCGAAGGTATGGCGATCGCATCACCACAAGGTTCCCCTCTTGACCCGGATCGGCTTAGAAGTTAAAATGGCAGATACAGCACCTCGTTTCTCGTCTTGTTCGTATACCAACGGCCGTTTCTATTAAGATGACGTTTGTAGACTCGGTAACAATAGTAGGATAATAACATATGGCTATTTTAGTCTCCATATATAGCTTTTTGCCGTGACAGTTGCAGCGATATGTGCTGCCAGATCATAGCAGCCGAATAGCATCAAGATATCCTGCCTAGTTTTAACTATTTACTAGCAAGCGGGTATAGGACAAACTTCTAAAGCTTATTTTAGACCCAAATGACTTCTTGCAAGGCTGATTTTAGCTGGTGAGCTGTGGAACTGTGCCTCTAGTAGGTACCGCTTAGTATCGGCCGACAGACCCTTTGTTTGCTCATCTAGAGACATCGCAAGATGCACCCATAGGAAGTTATATGCAAGATAGTAGTATATCTTCTAGGAATTTGTATTCTATTATACGTTGTGTAAATTGCAATTACTATCTGCTCAACTATAGAGGGCGGAGATCTCTCGGGTTCCACGTTTTCTGTAGAATACAGTCCCGCAAACATTTTTCGAAGAGACTGCTTTCGTCGAGCAATTCCGCGTCTAGCCACACGTGTGAAGGTTGCCGCCTGTCGGATCAAGTTCATCTTCCTAAGACCACGCTTTTCTCTAAATCAATAGTGGAACGACGGTATTTGATTTTCCATTTCCCATCAACTTTCACGAAACGGTCGGTAAGTGTAGTGGTGCAAGTGAACTCGAGACTCGTCTTGTCAGAGGCAAGATGGAAGAACAGGAGCTTTGACGTCTGCGTTGCAGAGTTGCCTGCAACCTCGACTTGGGAGTCGACGGCGAAGTGAAGAACTTCTTTTGCTGCTCTACAAACAAAAGCTATTTCCTAAGGGCCACGATAAACCTTGTCGCTAGTTATGTCGAACTCTCCGTCTTCCGCCCAAAGTGCAGCGAACTTGTCTCCACCCGCTGCATTAGCATATCGATTATATTGAATGGATATCTCTCGAATCTCGTGGACATCCAACAAGTATTGAATTTTAGAATCCATGATGAGATGACAGCCTCTGGATCTGTGAAATTTTTTGGTGCTGCGATCGGGCTTCTCCTTGGGGATGCCGAGTAGAGTGATGTGGGAAATAAAGATGAGTAGGTTGGGTTACACCGAGGTGAAAAGCTTATTCTTGGTCAATAGGTTTGCTATATTAGACATTTTCGTGATGTCTGAGCATAACAGCTATTCTAGTGCTGTTGTTTAGAGATGCGCCGAAGATGAACCGACCAAGTTGGCATCGGATTTTGAGCTATGCCAGACACATCACTGGCATACAGCAGCGAGACAAAGACGGACTTCTAGGTAATATATTACACGATTGACTTTAAAAAATTTCCCTGCTCGTCTTGCCCGCAACGCTACGCCACACCTTGCTGCGTTCCTACCATCTCTAAGTTGGTCTCCTCTCTGCCTCAGCATGGCTACCAGTACCACAACTAAAGCCTTAGCCGGCACAAAGTTATTTTCTCCTCTGCGGATTGGATGCATGGCGCTTAAGCATCGGATTGTCATGGCGCCGCTTGGACGCTTAAGGGCCAAGGAGTTGCAGCTGGGAGAATGGATCGTGGACGATGTCGTAGCAGAATATTATGGTCAACGAGCATCTCCGGACGACTTTCAGATTACGTAGTCGACTCCTATTTCACGCATGGTATGCTTTGTCCGTGTTGTATTGATACAAATATAAATGGAAAACTTCGTTAACTCTTTCAAAAAGGCTGCTGGCTATCCCAGGATCGCAGGCATGTATACAGATGCCCAAGTCCAGGCGTGGAAGAAGGTTACCTCAGCGGTACACCGCAAAGGCGGCTACATCTTCTGCCAGCTGTGGCACGCCGGACGAGCTTCTATTCCCGAGTATCTTAACGGCGAACCAACAGTCAGCTCTAGTGCAGTGCCCCTTCCGGGGAAGTTTGTCGGCCCCGGACCTAAGGAGTACGAAGCAACAATTCCAAGATCGCTCACGGAAGAAGAGATCCAAGATATCGTTCGTCAATTTGCACGCGCTACAAAATTTGCTCGACAGGCTGGTTTTGATGGTGTCGAGATTCACGGCTAACAACCCTTGTCCCTTTCTAGAAACACAAATGCATAAACAATGCTCCTTGATGATAGGTTGTTAACATTCAGAATTGCAGAGCGAATGGTTATCTTATTGAGCAGTTCCTGCACGATAATATCAACCGCCGAACAGACAAGTATGGAGGCTCCATCAGCGCTCGGTGCCGTCTTCCAATCGAAATCATAACTGCAGTCACAGAGGCCATTGGTGCAGACAGGACTGGTATCCGTTTAAGCCCATTTAACTACTGGCACGGAACCCGCGATAGCGACCCTATGCGATATTGGGCGCGTCTGTGCGAGACGATTGCGGCTCTTCCGCCGCAAAACCGCCCATGCTATGTCAATATGATTGAACTGAGATCTAGGAGCAAGTAAAACTGGAGTCGCTTGCTACTAGCGACAGCCATAAAGATTCTAATAGAGAATCCGACCTGGCTAACTACTCTCTTCATCCATCCCACGATATTCTCAAGCAAGGAGGTATTCGGCTTTTGGCCGCTGGCGGGTATAACAGAGAGAATGCGCTAGTGTCCCTGGAGGATGGACGAGCCAATGCTATCATTTTCGGACGGCATTTTATTGCTAACCCAGATTTGCCATTGAGATTGGCGAATGGCTACCCATTGAATGCACAAGACCGAACAACATTCTATAGAGCTGAGCCGCCATCAAAAGGCTAGACCGACTACCGCTTCTACGACAGCGAGAAGATAACACAAAAACTAGTCGAAGTATCGTAGGACAATATATTCTATTGAATAGACCTGATAGTCCCCTAGCAAGTTTTGCAATTGGAGTTGCCGCGTTGATGAACTCTGCCACCATAGCCACGTAAGAGCAAACAAATCTGGTGTTCATATATTTGCGCCGCTTAGACCCGTCTGTTTGTAATTCAGAGATGATGGGACCTATATGGATGAGCAAGGCTGTGGACAAATTGGGGCATCCGAATTCTCGGATATGCTGATGAGCCGTAAACCAGCTCGTTCGTCTCTAGGCGTCTTTGTTTCATAAATGGACAAAGTCTAGAGGCAGGGCAGAAAACGAAGCAATTTCATTGGAGGCAACTTCCATCTTGTTTCCCCGGAAATGTTGTAACAGACCTAATCTAATTAGGATAAATCCCTGCACCCCACACCATCCTTATCAGTACTATCGACTGTTAGCGACTTTGTTACTGATGGAAACTTCCGAACAAAAAAAAATGTGTTGATTTCGAGAGACAAAGACTATTGAATGTATTTGCAAATATTAGTCGGCTCGTCCCACCAATTCCAAGATGATCTGTTGGGCCAATTGTGTTGATTTTCCGATGCCTGTAGCCGATGTGAGAGGTTCTTGGACCCGAACACCAACATTATAATCAAGCAGAGTCTCAGTTTTGACATCCACGGACAAGTATTTACAATACGAAGGATATTGGATACTTCCATACAAAGACATAATGGATCAACATAACTATGGCTTTCCTAAAAGGGTTGACATATCGCAGTCATGTTGGCTAAAAGGTGTAGATAATGATCCTCTGCTCTGTCACAGGACCACTCCGGAACTACCTACTTCTGCAGACATCGTTATCATTGGCTCTGGTGTTAGTGTCACGTCACAATCCGTCCTTCTCTTCGGCTGAGTTATTAAGCGTGATATAGATGACTGGGACACTGGCTGCGCAACATTGCATTGACACGTGGCCAAGAAAGAGCGTCGTCGTTCTTGAGGCCCGTGAGTTCTGCTCTGGGGCAACTGGACGGAACGCTGGTCATTGCAAGCCTGATAGATGGCGAGGGTTTCTCGACTATGAGAGCATCTTTGGTCCGGAGCAGAGCCTCAAGGTTAGTTCCACTGTGTCATTGACATATAGCACATTTTGCTAATATGCTTCCTTAGATCATCGAAAATGAAGGTCAGACATGGTCAGACCTCGTATCTTACGTGAAAGAAAACAACGTCGACTGTGATTTATGGGTTGGTGATACCCTAGATGTCCCGATCAACCCCGAGGCTGCGGCCGAGAATAGGAAGATCTTTGAAAGCTTCAAGGCGGCAGGCGGTGACATCACACAGGTCAAAGTCACCCATGATCCAGAACAAGCAGCAAAGGTTGTGTTCCCCTTGTCCTCGTCGTATCGAATTATCGCAACTGACATTGCCAGGTGTCACGAATCAAAGATGCACAGGCGTGCTATTCCTGGCCCGCATCCACTTTGTACCCCTGGAAAGTCGCAGCCCACATTATGAACGAGAGCCTCAAGAAAGGAGTTAATCTGCAGACGCAAACTCTGGTCACAAAGGTTGTCAGGTGCCCAGAAAAGACTGAGAAATGGCTTATTCAGACGGAGCGAGGGGACATTGAATGCTTTCAGATCGTGCATGCGAGCAATGCGTATTGTGCTGCGCTCGTGCCTTCGTTGAGAGGTTTAATTCAACCTATGCCGCACATTTGTACTGAAGTCAGCCCACCGACAACCTTCAGGGGGTCCAATGCTCTACAGCACTCATATGGCGTGCTTCTCCCGAAAGGTGGCTTAATCACTATTAATCCTCGGGTTCCGGCGAAATGCTCGATCCTGTTTGGTGGCAGCAACCCTGGGCAAGAGGAGTTTGAAAAGTGGCTGCACGATCACCCTGAACACTTTACTGATGATGGGCTCTCAAACTTTCGCTCAGTAATAAAAGCTGTTGAAAATTTCACTGCAGCCGAGATGTTAGATTGGCCGGCATCTAAGAATCCTGCCGAGTTCGTGAAGCATAGCTGGAGTGGTATTATTGGGCTAGTATGTAAGATGTCTAAAAATGAATAGTTTGCAAACGACACTAATCGTGTAACAGAGTGCGGATACGGTGCCATTTATTGGAGAGATACCTGGACTCCCTGGTCAATGGATCTGTGCTGGCCATCATGCACAGTGAGTACTTCGTGCCCGCAACACTTGTTTTGACCCATATTCATGAGCACTAATAGAATGAATACAGCGGAATGGCTCGCATCTTTACTGCAGTACCAGGCTTGGTCCGGATGATGGCTGGCGCTTCTTGGGCGGATACTAAACTGCCAGAAGCATTTCAGATAACTCCTTCAAGGATTAACAGTTTGAAGAAGCAATTGGGCTCCGGAGAAGCAATATCCCCTCGGCTCTGATACGAAAAACATAGAAGCTGGAATTCAGAAGTTCTGAATCAATATCTTTAAATAAAAAATACGGAAGATACATAGCTTGTACTTGTGTTCGCGGATTTTTGAAGCCAGAGAACGGCTTAGTCTAATTAACCCAAGCCTTACTCTTCCCACCACTTTCCTCTTACCTAAAGAGAATAGTAAATAAACAGGGCAAAAGACATAGCAGGATCCATACTGAGGCAGGTTTGTGAGAAGCGTGAAGCACTCTTGTATCTTGTGTTATTATTATTATTATTGCTATCACCGTAGAACGACTTACGTTATGGTAGCAAGCCATTCCTTTTATGCATCATATTCTTTGTGAAAGTGAAGCCAAGTCTGAATAGACTCTGGTATCATAGAGTTGACTGGAATGCATCCCAAAAATCAGCGAAAGATCTACCAATACTCGGAAATGACAACCGGGAGTGTGAATTTGTGTCAGCAACCATGTAGAGTAGGGACACCTGATATTTCCCACAGGCTAGCACACCGCCAACTCTTTTCGCACCTCCAGAGGGCCTTCCACAATACTACGGATAGAAGACCCCTAAAGAGTCACACAATCTGCTGTATGCATACGACATAAAACCCTACCACCTTGGCTGTGTTGTACCCACAATTGATCTGACTAGTTCAAAATTAGTGCGTCTATCTCTGCGGAGTTGCTAACAAATTGAGACGCTGATAAAGGCACCGGTCTAATGATAGGGGCTCTCTTTCGCAGTGCACTTCAACTTTGTCATTATCTTCCATACCCACTCATTCCTTGAATATCACAAAATGGACCCTCAGACACCAAGTTCAGTATATCACGATGTAAGAAGCCCAAAGAATCGGCCGAATCGGACCACCCAACGACTGCGTTCTTCAAATCGAACACTGTTGGCTTGTGTGAGCTGTAAGGAAAGGAAGTTGAAGGTAGAACAGCCAAGCGCTCAGAATTTGGTGATTAGTCCCTGACTCGCAGACTTAGTGTGACAACAATCCTTTGGGTTGTGAGAACTGTCGGCGCTTTGAAACAAGTCAGTTCGCCCCATATATGCTTGCTTCTTGATCAAATCTCTAGTCGTAAATGGGTTACACTATCGCATGCCCGATGTTGCTCACATGAATGCTAGTATGCCTGGTGGAAGACCCTACGACAAGGAAACATCGGCCTCGGAACTACTTGGAAACTTTAGAGCAACGCGTTGCACTTCTTGAGGGTATTCTCAAACGGTTTCGTCCGGATCTCGCTGATGATCATCTCATTCGCTATGACGCCCTCCAGCAGGAGCATCAGGTCTCTTCAGCGACACCAATACACCTCGGTGAGGATCAACCTGCAGCTTCACTGGATTCGTCGAGCAGAGCTGAAACCGACAATGAGATCAAGGAAGGTGATGAACTTGATGAGCTGGCTTCCAAAGCTGGACTCCTGAGCTTGAATGCGGCTGGTGCAGAACCTTACTATTTAGGCTCATCCTCGACCTTTGCCTTTTCACGACTAATCAACTCATCCCTTCGTCAAGTCCTTCAGACTAACCCTAGGCATTCAAAGAAGGTCTCCGTGGCCGAAAGCGAAACCCAGCTGCCCGTTCCATGTTTATTACCCAACTATGATGAGGCAGTCAAGCTCAGCGATGCTTACTTCAGGAACATTCATACTCAGTATCCGTTTTTACATGAACCGACGTTTCGAGTATGGGAAGCAACCTATGTAAATGAATTTGCCGAGTTTGGCTCTTTTGTCTCGGATCCTGTCGCTCTATTCTTTCTGAACATGGTGAGTGAGATTGGCATCTTCCGTCCAGCAGATACAGCACTAAAAGTTCTAGGTATATGCAATTGGCGCCTTGATACTGCCTGACTCCGGATGCTCAGCAGAGGTAATAATATCCATCTACGTCACGGTTTCAAACGCTTACTCTAATCTAGGCATTATACGTCTCAGCACAGATGTTCATTGATCATATTCTCGTGCACGATAGCCTAGAGTCCATACAGGCTATCCTGTGCTGTGCGGCATATTCCCTCAGATCCTCAATCGGAACATCATATTGGTATGATAACCGAACAATCTTGAGTAAGCTCTGTAACTTAAACCTTCCAGGAAGCTTGCCGGACTGGCCCTACGCCAGTGTATTGAACTCGGATATCACCGCAACTCAAATCGACTGAGGCCGGCTGCGAACCCACTTAGACTAGAAATGCGGAAACGAGTGTTCTCTTGTGCTTACGCCATGGAATCTCAAGCCGCGATCATGCTAGGCCGGCCTCAGGGCATACCTCATCAAGAGGTTGACGCTGAGGTATCTCGTCCCTGACAGATAATGAAAACGCGTTAATGCTGACGGTATACTAGTATCCGACAGATATCGAGGAATCGTGCATTACTGATAGTTGCATCCGTGGCACGCCACGAGCTTCTCCCGGCGACCCACCGACAAATGTCACCAAGGCCATTCACACATTTCGAATTCGGAGGATACTCAGCCGCATACATAGTTCAGTTTACTCAAAAACAGCATGCTGTCTCTCCACCCAGCACAAACAAGAGGAGCATACACGGCATCTCCGGGCGGAGATTGAAGATTGGCGTGCAAATACCCCTCCACCAACACCATGCGTTGGCGAAGCTCTTTCACTCTTCTCTACTGCAGACTGGTTCGACATGGAGTACGGCTACGCGATATTGCAACTCTATCGAGTTCAAATCATCAACAAACAAGCAACACAATCCGTCTTTCTAGACTGTCTGGGAGCAGCAGAGATGATTTGCCATGTGTACCGCCGTCAATACTTGGGCAAGCGCACCAGCTACACATGGTCAGCCGTCCACGAACTGTTTCTCGCAGGTCTGACATATCTTCATTGTCTGTGGACATCACCAGCCGCACGAGAAGCACGTCGACACGGTGAAGTGAACAGTGCATGTACCGACTGTACGATCGTGTTAGTACTCATGGCAGAGCGGTGGGATGCTGCAGCACCATATCGAGACATTTTTGATACACTAGCCAACCGCACCATCAACATGTTAGATGATCGGAACAACCCACAGCGCATTTCTGTAAACACACCAGCGGAACCAAGTGCGCTCGACGAGGGAGGGCTTACGGAATGGGTTTCACAAATCACCAATGTAGGGACAACGGAGGATATGGATGAGCTTCTGAATAGTTTGGTTTCTGATCAATTACCTATAGCGTAAACACTTAGCTAATTTGTCAATAATTTATTCAAGTTTTTCCCAGTTCATTTGTCTATTTTGATGTACAATCGCGGCTGCTGCACCTTCTCAAGGCGTCAAGCATGTGCTTCGCCGTCGCTTGGTCCGTCTGGACCATGAAAGGAAGAAGGTCAGCGGACAAGAACAGACGGCACGGAGACACCGTATCATACGCCTATATCAGTACTATATAGCTCTTTGAATCGATACTTTGAATCAATATGCTAGAAGGCCCTCGATGAATATAGCTTAATTATACAGAAAGAAGGAGTTTGGCTTTCGACTGAAGATGGATACAAGTGGTAGCTTTCTGTTTTCCAGCCAGGAGTCCTACTGCAATAATGGCTGTTGGGCCGAAGTGATGGAAAGAAAAGACTGAAAGTTAAGGTAAACAATAATTGAATTGGTGACCTGCCATAGTTTGCGTACAGATTTTTTTCTCCTCGGAAAACCCAATCCCCCTACGGTTATTACTCCGCATGTCTTCTTGTATCGGGTAACACAACTATGGGGAAATAAGCTACGATCTCTAGGTACCACTTAGTAGAACTTTAATTGTCCCTGCCCCAACCTTATTACAGACACTTGACGAGATAGTATCTGAATGATCTCCATTAAAAATCTGAGAAGTAATTTCTATTGTTTTTTATTTGCCAACAAGACTGCAAGCTAATACAGCTTGTCTATTTCATCTCCAGCCTATAATAAAAGCGTTAGCCTGTAATTCTGGCGCAAAAAAAAAAGTATGGATATTGTACGGACGTCATGAATTTTATCAAGAGGAGGCATGCGACTAATAGCGAGTAAGCCGCCATCCGCGGTCCAGACTAGTTAGTTTGTATTAGCAGACTGAATCGCATTTGATTAGAAACAAAGATGGAAAGCAGCTTTACCAGAGCCCGTGACATTTGTTGCGTCTTCCGAGGCTAAGAATAGCATTACCGCGGCTAGCTCCTCCGGAGTGCCAGGTCTGCGCAGGGGCGTGCTGCTAGCAACGTGGTCCCGAACCGCGGGGGCGCCAAGTGGCTTTGACATTGCCGTATCGGTCCATCCGGGAGCAACTGCATTGATTCGAATTCCGTCGGCTGCGTGGTCAGCGGCCATGGCTCTGGTGAGATTGGCAAGCGCTGCCTTCGCCGCGGCATAGCAGCCAAGGCCAATGTCGCCGACGAGGGCAGCCGACGACACGGTGTTGATAATGACACCACGCTGCGACTTGTGCGTCTGCTTCCTCATGTGCGGGATGGCCGCCCTGCAAATGTAGAATGGCGCGTCAACGCCGAATTTGAAGACGCGAGTCCACTGTGATGGCTCCATGTCCGGGATTTAGCCCCAGGCTACGGCAGCGGCATTGTTGTGGACGATATCAAGATCGCCAAACTGTTTCAACGTCTCTGACTTAGCCTCTCGCTGTAGCTGGTGTTGACATATCTATTGACGGCTTACCTTTTCCATCACGTCATATACAATCTGGGAATAAGTGGCAATTAGATAACTGCTGAACAGGACACTGAACAGTGAATCTGCACTGTAGGACACTTACGTGGCCCCAGAAACTATCGTAGGTATCACCTCTTTGCCCAAAAATGATAGAGCAGCCAACCGAAGATGTGTATCGGCGTACATGCAGAATGAAGTTTGCAGGAGTGTCCAGCATGTCATTCATCAAAATAGTAGCTCTTTATTGAGACCGCGTTAGAACATGTACGCAGACTAACAACGATATGAAACATACTCTGTCTCTTGAACCCGGTAGTGCTTTTCATCAAGCATCTTCGGGGAAAAATTGTGAGCCACGACCTTCCTCTTGTCTCTCCACTCGGTAGTGGCAGCCTGAAGTGCGATGTGATCGCCCTTCGTTAGAAGACGTCCGGCATAAGATTCGGGACGGTCAGAGTAGATCAAGCTCTTTTTATCAAGCAAGTCATAGATTGCCTTGCGGTCACACAGAACAACCACGTTCGCAGGCCCAAGCTTAAGAGAGAACACAGGACCATATAATCTTGCCCATTCTCGAAATCTAGTTCAACAATTAGCAGTGAAAATACGTTGCATGTTAGTCTATTGGGGCCTGGGAACATATTTCCCTTACTGTTTAAACATCCCCGTCAAAGGTATTTGGTGCATATTTCCCAAAACAGGAATTGTTGGAGGCCCAGGAGGCATGCGCGGATCTCTTCTGCCCACCCGCAGCAGGCAATATAGACCAAAGGCGACGAGGCATAGTACTGACGCCTTTAGCGCCATGGTGAGCCCCTCCGACTGGAAGGCGACAATTGCTTCGGCTATCTTGATTTACACAACAGACGATAAAGAGCATATACTTGGAAATAAAGGTTGATTATCAAAGATCATATGAAGCATTACCACATGGGGAAACGATACAAATTCGTGTAATATTAATATATAAATGCAGACAGTTCTGGAAGTCGGGGTCCGAAGCGTTCGCTTCTACTCATCCAGGTTAGTGCGATGTGTCCAAGCTTTTCAAGTAACGTCAAAGACCAACTTCGGCCTTGTATATACGATAGTTTCTGTACTAGTCGACAAACCGAAGTGAGTCCGAATAAGAAGAGACAAAGAGTGTCCAGCCGCTGAAGCCCTGTCGTCTCCCCCACAATCTTAACCCCCAGTTTTGGCTTACCCCAGCTTCCCCGATTCATACAACTTACCGAATCTCTGTCTTGGTGGACTACTGCACACATTCCGTTAGTCAAGTGCTTTGAATTGTTTGTTCTGTGATTATACTATAGATTTTCGCTTACTCTCATAGAAGTCAGTATTTTTGCCTTCAGTCTGAGCACATCAATATAGTATATATTGGCCTTGTCGTCCTCTTCGGTTCACTCTTACATTCGTTTCTTATGTATTCTAGCAACCTCATTCACAACCAAATTTTTGACCAGCAACAGTGAGCAGTACCATGCATGACTCGATAGTCCCTGATGTGGTCCATGAGCCTTCATCTAAGCCGCGTACTACACGCAAAAATGTCTTCATCGTCTTGATAGCTGGTTTTGGTAGTTTCATGTTCGGCTATGCAAACAACGTCTCCACGGGGAGCCTTGCCCAAACTTCTTTCAATGAATATTTTCTCTCGGGTAGTAACAGTGCAGCTCTTATCTCTGGCATTACCGGAGGGTAAGTCTATACCTCCGCAGAGAGGACTGCTTCATGCGAAAATGGGCTAATAAATTTGCAAGGTTTCTCGGTGGCGCCTTTCTCGGATCGCTACTGCAGGCTCCTATTTCTTCTCGGTATGGCCGCCGCGCGGCGACTGCTGCTGCGGCCATTCCGGGCATTCTAAGCGGCGCTCTGATGGCCGGGAGTGTTCATGTTGGCATGTTTATCACTTTCCGAGCCACATCGGGAATCAGCGCCGGGATCTTGACGACAAACTACCCAATCTACACGTCTGAAATTTCTCCCTCTCACTCCAGAGGCATTCTCACCAGTACACACGGCGTCGGCATCAAATGTCGCCTATGTGATGTCGAGATTGATTGCTCTGGGTCTGAACTTTCTGCATCGTCCATATCAATGGCGTCTTCAGTTTGTCATCTACACATTTTTTAATATTCTCCTTATTCTGTCCTTACACTTCATTCCAGAATCGCCTAGATGGCTAGTAGTACGTTGATGGCGATCGTCTATCCACATAATATACGCAGTACTAATGCAGATCTATCTAGGAAAATGAGCGGTATGAAGAGGCTGAGGGTGTGTTGCAGCGCTTGCACGCGACGGTTGATGGGCAGGGTCATCATGTTGCCGCGGCAGAGATGGCTCAAATCAAAGCGCAGCTTGAGAGCGAGCGGGTGAGTTTTTGTGCCCACATTGTGCTGCGGTTCACACCAACAACAGTATGGATTCTGATGCTTGAGGTGCTATGCAGAATGTTTCGACAAGCTATTGGCATATTTTTACTACACCGTCTCTGCGAAAGAGAGCACTATGCTCAATTATAATCTGGCTTCTGAACATCGGATCTGGCGTTCTTGCTATTGCCAATCTGACTCCGCTGATCTTCGGAGGCTTGGGATTCGACTAGAACACGCAACTTGGATTGTCTGTCGTCTGGGTTTTCACATCTATGTGTGGCGCTACTGTGAATGGCTTGCTCCTCGCTAAATTTGGAAGAAGGCGCCTGCTTCGTAAGTATCGTGCTTGACACTCAAGCTGTTGCATGTTGGACCACTACGCTAACATCCAATCTCGTAGTGGCTGGAGCGGGCATTGTGTCTGCTATTACGATTATTGAAGCGCTTCTCCAGCGGAGCTACCTTGGCACGACTGACGCAAGAGGCCTGAATGCAGCAGCAGCTATGTTCTTCATTTGCGTTTTCTTGTGGGCATTTCTGATAGACAACACTACACACGTCTATATTCCAGAGATATGGCCTACTCATCTGGGGGCCAAGGGTTCCTCTATCGCTTTTTGCTCGTACTACGCGGTCGCAATCGCAACCGTGTCTCTGGCAACAAATGCGTTTGCAACAATTGGCTATAAATATTACTTCGTCTTTACAGCCTTCTGCATCTCGGCGGCAATTTTTGTTTACTTCCAATTTCCAGAGGTAGGAGAGCTTCCAATTCCCTCTCTTCTACTATTTCTGTGCTGACTCGATTAGACAATGGGCTTGACCTTGGAAGAGATTGTAGAAAAGTTTGGCGAGAAGATCGAACTGACCTATGCTAGTGCAACGAAATTGGAGGATCTAAACGACAGCAAGGACGATAACCGGGGCAAAGTTCATCCAGTTGCCTGAGACCGTACATTATCCAAATCTCCCAAGAGACGCAGATACACATTTTGCAGCAGACCCTTTTGAGCTACCCCTTGACTAGGAGCTAGTATCGAAGATAGGCATACATTCATAGGCAGTCTTAAATCTGGGTGGCTCAATTGGCTGCATATACCATTTTGCCATGGACCGTGCCATGTATTGTATCTTTTACGGAGAACATTGCTGCGGTGGACCAACATGTAGAACGTATCAACGGACAACTCGTCCCCGTGAAGCCCAGACAGAGTGTAACAAATTGTACACCAAGCCCTAAAGTACTACGAAAAGCAGAGCAAATAGTTTAAGCGCTGACGAGGAAGAGCGGACATGTGGCAGTAGAGGCACACGGTATATGTTCACGGGCTGTCATGAGGGTCTTTTTTGAAATTTTTTTTGTTTCTTTCGATATTGGTAACAATCGCCTCTGCACTAGAGACGCAGTTTTTTGCGGGTCCTCTGCAAGGCGCACTTTTAACAGCGCGTGCCCTGAGTATCTCTACTCGTAGAAATTTTGCTATGAATAACCCATCCAAAGACTTTTTACTTTTATCCCCAAACTCCAAGACGACAGAACAGAGATCCCTTATGCGGTCTTGGCCTGGGTGGGGGTGACCTTCTTGCCATCCTTGTTGTACCGGACACGCGGCGGGGGAGCGCGGTTGCGGCGGCCAACAGTGGAGCGGACACTGTATTGTTAGCATGAACTGCCCGACAAGAGAGGGGAAGGAGGGGGGACACGACGAAGCAGAACTTCGTCGTGCTGGGAGGACAAAATTGCCGCCAAGGTTCTTCTCAGCCGCCCATGCAGGGATCCAAGGATCTCCCACATGGTTGTCTCTCTCCCGAAGACAAACGTACCGAACGATCTTGCCGTGAATGGCGCAAGACACGCAGTACTGCAGCTTGAGGTACATCTTGGGGACGGTGTAGTCGGCGAAGACAGACGCGTCCGAGATATCACCTAGAGAGGGCTTGTTAGCAGACGGGTTCATGCAAAGGTATCCTGTTCTCGCAGAGTTCTCATAGAGATCTCGCTCTGCGAGGGAGGGGAGGAATGCGAGACGTACGAATAGCAGCAGACTCAACCATGTTGCGGATGGTGAACCGCTTGATGGCCTTGTCCTTGGGCGTGCAGCGCGAGCAGTTTGAGCAGCGGATGGGCTTGACGTGGCCGCGGCCCTTCTTGTTGCGGCCGCTGAAGAAACGACATGTTAGAGTTTGTTCATTCCCTTGCAGTCTTGAATGTCTTGAATGTCTTGAATGTCATGGAATGAAGCATTAACGCACTTGTTCTTTCTCTTCTTGACCATTTTGGCGGTTTGTTCTACTGAACGAAATAAGTTGGTTGTCGAGGTGTTGGTGATGAGATGGAAGCAGAGGAAGAGTCGACCAAGAGATAAAATTTCTGGCGTAGAAAAGGTCCAATGCGCCAAAGCACAAACTGCTTTCCCCACCACCACAAAAATTTCCCAGGGCAAACCGGCCCTCAGCACAACCCTACCAACACGTGATAAAAGTGCGACTTGCATCATGTGACCAATATGATGAAATATTAATGTGCACTGTTGTGCACTGTTGTGCACTGTATATTGCCACGCAAATTGTAGAATGTTCCGCGCAAAACCAAGTCGTCCTCCTGTGACAAATCATACTGTATGCCAGCCCTGGCCACACACCGGACCGCCCTGTGGGTCTCCTCTTATTTTTCAAACCAATTTCTACTCCCGCCGCTCTGATCCATCACGAAAAAAAACTCCTCTCTTTCCTTCTTCTTTTCAACCCTCACCAAAAGTATCTGAAGATTGCCTAGGACGCAATAGTATATTGCTAGGTAAGTCTTTCATGATGCTCGTGGGCTCGTTTTCATGATGGCGATCGATTTGGCGTGGCTTTATTTCTGGTTTCTCTAAGATCCTAGAGATCCCTTGCGATCCTTGCGATCATTGCGAACCTTGCGATGCTGCGTGCCGAGTCTCTCGCGATCGTGATGACGGGTCACGAAGCCGCGCAAAAGAGACAGCGCTCCCTCCTTCTCCCAATTTTCTGATGGTCCCTCTAACTCTCTCTCCAAGTAGGCAAGATGCAGATCTTCGTCAAGACCCTCACGGGCAAAACCATCACCCTTGAGGTGGAAAGCAGCGACACCATCGACAATGTCAAGTCCAAGATCCAGGACAAGGAGGGCATCCCCCCCGACCAGCAGCGCCTGATCTTCGCCGGCAAGCAGCTCGAGGACGGCCGCACCCTCTCCGACTACAACATCCAGAAGGAGAGCACCCTCCACCTCGTGCTGCGGCTGCGCGGTGGCGCTAAGAAGCGCAAGAAGAAGGTGTACACCACCCCCAAGAAGATCAAGCACAAGCGCAAGAAGACCAAGCTCGCCGTCCTCAAGTACTACAAGGTCGACGGCGATGGCAAGATCGAGCGTCTCCGCCGCGAGTGCCCCAACGATACTGTAAGCATCATTCCTCTTGCCCTTTCGTCGTGCGCTGCTATCTGCGATCCATTGCAGCCTGCTGACAGTTTACTCAACAGTGCGGTGCTGGTGTCTTCATGGCTGCCATGCAGGACCGCCAATACTGCGGCCGCTGCCATCTGACCTACGTCTTTGGCGAGAAGGATTAAGCGACTCAGCAGGGATTTGGTGGGAGAGCGTGGTGAGGAAAAGTTTATACCTCTGGGATTTTGAAAAACGCAAAACTTTGTCGTGTGTGGCTTGCATGGGAAAGGTTGGCGCCATGGCACCCTAACCCTTCCAATTTGAGCGGCGTTTATGTGCTATAGAAATCTTCGGCCAAAAAATACAAAAAATTCTAAAATAACTCATACTGTTCCCATGATTTTTTTCTTTTCTTTTTCCCATACACATTGCAACCATTTATTTAACCTTATGTGCGAATGCCTTACTTCCAAGATGAAGAGGTTACATTTTCCTTCCATGTTTTCATGCTATCATAAGATGGACATAAGAAAGGGCTTCGTTATAAAACACACAGTCCATCATCAATGCACAGCCGGCCGTCAAGCGTCATTCGGAAAACCATCGCGCAGGTTCGCGTACTTGGTCTCCGGGTAGGTTAGGCAGTTGGGCAGCTGCTGCAGGGCGCGCGGCCCGCCGAGGGCGTCGACGACGGTGCGGATGAGGCTGTCGGGCCCCTGCTTGTCGGCGCTAGCCTCCCACCACATAGCGCCGCCGAGGCCATGGTCGCGGATGAAGGCGGCCTTGGCGGCGGCGGCGTCGCGAGTGTCGTAGGTCACGAGCATGCGCTCGCGGGGGTCGTAGCAGTAGGACGTGGCGACGACGGGGTCGTAGACCTCCTGGGCGCCCGGCAGGGGCAGCTTCTTGAAATCGTAGACGCCGGCCTCCCAGGTGCCCTGGCCGCCGCCCTGGAAGGGGTAGCCCAAGCCGTCGGTGCCGGCAAAGCCGCGGCCATACAGCGGCATGCCCATGACGATCTTGTGCGGCGCCACGCCGTGCGCCGTGTAGTACTGCAGCGCGGCCGTCGTGCTGAAGGGCGTCAGCGCCGGGTTCGTCGGGTGCGGGTACAGGTTGGCCTGGTGGCCCGCCGTGCGGTCCCAGGTGCCGGCGTAGTCGTACGCCATGAGGTTCCAAAAGTCCAGGTACTGGTCCATGGCCGGCAGGTCTAGCTTCTCGTAGTTGGTCGCGCCCGCCGGGCAGGCCACCGTCAGCTCGAAGCGGTGCGGCGGGCTCAGCGTCGCCCCGTACGCGTCCAGCGCCGTGCGGCACTCGTACAGCAGCGCCACGTAGCTGGCGGCGTCGTCCGCGTCCTGCGGGTACTCCCAGTCAATGTCCAGGCCGTCGAAGCCTAGGTCCTTGACCAGCTGCAGCGCCGTGCGCACGAAATTGGTGCGGCCCTGCGGCGACGTTGTCGTCCCGGGCCCTCGGAAGTTCTTGGAGAACGTCCAGCCGCCGATGGACAGGAGTATTTTGAGGTTGCGGTTCCGCTTCTTGAGCAGCTGGAACTGCTTCAGGCAGCCGTACAGGTTGGTGCCCGTGTCGTTCCACGAGTCGCCCTCGTAATGGATCTCGAGGTCGGCCCACGTATCGGTGAGAATGACCTCGCCGGTCTCCTGACGGACGTTGGCAAACGCATACAGGATGTGGGTCAGCTGCTCGGCGGGGATGTACTGCGGGCGGTACTCGCGGGCATAGATGGACCAGTTGGGGAAGTATGCCACCGATCGGTAGCCGGGTGCACCGTTGCTAGCCATGGTTCTCAGATGTTCATGAGTATTCACTAGAGGTTGTTCGGGTGACCATCCTGCAGAGACTGGGCAAGGCAGGAAAAGGACGAGAAGACCGATGCAGAGGGCCACCAGCATTGTGTGGAGTCCAATCAACCCGCATCCCAAGGCATTTCTTTTTCGAGAGAGCCTAAGCTAAAGCTCCATTTTGAGCTTGGCGTCATTATGAGGTAGCGAATAGGCGGGAAATGTCCCTCTTTCGAGTTTCTTGGCTTCGATAAGCGGAATATTGTAAATGCGGTTCAACTCTTGTTATCTTCATGTGACAAGATCCACTTCATTGTTCGCTCTTACCTAACCAGAAAAATAAAATAAAATAATTGGGAGACCAAAGAAAAAGAAGACGCTAAGAGGAATGAAGAGAAAAAAAAAAAGTTTATTCTGCCAGTAAACTGAAGCCGAAAAAAAAAAGCTTCCTCTCTCGCATCTCAATTCACTGCTGCTTGAGCACCACCACCAATCCCTCCCCCCTCCTCCTCAAGCATCATTAATTCAATATCACATATAAGATGGCGAGCGTGAATTACCTTCTTCACGAATCTGCCGTCGGCTATGGCATTTTCGAGGTGGTTCACCAGGCCGACAGCGTCGGTGTGCGCCTCAAGGAGGTGCAGGACTCTATGAGAGATCTGTCTAAGTTTGGCAAGATGATCAAGCTGGTCAATTTCTCGCCATGGAGGTGCGTCAAGCATGATTTTCCGTTATCGTCTTTTTATTTTCTGGTTTGGGGGAATTATTAGATCATGTGTTTTGTGTGCTGACATGTTCCTCCCCTCTTGGCTAGAAACCACACCGAGGGTCTCCAAAACATCAACGACCTCTCGGAAGGCATCCTGACCGAGTACCTCACGTCCGTGCTGGAGCTGAGCCTGCCCAAGACCAGCGGCAAGAAGAGCAAGGTCGTGCTGGGCGTGGCAGACCGGAAGCTGGCGAGCGAGATCAGCAGCCAGTTCCCCGGCATCGAGTGCGAGACGACCGAGACGTCCGAGGTGGTGGCCACGCTGCTGCGCGGCATCCGCCAGTACTCTGAAAAGCTGCTCAAGGGCCTGCACGAGGGCGACGTGGGTCGGGCGCAGCTCGGTATGGGCCACGCGTACTCGCGGTCCAAGGTCAAGTTCAACATCCACAAGAACGACAACCACATCATCCAGCAGATCGCCACCCTCGACAACCTGGACAAGAGCGTCAACAGCGGCTGCATGCGCGTGCGCGAGTGGTACGGCTGGCACTTCCCCGAGCTGGTGCGCATCGTGTCGGATAATGTTGCGTACGCGAAGCTGGTGCTGGTGATCGGCAACAAGAAGACGCTGACGGACGAGTCGCTGCACGACCTGGCGGCGGCGCTCAGCGAGGACGGCGACAAGGCCCAGGCCATCATCGACGCGGCGCGCGTGTCCATGGGCCAGGACATCAGCGAGTCCGACCTGGCCATGGTGCAGTCGTTTGCGCGCAGCGTGACCCGGCTGGCCGCGTACCGCTCGCTGCTGGCCTCGGCCCTGGAGAAGAAGATGGGCCTGGTGGCGCCCAACCTGCAGGTGATCCTGGGCACGCCGGTGGCGGCCCGCCTCATCTCGCACGCTGGCTCGCTGACCAACCTGGCCAAGTACCCGGCGTCGACGCTGCAGATCCTGGGCGCCGAGAAGGCGCTGTTCCGCGCGCTCAAGACCAAGGGCAACACGCCCAAGTACGGCCTCATCTACCAGAGCTCCTTCATCGGCCGCTCCGGCGCCCGCTTCAAGGGCCGCATCTCCCGCTACCTGGCCAACAAGTGCAGCATCGCCGCCCGCGTCGACAGCTTCAGCGAGCAGCCCACCTCGCGCTTCGGTGAGGTCATGCGCCAACAGCTCGAGGACCGCCTCGAGTTCTTCGCCTCGGGCAAGAAGCCCCAGACCAACGAGGACGCCATGCAGGAGGCCATGCGCCTCGTGCTGGAGGACGGCGGCTCCCTGGCCGTCGACCACGAGATGACCGACGCCCACGAGGGCGACGAGACCGTGGCCGACAAGAAGAAGGCCAAGGAGGCTAAGAAGGACAAGAAGGAGAAGAAGGACAAGAAGGAAAAGAAGGACAAGAAGGACAAGCGCAAGTCCCTGGATGCCGACGCCATGGTGGTTGACGAGCCGACAAAGAAGAAGAAGAAGAAGACCGCCGCCTAAGCCCCCCTCCCAAGGCGAGCATAGCCAAGCGTGGGTCCTTTTTATTCTGTCGACTTCTGCATATGCGTCTCTTCGTCATACATATTTGCTCTCTATCTCTCTGGTTATTATTTTTCACTGCGTTTCTACACGGATTGTCATCTGTACACCATCTAGTTTTGACTGGTTCTTTCTTGGGCGTTCTTTTTATTTTTTGGAGGGATCTATTCGGCTGGAGTTTACGAGGATATCTGGTTTAAAAAGAAAAGATCTACAAACCGATTTAGCTCCCCATATATGAAGGAGATTGAAGCGACTACTCATGTGATCAGCGTAGATCAAAAAATAAGAAAACAGAAATATGTCTTGACTACACAACTAAATTACAGCTATAAACACTGCCAACCGCTGCTATGACTTTGCTCAATTCAACGCCCATCACAAACGGCGAACGCCAAAACGCCTTTATCGGAGGCAATGAGATATAGGAACACGGGAGGACGTAATGCGTATCGAAAATAAGGGGAAAAAAGGAGGGATTAAAAAAAAAACTCGCTGCCACGCTGCGCGCACAGCGCGTGGATGTGGCCTGATCTGCTCATGCACCTTCACTTCCGAACTCTTGCGTCCATTCTGCGTTCCGCTTCAGGTCCTCTTTTGACACCGTCGGCCGACTTGCCTTGATCGCGCGGACAAAGTCTTTGAAGTCCACCAGGGGCTCCAGCAGCTCGTCCGAGTTTATGTCGTCCCATGTCATCTCCTCCGCGTCTGGCTCGCCGGGCGAGCAGGGGCTGAGTTTCCGCTTGCCATCGACCATCACCTGAAAAAAAGAAATTGCGTTAGCAATGCACCCCACTAGAGAGGAGACAGCCCGAGGAGAAGATGAGAGAAACTTACCGGGTGGAAGTGCGTAGCCTGCTGGATCTTGCGGACCGGCTGCATCAGGGCGTCCTGTACGGCGATGCTGATATCGGAGCCGGAGTAGCCCTCGGCCAGCTTGGCGAGCTCGCGGTAGTCGTTGGACTGCAGGGTGGTGGGGGTCTCGCCGATGGCGATCTTGAACATGGTGGTACGGGCGGCGAGGTCGGGCAGGCTGATGTGGACGCGGCGCTGGAAGCGGCGGCGGATGGCGGCGTCGAGCTGCCAGGGGATGTTGGTGGCGCCGAGGACGAGGACGCCGGTGCTGTCCTTGCCGACGCCGTCCATCTGGACGAGCATCTCGGTCTTGATGCGGCGCGAGGCCTCGGACTCGCCCTCGCCGCGGGGCCCGCAGAGGGCGTCGACCTCGTCGATGAAGATGATGGACGGCTTGTTCTCGCGCGCCATGTTGAAGAGCTGCTTGACGAGGCGCTCGCTCTCGCCCATCCACTTGCTGACCAGGTCGGAGCTGCTGACGCTGAAGAAGGTGCTCTTGGCCTCGGTGGCCACCGCCTTGGCCAAGTACGACTTGCCCGTGCCCGGCGGGCCGTACAGCAGGATGCCCTTCCACGGCTGGCGCTTGCCCTGGAACAGGTGCGGGAACTTGATGGGCAGCAGCACCGCCTCCTTGAGCGCCTCCTTGGCGCCCTCCAGCCCGGCCACGTCGTCCCACTTGACGTTAGGCCGGTCCGACAGGATCGCCCCCGCCAGCGCGCTGCGCAGCTTCTTGCTGTCCTCGTCGATGCCCTCGCCGCCGTCCTCGCCGCCCTGCTTGCCCTTGCCCGTGCCGCCCGTCGACGACCCGTTGGCCCCCACCATGCCCGGCTTCTTCTTCTTGGCATCCGCGTCCGACAGGTGCGCCTTGAGCTTCTCCGCCCGGTCCATGTACTCGGTCGTCTTCTGCCGGATCATCTCCTTGGACCGCGGGTTCTTCTCCCACTTGAGCGCCAGCATGAACAGCTCCAGCGCCGAGTAGTACATCTGGTATGCCTTGTCATACTGTGCGGCGTTGTCCGCCTCGATGGCCTTGCGGACCTGCTCAATGGCCTTCCCGAGAAAGTCGGTATTGGACATGGCTGGCTTCGATGAGAGGGAGAGGAGGAGGGGGAGAGTATGCGAGGGGATTCGTATGTATCACCAGCCCAGGGCGGCTTCGGTGTTCCCTTTTTTTTTGACTCGTCCGGTCTGCTGGCCGCTTGGTGTTTGGTAGACTTTGGAAGAAGGGAGTGTGCTTTTCTATCAGGCAGACAAGCTGATGCGGCGGAGAAGGTCAAGACTGGATGAGTCGTTCCGGCACACAGATCGCTGCGGGGATGACTGAGCGCAATTAGACTTGGGGCGGCTACAAAACTGCAAAGTTGAATACAGCTCAGAGCAGAGAGAGGAAGGCGTCGTAGATATGCTGAAGCTGAAGATCGCGGGAGGCGTAGAGGCTGAAGTGCGGTTCCAAGGTTTGTATGTAGTTGGGTCTGGCTGGCAGTCATAGGTTATTTTCCCGTCGTTCACTGTCCTTGGCGGGGTAACCTGGGTGACGCCACACAAACACACGCGCACAAATTGCCGTTTACACACCCAAATCCGATAGATAGCGACGCTAGCAACATAATTGGCAGCCGCCACAGGAAGGATTGCCCCATAACGCCACCCTAAAGTTGTCCCTCCAGCGCTGAGGATAGGCAAAAAAATGAATTTCTGCGTCGGTAGGCACCGCTTTGCCGCACTAAACTTGCTTGAGCTTTTGGCTGCTTGCGATAGAGAGGCTTGTGGTTGACTGAACGGCAAATCTCTTCTTTTGGCTGCTGCAACTCGCTGCAAGAACAAAGTACCAACCCAGCGGAGGATAAAAACAAGACAGTACCATTCTTTGTCCCAGTGTTCCTTTTATTCCTCTAAAGGAGAAATAGACCAGGGTGTGCAAGTGGAGGCCGAAGTCTCAGAATCTAGCAGCGCAAAAGATCGAGACTCTCTGCTGGTCTTATATCAGCCCTAACCATGGCGACGGACGTGCAGGAGCGCATGCGGGGCTTGTCTGATGAGTATACGAAGCTGCAGCAAGGTAAGATAGAGCTTTATGGATGCCAAGGAGAATTGGCTGAAGGCGATCTATATTGACATTGTTGTAGAGCAGCAGAAGCTGATTGTTGCCCAACAAAGGCTGAACGCCCAGAAGACGGAGAATGAAGGCGTCCAAAAGGTACACTTTCTTCAAGCCACGCATAAAACCTTGACATAAAGCTGCATGTGCTGACGTATCGTTAGGAGTTTGAAAAGGTGAAGGACGGCGAGACCATCTACAAGATGGTTGGCCCTGTGCTGTTGAAGCAGGATAAATTTGAAGCAGATAGCACGGTCAAGGGCCGTCTTGATTTTATCACAAAGGAGATGTATGCCGAATTCCAGGATACAGCTAGAGTCTTCCACATGGGTCACGAGTGCGTGCTAACGAATGAGCAGTGGCCGGTTGGACGATGAGATCAAGGAGTCAAACCAAAAGATTGACAAGATCAAGGACCAAATCATTGCCATCCAGAGCAGTGCACAAGCGGCACCTGGTGGGCCCAAACCCAGCGGACAATGAATATGAGATGGAGAGAAGAGAAGTAAATAAAATGAAATTTCGATAAAAAGGGCAACTCTGCGGCAGAGCGAGGCTTGCTGCCCTCGACACCCAAAATAAGTGGTGATGATTCTTCATACGACACAAAATGCACTTCGCCATGCGGTGATGTTATGTACACAAAAAGACAACGCTAGTAACATGCCACAGAGAGAAACACCACGAACTCTCTTTGTTATACCAGAAAATCAAGGAAGAGCCTCGGCTCTGATTTCAATTTAACGCCAAAAACATAAACCCTCCCGGCTGGCCCATATCGCGCGATGGGCGTTCGAAATCCGCGCCGAACATATCTACATCGTAGTCTTCGAACGAGGGACACCGTCTCCGAGGGACATCGTCCTCGTCGTTGTGGCTCGCGTCCATAATCAGGTTCAGAATCTGGCTCATCATCAGGCACTCGCTGAAGAGGTGGCTGCGCTCGACGGTCTCGCGGATGTGCTCCGGATGCCCGGATGCTGCAAACTGCTGCAGGGTGTGATGGAGCAGAGAGCCTGATACAGGCGTATGTAAGTTTGTCAGCCTGCCGACGATAGCTACCGATCCCGAGATGCCCTCAACCAGCAGCCGCGCCTTCTCCTGCGGATCGAGCAGCTCTACAACGCGCTGGTCGGACGGGGACGACGACAGTGGCGTCTGGTACACGGCGTCGCCTTGCACGAGCGGCAGGGTGTCCTTTTCAAAGAGAACTTCGACGATCGCATCTTGTGCGGCCGGCGTCTCGAGAAATTGAAGGTGTTCGTCGATGCTCGCCAGCTGGTGCAAAAAGTGACTGAGAATGGTTCGCAGCGAGGCATCGCTCTGGGTGTGGATCTGGCCAGAGACCAGGGCGAAGTATACAGGGACGAGGGAGATGGCATCTAAGGACAGTTGTCTTCTGGTTAGAAACGGCGAGGCTTTTCACTACATAGTTCGCCCTATTTTCAACTCGAGGATGGCTGTACTCACCTCTACATCTCTTATCTAATAGGGTTTCATGGCAACGGGCAGGCATGGTATTTGATGGAACAAATATGTCGAAGCAAGTAAGATTCTAAGCTTGAAGCAGAATTTACAGTGTATCGGAAGCAAAGATGTTGTTGAATTGGTTACTGAGGGAAGAAGCAAATAGGTAATTACAACTACGTCGGCAGATACGACTGAGCAGGACTCGCACATATTTGTACTCGTAGGCGCGACCAACCTTGCCTCATGGCGGTGAGAATCAGAATGAGAGGCCGGACGTTTGGAAGCATCGTTCGATTCTTCTGGGTTTCCTTTCCACTTTGACCTGGAGGAGGCAGTGGCCAACATGGCATACAGAGATATGAGGCTATCAACCGCGCGGGATGACGACGGACCCTGGAGCCTTTCGACCGTAGCGAGATGGCACGTCCCGGTCATGGGAGGAGGCTAAACACTAAATACAGCCCCCTTTTCTTAGTCGGTGTTGCTGTGCTGGCATGAGTGTTTTACCACTCGCTCGACTTAAAGTAAACAACCCCCCACGGCCAGGAGTGGGCAGTTTTGCGTATTTGGGCGCAAAAGATGACCTGACCCTCTGGCCTTCTCAGTTGAAGGATCGAATTTGCATCAGTAAAACGGCTCTATAGCAACAAGGGGATGGGCTGTCTCCCGGGTGGCAAAGCACGGGAACGACAGTGACTCGTGCTTAGCAGAGAGCGCCACCATCAGGCCTGCACGAAATTTGACTCGCATAGTTGCATTCATCTTTGTGCATACTCCGTACTCCGTATAAAAGTATAGAAAAAGCTTAGGCTTCGAAATGAAGTAACAAAATAGACTTCAGGTACCCTGTTAGCTTTTATCTTGATGATCTACATATCTCTCTTTTTAGATTATGACCAACTCAGTCCTTCTTTTGTCTTGTTTTCTATTTTTTTAAGAGATTTTTTCATTTAATTTTTTAAACGTTCTTTTCTTTCTGCGCATATGTTTAGGTGCATAACTTGCCAAGCATTACGTAGTACGTCGCCTTTAATAATACCGCGTGCTCATTATCAGAAAACTGGACCCTTTTTGTCTCAACCAGCACCATCAATGGCCCGCCACAGCAAGGCAGCAGGTAATGCTTCAATGCTACCTAAGATCAGAGAGCTTCAATTCCTTGCCACTATTTCCCCAAACATGACTTGTACCTTTCGCTTTGACAACATCAAGACAGCTGGCTTGTCTGTATAGTTTTGCATTCCTTTATTCCTTCCTTGACAGCTTAATTTCGAGTTTTCTTCCAGGCCTGCACTCGCGTTGCTCTGGCCGAGCTCCTTTTTCGGGCTGGCAACAGCTTCGGGTGACCAAGGAACCCCACATTAGGCCAGAGAAGAACGACAGCCGCCGTGGAACATCAGAATGACAGCCAAGCGCAGCAGCCTCGTCATCCCTGGAGACGACGGAGGCGGAAGCTATCATCATCACCACCATCATCATCATGATGCCGGTAAACAACATGCCGCTAGTTTCGCCCCGCTTACTCCCGATGAGCTCGTCCGCGAGGCCGAGCGCATCGACTGGAGCCCACATGTGCCCCTCCGCATGTACGTCCGCTCTCTCGACTCGCTGTACCGCGAAGGCAAGACATACCTTGAAGAGAAGAACTATGCCAAGGCGTACATGCTACTGTTTCGCTATGGCGTCTTGCTGCTCGAGAAGATCGACAAGCGACCGGATGCTCACACACCGCAAAACAACATCCTGTTGCGCCCCTATCGGCGCCAGATGCAGTCGGTTTTCGTGATGCTAGATCAGATCAAGCCGTACCTGTTGGCGGCACACGAACAGTGGGCAGCAAATCAAGCGTCGCAGTTGGCTGACCGAAGCTCGGGAGATCCGGATGGATTCAGTGCATCTGAAAGGAGCACCACTTTCTCGAGTGGCTATGCAGCCAGTGCTGTGTCTTCCGTGGCCGCTGATTCTACCACGTCTGGTTTTCCCACCTCTCCAGGAACTCCGACATACACCGATTTTGCCGCGCGGGACCCTGCGCTTTCTTGGAACCCCGAAGCACAAGCGACACTCTTGGACGCATCCGATAACATGCATCTCGCCGTCTCTCTGGCTAACAAGCGGTTTCGTGATCAAGCAGATAAAGAAGCCAGGGTCTTGGAGGTTGTCCAAGGCTCGTCGCCGACAGTGGAGCGAGAGTTCTTCGGACAGCCCAGTTTAGAGCAGCTGACTTTGGATGAGACAAAGAAGCCAGCAAAGACACTTGAGCTACACGAAGTGAAAGGCTTGGATGCTCTGGATGCAAAATTCTATTCAGATCCATCTCCATCTGCACCAGTCACCCCGGTTCATTACATCTACCCTACCATTGCCAAATCCCGACCTGTGGAGTTCGACTTAAACTCGGACACTGGCTCACCTGGGCCGTCCTCTGATACTTCTCGGCAGTCGGCTCCAAAACCACCTCCACTTCCACATAAACAAGCTTTGAATCGCTTTGAGGATGATACCACCGCATTTCCGACAGTTCCTCAGAAGCTCCCGGCTGCCAGTCACCAGAGTCTAGAGATTTCAGATCCACCGCCGAAGTACGACGATCTTTATTCGCTGGACATGCCAAGCGGATATGCATCACCGCCAACCATCCCACCACGCCTGTCAAGACACGAAGCCCCGGTGGCCAGTGAATCAGAGTATGCCGCTCCACCGCGGCCGCCAAAGTACGAGGAAAGAGAAAATGAAGGCACAGGGGCCTTACCCCCACGTCCACCTAAGAACGCCGTAGACGATCTCCCAGGATCACCTCCTACAAAGAGCTCGTATACATTCAAGCCAGCAGCATACTTGGAAAATGGATCCCCGATCCGTCCCGTGTTCTTGCCGGACACTCTCCAGCAGAAATTTCTCCTTCTGGCTCAGCGAAACACCGACCGCCAGATTGAGACGTGCGGCATCCTTTGCGGAAAGCTGATCAACAACGCTCTTTTCGTTAGTTGCCTTCTTATCCCTGAACAGATAGGGTCTTCCGACCAGTGCGAGACAACCAATGAGGAGGGCATATTTGCCTATTGTGAGCGGCAAGACCTGATCCAGATCGGCTGGATCCACACGCATCCGACGCAGACGTGTTTCCTCAGCTCGCGGGACCTTCACACGCATCTCGGCTACCAAGCCATGATGGACGAGAGTGTCGCCATCGTATGCGCGCCGAGATATGAGCAAGAGTACGTATACATCGTTAGAAAAATACTGTGCCTGTTCAGGCTTTTATGCATCCAGTCTCCAGTCTTTTGGCTAACTAGCTAGCTTTGGCATTTTCCGATTGACAAAGCCCCCTGGGCTGCAACATATCAGTAATTGCACAAAGTCCGGAACTTTTCACGAGCATTCACTCCCAGGATATGAACTCTACACGGACGCGCGCAGCCCGAGAGGCCACGTATACGTGGTACCAGGTATCACGTATGTGGTGGCTGATTTGCGAAAAGACAGCAAGGACGCCAAATAGAATGGTCCTTAGAAAGGCGTTCGCTGAATCTCCAAGAAGAATTGAGAGCAAGGATTTCCAGTTATGTGCTAGTCTTTAATGAATACCGTCACCACCTTCCCCGCCTACACTAGACACAGCAGCACTATGATCTCCTTTCTTCGACTCCCTTCCAGGAGCTTCGTTGTATTTCAGTCTTGTACTTTTCTCGGTCCTCTCAACTTTGATTTATTATTGGACTCGACAATATTCATTGGATTGCAGCATTAGCATTGCTTGGTGTTCTTTCGGCGTTCAGGGGTGAAATGCCACATTTGCTAGCAGGGTAGATACCAGAATTTAGAAAGCACCTCATAAGTGCATTCTTGATATGCATGATGTCTTACTCTCCGAATATTACAAGATATTTGCCCTATTTTTCTGTCGTTACGACTGATTCTTCACTTCAGATGGACGGCAGGGACAAATAAATAGAAGAGACCAGCTATCCAGGTGCACCTTCAGGAATCGTTCCTTCCTCGTTCAGATGCGATAAACACCACGACATCACGTAATTGTCTCTCTTTTGTTAGTTCTTGCACTTTCCGAAAATCGGTCCTTCTGTGCCTTATACAATAACATTCATTGCTCATGAAGAAGGAGACAGACGCACCCCTAATCGGATCCTGTTTCATCCGGATATTTCGTCTGATACTCTCCGCTCCTCTTCTATCAAACTCCTTTCCTCTACAGTATTGTGATGCATTAAAATCGCGATGCCTATTATTTTGATATTCTTACTTTCAATTTTCTTAACTTTTTTTCCTATTTTCATTTAGACAAGCCCGAGGAACAAAAAACAGTCTCCAATACGTCAACATAATTACTTGCCACCCCTTTGTAGACTTGCCTGTTTCCGTTCCAAGATAGTTGTTTAAATTATAAAATCATCTGTGGTTTTCACGAAATGTCTGTGAGCACGTCCTACAGTATCTAGTTATTCATCTTCATTTTTTTGCTTTTTCTGTTACCTTCGTGCACATATCAGCAATATATACTTGTGCAATATTCGTTCTCGGAATATCACACCACTTTTATCGGCAAGGGGGTAGATTCCATCTTCTCATTGATGTTTTAAAATGGATACAATCAGAAATCACGCTCTTTTTTCGACCGTTAGTGCAGCCTCTACTAGTCAATATGTCACAGCGGATGCGCAGCAACGGCAGGCAACACTTGTCGGCTGGGCACCACATCCGATCACTACCTACCAGCTTGTATCTGTGGAGGGCCAATGTATTGGGTATCGGCCTGTGTATGCACAGAACGCTGCAGGTGCACCACATTACATTATTCCCGCAGCTGCCTTAACCGCAGTAGCTACGCCTACATCACCAGCGATGCCAATTGGTAGCACTACGAACATATTCACAGCAGCAGCTACGAGTCCTACGTATCAGAATGCAAATATGGGCATGGGTATGAGTGTCGACATGGTCCCAACTCCAAATGCTAGCGAGGATGGGCATCAATATCAGCCGTCACAGCGTCTGGGCCAGCATGAACATGTAGGACCGCATCAGAGATACTGCCAGCCCCTTATTTCGCAATCAACTACGGGCCAATATTTAAACGGCATGCAGTTGCCAGAGTCTTTTCGCTTCAGCCCCCCTGCCAAGTGAGTTTTTCAAGCTCACACGATTTGGTCTGTAACAGAGGAGCCCGTCTAACAATCCAATATTAACAGCGGTCTGCGTCAATTCTCAGGTGGTGTCGTTTTGGATACACCTCCTGCTGCCCTCAGCCGTCCCAATATTGATTCCCCCATCGAAGAATTCCCAGTAGCACCTGCTACATTTCCGCGCCAATCGTTAGGTCAATACCGTAGGGTGGAACGCCAAAACCGCCCTAAGCCTTTGGTGCTTCATCCAGTGACATCTCCTCAAATGAGCTGCGCCAACCCGGAGGAAAACACTACCAGGGTCTTTTCATATCCGGCTGGAAAGCAAGCCATAGTCCCAGATGCAACGCCTTTGATGTCTGAAAGAGAATACGATGGCGGGGACTCGTCGTATAGTACTTCGCCGCTGAGATCTGAAAACGTCAGGGCTGATGGAAGGTTTTTCAGACGGGCAATGTCTAAGGCACCCTTGCAGAATGGTCACAATAATGGCATTACCATGCACATGCCTAAGTCTTTCCGGAAGGCATCGAGCGATCTCTCTCGCCTAGAGACTCAACAAGGACTGTGGGATAGGGGAAAACTAAGAACAATGACCAGTCCGCCACCATCACCCACACCTAGGCCTCTTAGAGACAGAAAATATAGCATAGGCCGCCTGCGGTCCAGTCGCAGTCACCCTCAACAGAATCATTCTCCTCGGGTGTCAGCTCCTTTTCCATGTGCTCCTAATCTAGGAGATCATTCTTCGTCAGACGGCTGGTATACAACTGATAGCAATAACATCAGCTCCAGACACTACCATCAGATAATACAAGAAAAGACAGAAAAGAAATGTTGCCATTGCGGCATGCAACAGTGCTCCCAGTGCGGCCTTTTCGTCTCTCAGCCTGACAAACACAGGTGCTTGCAGGGAGTTGATGGAGTGTCGCCCGCAACATAAGTCCCTGCACTTCTGGTTTCTCCTAGTAATTTAAATTTTGCTTTCACATTCGACGCTCCCTATGGTAATTTTATTTCTATTTTTCTTCTTATTGTTTTTTTATGCACTTTTAAATACGCCGGAGTTGAATTTATGAATTTGAATTTCAGTGATCACATGAACCATCATAGTCGTTTCTGATGCTGTGGATGAGATCAAATAAAGATAGGAACATAACTTAGTGTGGGAAAGGTCAATGTATTCATAATGGGATAACATATGTTGTAAACATTATATCAGTTTATGGTGTATTCTGACACATTCTCCAACGATGTTAGAGGAATCAATGGGAGCTCATTTATGTGTGTTATGCAGAATTTAATTTCGCTTCACGAAATACACATGTTATGATGGTGAGACCATTCAAAGGTAAAATTCTCGTCTCTTGATTCTCCTTTTCGCTCACATATAGAACATAAGCGTACTCATGCTATATTTCCACCTTGGGATGGATTAAAACTCCAACGCAAATAGGGCTTTTCTCTTTCAGGTGCATGAAGCGCACAACGCCTGTGCGGCTGCAGCAACCTGGCTGGCAGCATCACCGCAGGCCGTAGTGATGCAAGACCCTGCAGAGTTGTGGAGGGTATCAAAGTTCTTGCACTGGCAGGCGTAATCGGTCATACCGGAGCAACCGGCGGCCTTGACTGCGGTTTCCATGCACGAGGCCTGGCAATCGGTTGGCGTCAGCACAGATTAGTTGAAATTCATAATCATAAAACTTCTAATTTCAGAGAATATAGCTTACAGCGCAGCTGGGAAATGGTTTACTTGGGTCCGGTGCACAGGCGGCTGGCGTTGGGTCCATGTCTGGGACGACGGCGGCCGACGCGAAAGCAGCGGTGGCAAGGACAAAGAGAGTAGTGAACTGCATTGTGAAGATAGTGAAAGGTGGCTGGTTCTTCTGTTTAGAAAAAGCAAAGAAAAAAAGTTACAAGAACACCAAATTATATAATGGGAGTTTTCGTTATAGAAGTTTGGAGAGTTTGGACTGTAGCTCTATCTTGATTGAAGGACTATGACCTACATATGTACTTATATACGTAAAAAAAGGGAAGCTTGGCGAGAGGTGCTACGGATATTTGACCAAAAGAGACCGGAGCTTTGCTGGCGGAGTTTGACGCATTTCATCCAACGTAAATAAAACGCAGACAGACACATTTAAGCTATATACATTGACTGTAGACGAATACTTTGCCACTGCTTTCGCTGGCTAATTCACATCTCGAGTCCTCCGAGATCTCACTTAGCTCTGCTCTTCCCAAGATCCCGGCTGCCCATCCCCGAGGCATAACGACGCCTGCTGAGAAATTAACAAGCTCAAAGAAACCCGGTGACAAAATAAAGAATGTAATTTCGTTTGCAGTTGTCTCCAAAAACTAGCATGTAGATCCCGGCACGGGTAGGACCAACTGCTGGCCGGGACCGATTACGAGGACTGGATTATGGGTACTCCTTGAGAGTGAAGAAGCAAATGTCAAAGCTGGGAACCCTCAAAAGCCAATGACGTAGCCAAAAAGCAATCCCGCAAACTTTAAATGTGCGTTCGTCCTGTCAATTTATCCTTCCCTGTCCTTAGTTCAAGACTAGCTGGTCCAACTAACTTTATATGTAGTATGATATGAGCCGGCCTACCTACAGAGTACAGGTGCCAGAGAGAGGTTAGATGAGATGTAAATCAATAGAAACTGATGCAGTAGATTGTGGCACAGAAGACGGCCCTACATTTTACTGGAGCTTCTTGCCCCTGAATTGATTAGAAAGCTAGAGAAAGAGAAAAGAACTCAAACGAGAAGCCCACCCTTTGCTAAAACACTCCTACGCAAGCGAGATATGTTCCGTGCCAGTGCCGGATCTGTGCGAAAATCTATCTCGTGAGATGCATCTAATTCTCGCCTTCGTCGAGTCAGGTATACGTGAGCCTTGGCATTGCACACGTTGCTATAATATTTTCATCTCATCTCCTCCGTTCACAGCTGCATGCAATCAAAGAATCCATCGGAAGTCCGTAAATTCTGGGCCAAAGGATATGATTGTAAAAACTGGCGGGAGAACCGGCAAAAGTTAAACCCTTTCAACAAGTCCAAAATAAACGAGAAATTTGTGGGGAAGCACGCATGCGAGTCAGTTTTCTTTCTAATCTATCCAGGCCATTGACAGCTGCATGAATCACAAACATCATAAATTTGTAGTTCATATGAGTGCAAGATGTGATATTATATGGATTACGGAGCAATAATACACATTGGGAAGAGTTTGCTGCAATTTTCTTCCCCTGCCATGGCCGCGTTAGACCTATACATTAGCTGGAGTGGCCCCCGAAAACCAGGGGTTGTAAATAAACAAAGCGCTATATCTAGCAGGGACTACAGCGGGGTTAGGTGGCACAGTTCATGCTGCTCAATAATCCCAAAATAGCAGGTGGAGCGCAGAGGTTCACGCCCTAAGCTGATTGGTGGAGAGCGGATCTAAGCTCCAATCCGTTTTTGCAGATCGGCGCATTTTCTGACTCTGCATCTGGCTGGGGACTTGCTCGATATATCGCCAGAAATTACGAGAAGCACCCTTGCCTTTCGAAATGGCTTCGGTGTCTGCCAAGGAACTTGGCCGCTTTCTGCTCCGGAGCAGCGTATCTCGGCAGAGGGGGCTTTTCTGCCCAAGATGCTTGCCAGCGGCAGATCTGCGCAGCAGTCGACATCGAGCCCACTTTAGCACAAGTGCGGCGTCTTCTTCCTCTGCTACGTCGACCACAAACCCACCACCCAAGAATGCGCTACCCGTGCCCTTCCGGAAGCGAACAAAGGAAGAGGCGAAGGCGAAAAAGGCTGCTGGGCAGATAAAGCAGAGCAAGAAGGCAAACCAAGGACAGACGGTCCCCGGCTGGGAGCTGACCGTCGGCATCGAAATCCATGCCCAGCTCAATACCGAGCGAAAGCTGTTTTCCCCGGCGGTCGCCCCGTCGAGCTTAGGTGACTCGTCGGAGGCAGCCGATCCGCCCAATTCCCACGTGGCCTACTTTGACTTTTCCTTGCCGGGCGCCCAGCCCATCTTCCAACCGGCTACGCTGATTCCGGCCATCCGCGCGGCTCTCGCTCTGAACTGCACCATCCAGCCGGTCAGCCGCTTCGACCGCAAGCACTACTTCCACTGGGACCAGCCGTCGGGCTACCAGATCACGCAATACTACGAGGCGTTTGCCAAGAAGGGCCACATTACGCTGTACGCGCGGGACGGCATCGCGGCGGAGGACGGCGAGAGCGTGCGGGTCGACATCCTGCAGGTGCAGATGGAGCAGGACACGGCCAAGACGGTGGCGCAGCCGGGCGATGTGCACTGGCTGGACTTCAACCGCGTCGGGGTGCCGCTGATCGAGATCATCACGGCGCCGCAGATCCACCACCCGGCGACGGCGGCGGCGCTGGTGCGCAAGGTACAGCAGCAGCTGCGGGCCGTGGACGCGTGCACGTCGGGCCTGGAGGCGGGCGGCCTGCGGGCGGACGTCAACGTGTCGGTGCGGCGGACGGACGCGGCGGGGCGGCCTGTGGGCCCACTGGGCACGCGCACAGAGATCAAGAACCTGAACAGCTTCCGGGCCGTGGAGGACGCCATCGTGGCGGAGCGGAACCAGCAGATCGCGGCGCTGGAGCAGGCGGGCGAGCAGGCAGACGCAGCCGGCGTCATTGTCGGCGAGACGCGCGGCTGGGCCCCCGGCCTGCACGGTGGTGAGACGCACCGGCTGCGCGGCAAGGAGGGCGAGGTCGATTACCGCTACATGCCGGACCCGGACCTGGGCCCCGTGATCATCGATGCGCCGCTGGTCGACTACCTGCGGCTGACCATGGGCGTGCTGCCGGACGCCGAGCTGGACGACCTGGTGAAGAGCTACGGCCTGGCGCCCAAGGACGCCATCGCCCTGGCTCAGCTCGATGACGGCGGCCGCGCCCAGTACTACTACGACGTCGTGGAGGCGTTTGAGGCGCGGCTGCTCTCGAGCGGCGGCGGACCGGACGACGACCCCACCGCCCACCGCTCGTTCGTCGCCAACTGGGTGCTGCACCAGCTGGGCCGGCTGACGTCGGAGCGCAACGCGGGCTTCGGCGACGGCGGCGGCGGCGGCGGCGGCGACGTCACGGCTGCCGTCGCTGAAAACGACCTGGGCATGACGCCCGAGGGCCGCTGCCGCGTCCCCGTCGCCTGCCTCGCCGACCTGCTCGTCTACCGCTACCAGGGCCGCATCACGGCCAGCGTCGCCAAGGAGCTCCTGTTTGCCATCTTCCGGGGCGAGATCGGCGAGCGCGACGACGGCGCTGCTGCTGCCGCTCCCCCACAGTTCGCGTCCGTCGCCGACGCCATCGACGCCGGCGGCCTCTGGTTCGACGAGATCGCCCCTGAGGAGTACGCGGCCCTGGCCGCGCAGGCCCTCGAGGGCGAGGAGAAGACGCTCCGGCTGTTTGTCAGCCCCAAGCGCTTCCCCCACGGCAAGCTCCAGTTCCTCGTGGGCAAGCTGCTGCGGCTGGGTCCCGAGGGCCGCACGGATCCGCTGCACGCAGAGGCCGCCGTGCGCACCGCGATCGACTCCTATGTCGCAGAGGTGGCAGCGAAGAAGGAAGAATAAGGCACGAAAGCGGCAACAGCAGTTTCGCTAGCGGCCGCTACGCCAAAAGCACGCCGTCGGCACTGACGGTTCCCCAGCCACTATTTTCACGAGGCTAGCGGCTTTTGTGCTAGTGACCTGCCATGGTGTTAGCAATCAGAACACCTGAAACTCAGGACAATTAATTGCGTCTAGAGGGATCAGATTTTAGTTGACTTGGCGGAGCATTATTTTGTGGTGTCTTTGTAAGATAGATAAGAGTTTTCCGCACCAGCCGAAAAAGGCTGCTGTTTCGTCTCTTGCGTATTGCTCATACATAGAACGGCCAAGCGCCACCATGCAATCCAACGATAATGAGCCATGCAGCATTTTCGACGCACAGAGCTGAGGTCCTTGCATGTAAATTCTGCAAGACCATGTACAGCCTGCTCAAAGGAAGCCTGTGCTCCCCATCTCGAACGCCTACGTTCCGCTTTCTTGCCAAGGCAGCATATTAGCAACGTTCGCGGGCCACGGAGACCACCATCCCCCCGCTGCTAAGCCCAAAATAGGAACGGTCCGCCTGCCAGTCATGCTTCTAGCTCCACGAGACATTGTGATGAACAGCGCCGAGGGATAGCGACCACATGGCAGCACACCCCCCATTCGATGCCGTCTAGACCGTTCATGGTATTAGCTCGCTTGCTATTCTAAGCGAGTTCCACGCCAGGCGCTGCGGGATATCGCGAGAGACGGTCCCTTCATTTTTTTTGTTTTAAAAAAGAGGACAGTGTTTTGATCGGCTGATTTAGTGTTGATAATGTTCCCGTTGCACTGAATTGCTTCTTTGTCTCGTTTTCATCTTGTCATTGCGACACTCGTTGGCACGATTTCTCATTCACGATGTCGACCGATCCTACGTCGCATCCCGTCGCGCAGGCGCACCTTACTGACCCACCAGCTGTCGACGCAGCGGAGGCGACAACAGCAACAGACCCATCGACGGCAGCGATACAGACAGAAGATGCAGCCGCGAGCAGCAGCGTACCCGTGAAAGACGGAGGAGAGAATATTGCAGACAAGACGCCCGCCGAGACGGCCGCCGAGGCGGCCGCCGATGCAACAGTCGCGCCGAAATCGCGCGCTCAACCGGCTGCAGAAGCTCCTGCACTGGCACCCGATACCGCCAGCTCCTATTCGGCGCATGCTATGAGTGGATATTCCGTTGGGTTGAGCGTCAGTGTGCTCCTTTGTCCATTTTTTTCCACTTCTTTACTTGGCCGTGTATCGACATCTGACACCCTGACAGGTTGACACAGATCCGAGTGACATAGACTCGTCGCTGGGAGACTTTGAAGTCCAGTATGTCCCTCTGTAAACATAGTCATGTTTTCCTCTCATGCTTCCATTCTAACCCCCATTTTCTTCGTTTGTAGATCCTCTAGTAGATCGGCGAACTCATCGGTATACGAATTTGTGGAGAAGTTTGGACGAACGTTCCACCGGTACAAAGAAGGAAGTGAGTTCTCCGTTTTTCTTTCTTTTGGTTTATTTGTGATTCCAGCATGCTAATTTGTATAAGAATACTATCTGCCAAATGACGAGGTTTGTCAATATGTGCCCTGGGAACCGTGGCATGCAGAAACTGAACTGACTTTGTCCGTCTGCAGCAAGAACAAAATCGTCTAGGTACATTTCCCCCTTCTGATATCCCTCCCCTCGCTCTCTGCTTTGGGTCTTTTTACTGATTCTCTGGAAAAATGCAGATCTTCAACATGCTATTGCCAAGCATGTTCTTGGTGGCAAGCTTGGACTGGCTCCTGTCTCCGACAAGACGCACCGCGTGCTCGACATCGGCACCGGCACCGGGATCTGGGCAATTGAATTTGGTAAGGCATATCTTCTCCGGGGTCTCGTCCCTGTCGCGCACTACTAGGGCGTTCTAACAAAGCAGCCGAGGAGAACCCCGTCGCAGACGTTCTAGGCACCGACCTGAGCCCCATCCAGCCCGAGTACATCCCCTCGAACTGCCGCTTCGAGATCGACGACGCCGACGACGAGTGGGCCTGGAGCCAGCCCTTTGACTACATCCACGGCCGCTACGTTGTGCCCTTTTTCCGGAGCGTGCCGGGCGTCATCCAGAAGGCCTACGACCACCTGAGCCCGGGGGGCTACCTGGAGATGTTCGAGGGCCCGATGCTCTTCCAGTCGGTCGACGGCACGCTCGAGGGCACCATCATCAAGGAGTGGAACGACCACATGAAGGAAGGCGTCCGGCGCATCGGGCGCGACCCCATGGCGGCCACGAACCTGCACAAGTGGATGGCGGACGCCGGGTTCGTCAACATCGTCGAGCGGCGCTTCGCCCTGCCCATTAACACGTGGCCGCGCGGCCGCGAGAACAAGATCCTCGGCGCCATGGAGATGACCAACCTGCTCGAGGTCGCCCACGGCATCACGTCGGCCGTCTTCACCAAGGCGCTCGGCTGGTCCATCGAGGAGGTCGAGGTCTTCCTGGCCAAGGTGCGCCGGGACCTCAAAGACCGCAGCATCCACGCATATCTGCCCGTGTAGGTTTTTCATCCCTCGCGCACCGCCAGCTCTCTTCGCAGAGGCCTCTTCCGCTGCATTCATTGACCGCTGACATCAAAATAGGATCGCCATCTACGGCCAAAAGCCAGGCGGGAGCGATGCTACTTGAGATGAAATCCAGGTCGGCTTCGTAGGATTTTCTGTTAGGTTTTCTTGTTTTTCTGTTCACTCTGATTTTGTACCATTGTTTTTATCTTTATTTGCTTGTGTTGCTCCTGGAGAAGGAATACAAAGGATTCAAAAATGCTTCGCGCAGAGCCGCCTCAAGGACGCAGCCTTGTGAAAAGTAGCCCTAGCGCAGAGCCTCATGATTTATTTATTTCTCTCACATTTTTTTTTTTCGCATTTCTGTTGTGTGCTTATTGATGCTGCTCTTCTAAGCCGCTCTTGCTGCTACTTCTCATGCTGCTGCTACTAGCATATGGTGACCGGCTACAACCAGAAGCTTCTAGATGCCCTCCATCACTTCGCCATAATTGGCTCTGCTGGGGGCTACGGCAACTCGCGGCAAGGCAAATTGTTGGCGCCGGCACCGAACTTCGAGGGTAACCAGAGACAGGTAAGAGAGCGGCGAAGTTATGTTTCGCTCCAGTTGATGTGCAACGCTAAGCAGACGTTGATGGCCTCGCCCATCTCGCTCTACAGCTAAGTAGACAACGGCCCAAAAACAAAAGAAAAGAAAAAAAATAGTAGGTTAACAAACTGAAAACCATATATGCCCTAGTCCTTTGTCGTCTCTATCACAGCCCATGGTGTCTCACCATGATGTCTAAAACTCGAGCAAATTTATTGTGCGCGTGTGGTGCCTAAGGTGTTTAAGCCTTTTACAAACGGACTCTGCTGGATTTGACGAACCTGATATCTCTGAGAAGAATCCATTTCCCAGAAGGAGAATGTCCGAGATTGAAACTGCCTCCTCTTTGTGGCTCGTATGGCGCCTATTGCATCTCTGTACGCCACTTCGGCTACTTCCATTCCCTTTTTACCGTCTGTCTCTCTTGGGTCGTTTTAATTTTCTGCCTTGTCATCTCTATAAGGCATTTTCTTTACCGAACAGGATTCCGAGGACTGAGAGTGTTCAGAAGGATGAATCGAATCTCAGATAGGCATATGGTCCACTGCAAAAGGGACTAATATGGTACCACCAAGTCCTTTTTTTTTGTTAGAGTTCTATCATCACTGCGTGCCATGAATTGTGCTACGAAGAGGACGGTCACGATTGAACTAGTCAAGTTGTTTTTTTGCTGGAGAATATGTTACTTTGCTTGCTTGTCTTTAATTCTCCTTCCCTCTCGCGTGTTCTCTGATAACAGCCTTGTGGAAGAGAAGTCTAAGAACCCCCCCTCCACATTGCACTTCATCGGCATAACCTTGTTGTCTCCACGACCCACGTTGACGAACCACAAATCGAAATGCAGCAGCTTTTGTTGTCCGAATGGCTATTGTCCTTCAAAAGATTTTGCCTGTCGGGAAAGTGGTCAGAAGAACCTCGCTCACCAGGATCGTCATCTCGAAAATAAACGGGTAAAGCTATTGCTGCAATAATAAGCGTGTAAGGCGTTGTCCAGGCAGCTTGAGTAGGCTGTGCTGCAGACCTTCATATTTCATCGTCTTTTGCTTGTAATTCCCGCCGGCATGGCTACGAATGATATATTTTGACACAGCTCAGATAATATTCTTCGTGCCAAGCCGCCGAATTCGTCGGCCCCTTCAAAATAATGCAGAGGTTGCACCGAAAATTATGGCTGATGTCTTGATAGCCTCGAAGATGCACTGACAGATGACTAAGACGAGTTCAAATCGTCATCTTTGTAGCGAGCGTTGTGATATTCAGCTATTTCGTACGATATAAGTCTTGCATAAACGAGTATGTATACTGCGGTCATCACTTCTAACGGACCCGCAAAAGGTCCAGATTCCATAGAACGACAAATTAATCCGGCGACAAGGCTGACGCACCCAAAGGTGAGCGCCACGAGATCGAGAATGATTTGTATCAAGCCCATAGTCTGAAAAGGAAAGTTGAATGCGGTATCAAGATAGAGAAACGAAATTACTCGTGATGTAAAAATTGTTGCTTTGATACAGAATAAGCAACTGGGAGAACGGGAGAGTGAGAGAGCAATCCGAGAATAGAAGTGAAGAAGAGATGTAGAGAGAGCATGAGAAATGAAGAGCTGCAAAAGTTGAGGCAGCATCTTTCTGGTCAAACAACATCTTGGCTCCAGGTGACGCGACGCGACGCGGCATCTCTGGAAAGAGCAGTCTAAACCGCCGAATTTTTCTGCGAGATGCGTAAATGCAGCAGTGCAAACAGTAGTCACGACCGTTGCTTTGCACTGAGATTTCAGGCTTGCCTCTCATAGCTTTTGGCCACCAAACCACAGCATAGAAAAGCTGGCTTGATCTCAAGTAAGCAGCACAAACAAAGACAGTAGACAGATTTGAGAATCTGTCTTGTGATTTGGACCCCGAGCAAGCACACGTAGCTTGAAGTCGGAAAAAAATGCAGTGAGAAAATATGATTACATCCACACAACGACACTCGATGTTGGCTCGTTCGACAACGTGATTCTCAGTTTGAAGAAGATCGACGGCATGTGCGGCTTCTCTGAATAATTCCTCTTACACCAGTATCTTTTTTTTTTTTTTGTTCGCTATCCTTTGCCCTTCGCTTCATATGGTACGACCCATTGCTATCACAAACGTCAAAAGGCAAGAAGAAAGAGAAGTCACTTCTAGATTAATTTGATGAATTCAATACGAAGAAAGCCATCTTGACATTTCTGTATTGGCTTTCTGAATTATCTTGTCTTCCAGTTTCTCAGTCAAATTTTTGTTAAAGTTGATGTTATTTACACTTCATGGAGTCGTTTGTGGGGAGGTTCTTTTCGCCCCTAAACAATTAAACTAACGCTCTTATCTTCACTTGGCGAACGATTTACTTCTTCTTATGCCAAGCAAAAGCGTAATAGCAAAGCGTCACTAATCTAATGGGCTCTCCCAGCACGCATTTCTCAGGTGCGTTGTAATCGCCGACGGCATCCTCCGATACAGAATTAAACCAGAAGCCTAAGGTATTCTTGTTAACGTCACCAGCTGGTCAGTCACCCAATCTCTTTTTGAATCCAATTCAGTCAAATTTTCATAAAACAATACGCCTCGACGTGATAAATCTACTAGAAGAAATTTATTTTCATAGACTGTCATAGTATTTTTGAGACAGAAAGAAGATTTCATTATCTGTTCGATACCGAAGCTGATATCATGTCCGAGTCTCCCAAGACACATCTCCTTTGGGCTGCAGGAGAGGAAAAGGAGGGGACAGAAGCACCGTCAGTATTTCTCCCTGAGATTTCTACGGCAAATCTCAGCTGCTGACAGACTAAATAATACTTTCCAGAATACCAATTGAAGACCCATCAACAGGAGAAATATTTGCACAGTATGTCTATCCTCTCATCATTCGCATAGGATGCCACTTTGCTGATAAGCCATCTGCATCGTTCCAGCTGCCACAGCGCCTCCGCGGATGACGTGGACTACACCGTCCGGAAAGCTCATGAGGCGTTTACCTCGGGGGTGTGGTCCCGTGCGCCGCGGCAGACCCGCGCCGACGTCTTAGAGGAGGCCGCCCGGCGGCTGACGGCGGCGCTGCCGGAGCTGATCTCGCTGGAGGTAAAGCAGACGGGGCGAGCCGTGCGCGAGATGCAGGCGCAAGTGCCGTCGCTGGTGCGCTGGTTCCGCTACTATGCGGCGCTGCTGCGTACCGAGGAGCGGCCGGTCTTCCCGACGTCCGGGCAGCTGCACAACTGGGCGGACCGCGTGCCGCTGGGCGTCGTGGTGCTGGTGACGCCCTTCAACCACCCGCTGCTGATCGCTGTCAAGAAGCTGGCGCCCGCGCTGGCCGCCGGCAACAGCGTGGTGCTCAAGCCGTCTGAGATGACGCCGCTGTCTTCGCTGAGCCTGGCCGTGCTGCTGCGCGACGCCGGCCTGCCCGCGGGCGTCTTTTCTGTGCTTCCCGGGCCGGGCCCCATCACGGCGAGCGCGCTGGCCTCGCACCCGCTGGTGCGCTCCGTCGACATCACCGGCAGCACCGGCGCGGGCCGCGCGCTGGGCGCCGTGGCAGGCCGCAACCTGGCGCGGTTCAACGCCGAGCTGGGCGGCAAGGCGCCCGTGGTCGTCTTCGCCGACGCCGACCGCGAGGCGGCCGTCAACGGCGTCGCCTTTGGCGCCTTTATCGCCAGCGGCCAGACGTGCGTCGCCGCCACGCGCCTGCTGGTCGCCCGCAGCGCCTACGCCGACGTGCTGGCCCGCCTGACCGCCAAGGCCGCCGCCATCGCCGCTCAGATCGGCGCCCCCACCAACCCGCTCAGCGCCATGGGCCCACTGGTCTCCGCCAAGCAGCTGCGCGGCGTCGAGACCCTGGTCCAGGACGCCCTCGCCACCGGCGCCGCCGTCCTGGCCACCGGCACCGGCGTGCGCCGCACCGGCGTCAGCGCCCTCGACGGCTTCCGCTTCGACGGCGGCTACTTTCTGGACCCCGTGCTCCTCGTCCCCGCCGCCGACACGCCCGAGGCCGTCGAGCGCCTCCTAGCCAGCCGCATCTGGCGCGAGGAGGCCTTTGGCCCCGTGCTCGTCGTCGTGCCCTTTGACGACGACGACGAGGACCGCGCCGTCGCGCTGGCCAACAACTCCGAGTTCGGCCTCGGCGCCGCCGTCTGGACCCAGGACCTGTCCCGCGCCTTCCGCGTGTCCGAGCGCATCGGCGCAGGCCTCGTCTGGGTCAACACCCACCACCGCAACGACCCCAGCAGCCCCTGGGGACCCGGCACCTCCTCCAGCGGCGTCGGCAGCGAGAACGGCGCCGAGGCCTACCACGCCTACACCATGGCCAAGAGCACCATCATCAACTACGCGCGGCCCGCCGAGGCCCGCACGGCCGAAGACTGGTTCAACTTCACCGGCGCGGCGGTGCGGTACGGCTAAGTGCGGTACGGCTAGGTGCAAGAGCGCAGAATGGCGGCCGCTGCTCTTTGGGCACCCTGGTCTCAGCGCATGCTCCTGTTTCTTGCTTCTAGTAGCAGACAAGTCCTAGCAGTTTGCCAACCTCTGCACAGCATCGCGACATGGGCAGACTGGCAGAGTAGACAAGACGACGGCAAGACGCCTCTGTATACTAGCGCAAAATGAATTTGACCTACCACTCGCCATCGCCATCTCACTTGTCTGTATCAGTGTACTTGCTTTCACGTAACTAGCACATTGCCCCGTATATAAGAAACAGAGCTAACGCTTCCTCACTGCTACATAAAAATAGTATGTTACAGCTAGGGAGGTCCACTTTAAGTGGACCATATCTGTACGGAATGATCCGGAAGATTGGAGTGCCCGGAAGAAGCCAAAGATGCAAGGTCTCGTCTGTACCAGTCCGGAGCAGTAGAAAGGGATTTATACGCAAGTGTAAGCTCTCTATGCCGTCTCATTCCCAAGTTTCCATATAGTCGTGCACCAACGATCATGATACCGGCTGCCGAGCCACATTTAGTATCTTGCGGGATGTACGCATTTGCGGCTACGCAATTTGCTTGACTGCTGCAGGTCACTACCATATTCTTGTAGATGGCGTGTCACCAGTTCGTGTGGTACCAAAAGATACAGCCACGTGTATCGGCTCACTCAACTACAGGCTGCTGTTCGGTCTGTCCGCTGGCGCTTCTCGGTCAACAATAAGATTCCCATATCTCGTACAAGACAGAGAGTAAAGTTGCATTCCGAAACCGCAAGTATTGCTAAACCTTAAATATGACGCGAGAGTTCATTGGTTCCCAAGAGAAAGAGACAGGGTAGATAAAGGAACTGCATCTTTGGCCTTGCTTCTTTAGCGGTGCTGTCTTCTCATCCCCACTTGGAGCGGATCTTAGTGACATGGCTATCCGTTATTATTATAGTTTGCCTTTCTTCCCGCAGATTGCACTGTTCTCGGCTGTCGGGCTGTTCGGGGTAAAATAGGGAAACGGGCGAAACGATTGCAGACAGCGAGTGGCAATAACAAAAGCCGCAGGGTATATTTCGTCGGTGCAAGCTATAAATGCCTGGCAAGCTGGATGATAAAGGTCTTAATTGATTTCAAGGTTCTTGGCTTATCAGCTGCAAGGTACAGCATACATCCAAGAAGAAAAAAAAAAACTCTTATTTAATATTTGGCTTGGTTCCGCGCCGTCTCTGGATAATATCAAGATATGCTAATAAGCCTCCGTGGTGCTCGCCCTCTCGTTTTCGACGAGTCTGGGCGAGGGATATATGTATTCTATGTTCATATGTTTTTGCAATTCAATGTTTCAATTCCGAATTTCAAGAGGCTTGTAATACATAGCTCTTCCTGTTCTTTAACTCTATCATCGTGGACCCGTTTTGCTTAGCTATAGAAAGCAAAAGCTCCAGCTACTCGACATCATCAGCAATGAGGCTCCTCTTCTTCCCGTCCCTGCTGGCCTCGCTGGTCATGCTGGCCAATGCTGCACCAAACAACGCGCCCGCCCTTCGACAGAATGCCGACAAGTATCCCTGCGACCTCTCTAGTGAGGACACTAACTGTTATCTGATCATGGACAACAGCGGATGCTTTCTGAACACATCCAACTTGACGCGCGTGCTGGGCTGCGTGGACCCGGATCCCAAAGTGGCGGTTGATATTGTAAGTAGAAGGACAAGGCAGGTAGAAGCAGCTGGTGACGTACTAACTCGGGAACAGTTCTGCAGATGTTGGGGCTGCAACGGAAAGGAGCTGGAAAACTTCATCCCGACACTCAACTGCAGCAGCAAAGCGACGAGCGCCAACAGCACGGCAAAAGCGGCCAACACTACGGTACCCGCCAAGCTACCAACTCATATGCCCATTCCGGTTCTGACACGCCTGTAAAGCTGCGCAGAGACTAAAGGATGTGGAAGCGCAGATCTGGAAACCCGTCGATCGGACAGGTCACTAGAGGGCTCGCGATCTTGGATGAAGTGCCAAGTCTCTTTTCTCTTTCGCAAGAAGAAATGATCTAAAATAACCGAAAAATCACCATGGGCGATTAAACTCTCATCTGACTAGCAATTAAGGGGGGGGAGGTAATGTTTGCGAATTCATAGGAAGGTAATAGAAAGCTTGCATATTAAAATTATGCCATTATCAGTTGTCAACTGAGTAACAAAATAAAGAAAACACTCCAACCTATGGTACAGAGTCATATCGTACAGACATAATATCGCAGACATAAACAAACATGGAAATAGAAGGAAAATCCCAGGACCAACCGCCTGAGAGAACAGCTCAGATCTGAAGGCCACTCCGACTTCCCCCCCCCCCCCCCCCCCCCACAAACATCGAGCAAATACTACATCCCGATAGAAGCAGACGTCCATGGTCTGGGAAAAGAACAAAAAGCAGTAATCAAAAAAGGACATGTTCTTCGCTCTGACAGATCTTCCCAGATAATCACCTCTCCAATCACTCCAGACTCCGTTTCTCCATCATGCCATGCGGCCTGCCGTGCGCGCCATGCAATGCAGAATCAACACAAAAATAATCGGAAAGAGACTCAAACACACAAAGCGTGATATACATGCAAAATTAGAGATTACGCACAACTCAGCGGTGATTCTTCTTCTTCTTCGGCCTTCCCTTGTGGGAGCCGCTTTTGCGGCCTTTATAATGCTTCTCGTCGAACTCCTAGATGATGGTTAGCCTAAAAGGGGGCCCTAAAGCAAAGTAAACCAGGGGGAGATTGAGAAAGAATAGAATAATTACCTTTAGCGTTAACAGCAATTTCCGTACGGCCTCTTCGCCTCCCAGCTCATGCACGCGACCGTTGCGCAGCCGCATTTCCACCAGCTTGGCCACCACGCGCACGTATTTGGGCGCGCTCCACTCCATGTCCTCGTTTGTAATGTGCGGGTTCAGCATCTGCGCCGCTACAATCTCCAGCCATCGTGCAATTCCCGTCCACTGCAACACGTGCCCACCAAGCGCAAGCGTCGACTCCGCCCGGAGCCGGAACACGAAATGTACCGTGCCTGAGTTGAAAAACACCGTCTGTCCCGGCTCCAGGATCATATAGCACCACGTGCCACCCGTGAACCCATTCGGGTCGGCCGTCCACGCGTCTCGCTCCTCCGGCGTCGGGCGCGACATCCACCCAAACCCAAACAGCCCTTCCTGTACTGTGATCCAGGTCCCCAGCCCGTGGCTATCCGTGTGCGGCGACGTGTTGTGTCCGCCTTGCGACAGCAGAACCCACTCCAGCACATCGCGCCACTCGTTCCACTGCTCGCGCGTCCCCGTCCCCCGCTCAGCTCGACTTGGATTAAGCACCTCATCACGCAGCCGCAGCAGCAGCTGGCAATTCTCGCTTGTGAGGAATTGCGGCAGCACGGCCGCCGGAAGCGGGCTTCTCAGATCCAGAATATTCCATGGGTCGTTATCGACATTCACTATTTCATGGTTGCCTTGGCCGTCAGCTACAGCCACCTTCTTAGGTGCCAAAAATCGGTCCCGGACTTCAACGAGCTCACGGCTCTCAAACGAGTCGCCTGTGCAGACGCGAGAAGGTATCTGCACGGACACCCTCCTATCCAGATTCTCCATGCGACGGAAGAGTTCTGCGATCGGCCGCATAGATGGCTGCCATTGAAACATCTGCTCGTTTTCCGTTACAACTGGCTCATTTGGCGACTCGGTATCTAGCTTCGCCTGCGCCTCCTCACCACTTAATAAATGGGCGTCCACTGGCCCCAGATCAGGGAAGACGTTTGGATGCTTTGCAACAGACAACAAATTGTAGATGACGTAGTCTGTGACACCGCCATGTGTCATTACCGTGGAGCCTTGCATGCTCATAGACTTTTCCTTGATTTCTTGAAGAACACGGTCGCGGTACATCCTATCACGAGCGACTTTAGCCACGGGTCGCATAGTGCTGCGATTCCAAGTCTTGGCCTTTTTCGCCGTTTGGCGTGGAGTGCCAGACACTTTCCGTTTCTTGCTCGCTGGCTGGATTGGCTGGGAGTGATGCGGAAGCGGTAGTGGTATTACATGGGGGGTGATGTTATGCGCCAGTTGTGGATTGTTTGAGACCTGTGAAGACGGCGAGAACCGTGACGGCTGTGGAGTTTCTGGGGGCTGTAAGGGATGTAAGGGATGTGAAGGCTGTGAAAATTGTGAAGACTGCAAGGAGTTTGAGAACTGTGAAACCTGTGAGTGCTGCGATGCTTGTGGGCCAGATGGCAATATCTGAGACGGTTGCTGAAGCTGTACAGCCTGTGGCATAAGCGTAGCTTGCAAATGGGGCGAACTTGGTGGGTGAAGAGCACTTGTTCCATTCTGCGGTAATATATTTGTCGTCTGCACAGCTGTATCAGGTACGTCTCTTCTGCTAGGTGTGAGGGATCGTCGACGGTTCTCAGCTTTTAAGTTCATGTATCTCTCTAGGTGTATAGGGCAAAGCTTGTGAGAAACTTCCGCATATTGATCAATGAGAAGGGGGTCCAGTTGGGGATTTGCTTTATCCAAAATTATGTGGACGATTCCTGGCACCTCCACAGGGCAGCACCGAGACACTGGGACTGCGGCAGGTACATGCGCAGAGCGAGGAGTGTCATCGCGTCCCTTGGTTGTCGTATCTTTTTGCGGTGTTGTAGCATCTTCTTGCGGTGTAGTAGAATCTGCCGACCCGTCTGTTGTGGCTGCTGGCGGATCAGCTACCTTGTTTGCCTTTTTCTTCGAGCTGGTCTTTCTTTTGGTCTTTAGACGGTCGGTTGCCTTCTCTTTGGCACCTTCTAATTGGAGGAAGCGCTTGTCTATAAAATCGTTGTCACCAGTCGCCGCCAGCTCCGCCAGGAAAGGTGGCCAGTCGATTTTTAATAGCAAAGATGAAGCGTTGGCGGGAGATGGAAGTATGCTCTTCAAGATTTCTAATAAGCCAGGACCGATCGAAGGCTGAAGTTGATCTAGCTGGCATTGCGCCTGCTGCTGATGTGCGGCCAGGTATGATTGTGACACTTCAGAGCACAGGCCCCCAGATAATAAACTCTTGGCTGCCTTGTGCACCTCAGACGGCCAGTTCCGTGGCCAATGTGGTGATGCGGGATCGTATGCTATACCAAGAACACCCCAGGGAGATCCAGGATCATATAGTTCATGTCTTGGTACATTCAAGGCATTCCCTAGTTCAGCTGCGACTGGCGAATCAGGACATAGCGGCCGCGGATCACAAGCGCCGTCGAGGCCTCCTGTCTGGCTTTCATGTCCAGAACTCTCTTTTGCTGTAGGTGGGTTCTGGTGAGGGGGTAGAAGGGGCAGAGTCCGGTGCGCCTTCACAGGCTGAACATGTGCTCTGAGTTTAGCTGCGGCTTTCGAGGCTGGCACAACTGCCGCGCGCCGGCGGCGTGGCTCTTTGGTAGCCGCCATCTATAGCAGCGCGTTTCGGCTGGCTATAAAGAGGGCGAGGAAAGCCAATGCGGCGCCGATAGGGAGTGCCAGTCCAAGAGGTGGCAGCTAGAGCCCTAATCGGCAGGTCTTATGAGAGCCGCAGCTGAAAAGGAAGCGATAGGTGTGACAAGGCTGACAAGGTCATGAAGATAGACATATCGGCATGGTCGAAGGAATGGTCCTGAGGAAGGGGCCGAGGACCATCGACTACGGACGTCTTGAACACCTCGCGTCCGCTTGCCCGACCCTCTGAGCTGTCCAATTCCGTAGTATTCGATTGGGTGTTGGCTGGCGAGAAAAACGCGTTGAGAAACGCAAATATAATGCCACTTTTCCAGTAGCGCTGATATGCCAACGTGACTGTTTGAGCGTTTGGGAAATGAGGGAGGCTTGGTGCAGAGGCACATGATTTGCGAAAAATCACTGTGGGACAAAGACCCAGCACAGGCCCAGCGCCTCCCTGAAATTTTCAGGTGCGGGGGGGGTTTCCGTGGGTCCACTTTTATTAGCCACGAACAGCACAAGGCTCTACAGAGTATGTGGCGCAAGTCGGTTTCAGCACGTGATCTGCATCTGAATATACGCACAACCTCTGGGGGCAAGTTGCGGCAATGTTTGTAAGTCATGAGGAGGGAAAAGATCAATATATTGGATTTCATATCATGTCTTGTTCGGGTTTGTTAAAAATTGAGTTTCTTCGGTTCAGTTATAGAATGAATGTACATCGTCTTATCATTCTGCGGCAAAGTACAAATGCCAAACATAATAGTTTAGTCTCGAATGTAAATTGGGCAATACAAAGAATATTTACAAACAATAATTATTTTTGGTCTTTTTTTATTATCTCAGTATCAATGATTCAAGACAGGATTCTGATAATATAAATGCATGTATACATAAAAAGAGAAGAAAAATAAAATAAACCTTTGGACATAAAACAGGAAACTAGATCCATCGTTTTTAGCATTTTACCTGGGTTTGCATAGCAATGGATCACAGAAACAGTGTTCGTACATCGCGAATGATGATTTTCTGAGGACAATAATACTAAATATTCAGATATGGTTGATATGCGTGGTACCAAATGAGTTTTCATTATCACACTTCTATTTTCCTATACATAATACAGAACATAGATGGCACTTTACATCGTATTTCTCCTCCCTCGCTGTATATCTAGAAATGAACCATCGTCTCGAAGTACATGTATGAGGAAGGATATGAACAGAAGAGGTGTTTTCGAATCAATATCATGACCTCTACGAACACACATATTGCGGCTTGGGGAGAAGAAGGGTAGAAAGACAAAAAAATGCTTCTGACACGTTAAATCCAATTCCCATTTCATACTAAATGCTACTTTAGAGTTACGCTGTAAATTTTTCTGCATCTTATGGCTCAAATCATGCAAGAAGGTCTGAATAGTCTTAGGCCAGAAAGAGATGTTTGTTTCTATGGATATGTCAACTTTAGATAGCTTGGCTGCGAACGAGCGAGAGAGACAGGTCTTTCTGCCAAACCGATTTTTCCCTTGCTGTTCCTTTGATGCTGATATAAGAGCTGGATTACAAAAGCTACGTGTTTAGAATTCATGAGGCCATTTCTTCAATATATTTGAAGCAAGTCTGAGAATCCTTGTTGGTAAGTATTTTGTAGAATGAAGGTATTGTTAAGAGTTGCAATAGGGGTCGCTCCACGGAGAATCTGAGATAGATAATAATTGATAATCATACTTCATCACTAAGATTTGATTTCAACAACTCTTATATCGTCTCAGATCAAGAGTCTAGCGTGAGCAATACAGACTCACCTTCAAACTGAGATGTTAGTAAGGTACCGAAGTGCGAAACGAAAGGCGACAAAAGCGGACAGCTCGTAAATTCCTCATAGGCATCTTCGGGTTCGTGCTTCGTCATGTTAGCTCGCCCATGGCCGTCTCAGAATATCGGACCGTCTTTCAGCTTTCATCGATTTCGCTAATTGTTTTCTCCTCTTTTCGTGAATCCTTCCTGCGTAAATTTGACCGAGACAAGTCCTGTTTGGATTCGGCGTCTTTCTGTAGACAAAAAGGAGACTCATCAGATACTACCATCATCGGTATGGATCTATTCTCTTATTTTTTTTTTTTGTTCTACAAACTGAAGGCGTCTAATTTTTTGGACCTCAGATCCTCGGTCTTTTGTGTTGCCGAGTCTCGTCGCTTCTGTAGTCTCGGCCGTTCGATTTCTTCATGCCGTCTGACGAATCTCATATTATATGGGCTTGCTTCAGAACTATACAGGTATGCTCCATCTGGGGAAGTGAGACGTAGATGGAGGCTAGCCGATAGGACAATGACTTCCTGCAAAGGCCCGAACGCTCCCAGGCAAGGGAGACTGCATTTTGTATGTACATTATCGCATGTTACGCGTCCAGCCAGTCTTTAACTTTTTCATGATGTTCATTTCAGGTTAGGTATCTACGGCCCAATTTGACTGGAAGAATAGCAACAGTACATAATTTGCGGAGGCTTTCCTTTTCTGTGCTATACTACACCTTCAAATATCCGAACACGAAGACATCTGCTTGGAATAGAAAGGAAAGAGAGGGGGGGGGGGGGGTGCCCATAGTACTTCATGTGGCTTTGATGTACAGAGTACAGCTATGTGAATGGAGACACAATCCAAGGGATTTCAAACCAGGGAATAGGGGCCGGTGCCAACCCCGTGGTACTTGTACTATGCATACCAAATCCACTATATGAGAGTATCGTCGACAGAGCTAGAACAAATATTGAAGAGGACGCCATCTAACCTGGCTAGAAAGCATCCAGCAGTTCGGCCGTATTTCTTGTTTCATATTATTTCTATATTGTGCTCCATACATACTCTTAGTATTATGTACACGTGCTAGGGCGCCATTCTCAGACTGCCTTGCTTGGTCCTACGTACTGTGGATGTTGTCTTGTCCATCTACGGACAAGCTCTGTACGTTCGTAGAAAGATGGGAGCACGTAAATATTTCATGGTCCTGGACCCACCGAAGCATCGAATTACAACCTTCACGCCCTTTTTATATACATCTAGAGCATATGTATATATCTAGAGCATATGTGTGTATCTAGAGCATATGCTTCTTCTGACTTCATAGAACATAGAGCGCAATACGGGCTTTTCTATTACAACTGGACAGGGCTGTCTCACAATAAAACATCTTGAAATTGTGATAATGAATGCTTGAGAAGTTCGAGGCTGGGTGTCCTATATTTCTACTTGTCAAATATGCAGAGGGTAACACTATCTTTGCGAAATTGGAGAAAATTCGAATAAAACTACTAGAGGTCTTTCTAAGACAGAAGTAGGCATTGGCCGTTTTATTAACGGGACGACATTGTGTTGTGCTTGTTTTCGACCCCTGCGTGCATGTTTCCATTTTCTTCAACTGCCCCCTTCTCTTATCCGATAACCCCCCTCCACCCCAAGCTACTGCGGCGGTTTCTCGGAGTAGCCATTGTGGAGAGAAATCGACCAAAAAAAAGACGCAAAATTCAGAATAGTAAAGAGGGTCTGATACTCCCGGATCGTACAGTTCCGAGAAGTCTTTGTTAGAGTACACACATTTGGGTTGTCGAAAACAGAAACCCCATAGACTGAAGTGTGACATGATCAATATAGACGTTCCTGGTCTAAGAGAACTTTCACATGGGTTAGTTTTTTTTTCTTTAGAAACAAATATACAGCTACGCTGGCTTGCTAGAGCCGGCGCAATAGCAACGGCGCCTATGTAGTGCCGTCTTAAGCTGCCGGCCTATTCTCCATGTGTGGCAAGTGGATCCTGCCGCCGCCAGCGCGTGGGATGTAAGAGCTATCCACGCGCAGCAAAGAAGCTCCGATGTGCTGCCGGCATTATTATGAAATAGCTCAGTTTGTTTGTACGGAGTAGGCATAGAAAAATAACTGAAAGGGCAAAAAGGATATGCCGTTCCTCGCCTGTCTTTTCGCCCATCTTATACTAGTTCTTTAGATTCGAAATATTCATAGCTGTACTCCTTACAGACAAGCATTTGTCTATTACTGAATGAGTGGAGATCTACCATGTACACCAGTTGCCATTAGTGAGGAGAGAAAGTAAAAAAGGGGAAAGAAAAGTAGCCATAGGTAGATAGATGTAGAAGTTAACGTGTGGGCGTTTATACGCAGGCGAGTAAAACTTCGTCATAATCGGGCCGTTAATACAAAACGGAAGTCATGGCGGTTGACGGGGGAAAATCTCAGGTCCTCTTGAATGTTGGCCAAGCTCAAGCAAACGCTTAGCACATATCACGGCTGACATTCGAGTGCCCGTCCTGCCATCAGCATTATGGAATCGTCATGTCTCCCAAGGAAAGTGTTTACCGCGGCACCGGGTCTGTCCAGTTCTCGGAGAAAAGAATATAGAAGATGAGAACGGCTGCTCCCGGATGCTGTGCTGTGATATTCACGTAGCACGGTTCTGAAATGAGATAGCTCAGGCCCAGTGACACATTGAGATTTTCTCTCTAGCAGGCAAGGGGTATGCCTTAGAGGATCCCAGTAGGTGGTAATCCTTTTTTGTTAATGGGCCGAGCGGCTGGAAGCCCGCTAAGGTTGACACCTGATGTGTTTTAGAGGTCGAAGAAGGTAATCGTATCGTGAGCTGATAATGTCGCTTACAAATGTACCTCGGTCACGATGATTTCTATTTCAGCAGGGAGGTACGCCGTACAAGCAGGCCATACGAGTGCGATGCTACCGAGGCGGCGGGTGACTTGCTTGACTCGCTTGATTACGAGACAATCCCTGGCGAATGCCACGTGAACAAAAGTGGCCAAGGTAGGGCGAGGAGCGAACCGCATTGTTGAACGACACTCGAATTGTCTCTGGGGAATAAAAAGAAATGTATGTATAAAAAATACGTCGGCGAAAAACTGATTTCGGCCATTCCGTTTCTGCCATTTGCTCGCAAGGCGCCACAGCGAAGCGACGAGGAAATCGGGAGGAAGTCTCGATGTGGTTAGGTCCGGGTCCAGAAGTGGGTCGTACTGCCACAAAAGGCAAGTACGTTGTACGGAGTACGAATGGGCACAACGGTCACAAGTGGGCAGAAATCATACGAATGACTCTTAAGCACACAGCTAGGCAAGAGCCCCATTGCTGGTCAGAGAGCCAAGCATATGTTGCAAGCACACTTGGAAAGCACAACCTAGTAGCCCAAAGACAGAAATGAGGCAGTTATGTATCGAGCAATGGCACCTGAAAAACAAGACAAAAAAAAAAAATAAAATGCAACGCAATAAATTAAAAAGAAAATACTCGCAAATAAGATTTCAATATGAAGACAAAGAAACTGGTGCACTCAAAGCGGGCAAAAAACTTGCACGAGGACAAGCTCTTTGTGCCAGCGGATTGGCTTCTGAAAAAAAGTACAGAGGCTAAGACCAGTTTACTACCAGAAATTTCGGCGTCCAGTAGTTCTCCTTAGCTTTGGTTGCAAAGATTGGATGCACCTGCTTATATAAGACAAGAACTCGGCTCCAATTGGCCAATCCAACCACTTTCGACATGCACTTGTTGCCTGCCAAAGCTTTCATGGGACACTCGCCGCACCATACAAGCGACGGAGGCGCGCGCCGTGGTCCACCCTCTGCAGGTTCCGGGCCGATTATATACTATTCTTTTCAGAAGGGGGTAGGTACTTCGGCCTGGCTACGTAAACTACTGCTTGTGATTTGTCTTTGACAGAAGAGGTTTTACAAGTAATACATGGGAAAACTCTTGCCTTACTGGACGTTGTGAAAAGAAAAGAGGGCAAAGAGAGGGGCGCGGGGCGGGAATGAGACGAAAATCCAAAACAAGATTTATGGACTGCTACATTCGAACGTGCTAGGAAGGAGCCATTCGTGTCCTACACAAGATAGTTAGAGCAAGGGAGAAGGACAAGTTGGGAGACAAACGAAAATACCGGGAAACGGCAGACGAACATACTGGTGCTTGGGTCTTGATGCTACAGCGTCCTTTCAGCAAGGGCCTCCTCGTCCCTCGAAACACCAGGGAAGCAATAAAAAAATAAACAAAAGAAATAAAAAAAGGTACTAAGGTGATATTGCTTTTTTTCAGAGGGGGGGGGGGTTGGAAGTACAAGACAGGTCGTGGTTGTGTTTTGTGCTTAGAAACAGGCGCTTCTAAAGGTGAACGAGAAATCCTGGGTCGATGCGTTGCAGACAACCACAGATGTGACTTGCCTGGAAAGGCAGAAACTGCAGGGCTGATGAAGAGACTGATGAAGATAATCTACAGCGATCATTAAGAAGAGTAGAAGTGAACTAGAATGCAACAGGCAAAAGATGCACATATGGCCATGGGCCAGTATCAAGGATAGCAAATGCGTGTTTCCACGCACAGGCACGAAAAGAACACAACTCTCAGAATTTTGCACATACGGAGTACATATTATTTTAACATCATACAGAGCAAGGAACTGTGCTCTTTCATACCAACTAACGAGAGAGACGAAAAAAAGCCCTTTGGACTGGATCCTGGTCCAAGTTCGTGTCTAGATCTATGCCGGCGCAACGTCGGCCACAGGCCCTTACGTCGGATTGCCTGCAGCAGACCGACGGAGTGTGTACTCGTACTCGTACTCCCTTTGTCTTTCCCTTTTCCTTGGACGACTGCTGGAAGACTTCCATATTGAAAACGAAAAAAAAAAAAAAATTTCTAGCTACGGGTACGCTGAAACAGTGGGTCAAGGTGATCGGCAAGTCGCCGTGTAAATCGAACAGTAGAATTTGTTCTCCCTGTACGCAATACAAAGGCACTCGCGTCAGCAAGTTGATCAATACCCAAACCAGTAGTCATTGGCGAAAACCCAACAGATCTGTCGCCTAAAAACGAGAATGTACGAGCACGGCGACCCGGGATGGCGGGGAGCAAAAGAGAGGCCAGCAACACCTTTTGCGGGAAGAACAGAGTATTGGAACGTTTACCTTCGCAACCAGCCAAGGGTACAAAATTATGGGAGGCAGAAAGAGCAGTGCGTTTTGTTTTGATTTGGACAGTCAGTTAATAACACCATCTGACTGCAAATTGACTACCCGTTTCATTTGGTCTCGGCTTCTTCCACATTCCCGCCTGGAATGTCTCGTATCAGCATACGTTGGGTTGGAGAGAAGAGAACTTTTTTTTCTTTTGAAGCGCTGCGGCGGCCCACCCTAGATGGGAAAATAAAATGAGGAGAGGGAAACATGAACCGTCCTGTGTACCCAACCTACGTGTAGTCTATTGGCCTCTTACATACATGCGTATATATTAACGTGAATCAAAGGAAGAGACTGGAGCAAGGGAGAGCAGCCATTTTGTTGGCTAGTCGTGAGAAAGTACGGAGCACGGAGTTTGCAACAAAACAAGCCAATCACCAATAAACCAAAAATACGACTTACGCACTCGTAAGTTGTAGATAGACGTGTCGGCACAAGTGGATCTGCTGGCGAGAGAATAAGCACCGGATCTGGAAATAAGAGGGAGGCTGGGTGGTCAATAAAGCAGCGATGCGGCAGCCATCACTGAGGCCAAATGTCGAACACAGCGATGAAGACAGAAAGGAAAAAGGAAACAAGCAACCAGCTGCACAGTAAATGGTAAGGAGAGAGAAGAGGGTGAAATGCTTCATGAAAGCGGCAATACGAACTTGTCTCCGAATATTGTGCACTCTCAGAGGGGAGGATGTTACGTGACATGATGTTTACCTATCACCTTTCATTTCTTAGTCAACTCTGCACGCTCTCCTCCTTCGTGAGTCGTTGATCTCATCGTAGTGATCCAGATTGGCACAACAGGCCACGTCCAGTGCTTTGGCGCCTTTTGACCCTACCAATTTTTTTTTTTGCTCTAGCGCCCCAGGAGTACCACCGAGCATTGGCCCATTTGGATGGAATCCCCGAGGGGTCGGCCTGGTAAGCGTGACATTCGCTGCGTTCCAGCCAACAAACGCCTGAGCTTGTTCTTCACTGCCAGTGGCGAGTCGTCTTGGAGGTTGAGAAGAGATGGTGTGCAGGCACACCGCTAAGCCAAAATCCTGGCGGGAGATCCCAAGCGTGCAGCTAGGTGCCCCATCGCGCTTTGCCAAGATTAGAGGACAAACAACGGTGCTAGTTCTCCGCGCAGACTGCCGCCCCTTGGACGAATGCGGGTTGGGCCACGACAAGCACAAAGGCATGCTGAGCAAAGAAAAAAAAAAAAAAAGGGCCCTACATAAGCCTACGTGAAGCAAAATCGTTGAAAGTTGCCATTCGCTCGCAAGCAGACAAAGAATACACACCCACCTTTACTGTTTAGTTCTCCAACCCCATATCTACTAATCCGCAACGATGTTTGGGGAAATGGCAGGTCAAAAACAGTCGCACTCCTTTTCTGCGTATTAAGTTACTGGAGTCCCCGCACCAGCTGTCTCTTGTAACCTCCACGACACTTCTCAATTGAGCAGCAACACCGACTGTTACGTGAACGGACAAACGAAGAGTCCGGAGAATAGCACAAAGCTTATTTGGTGAAGAAGCGAGTGCGTGTGTGAATCGGTCTTACCTCGTAGCTTTCTCTAGTCGTCTAAAGCTTTTTTTTGCCAGAGTGATTGGATTGATTGTGTCGTTTATCGGCTTGACTTTGCATGCTGCCTTGCCTCCTTTTAGAATCTTTTCTTGTCCTCGTGCCATAGCAAGGGATGGGGTGAGAAGCAGGAAGCGCGCAATGTTCACGATCGTGCGAGCAGGATTAAAGGATGGCGCCGCAGAATGTATGTTTTCTTTTTCTTTCTATCGTGCCACGAAATCTGTTCGTAATCATGCTATAATCGAGGCTCTTCTAGACCTTGCTGAATTAGAAAAAATAGGCGGCCTCGTGTGTTTCGAGAGGCTTTCCGATCAGTCTAGCGCCTACGGGCAGTTGTTGGTCCCCGCAAAATACCACGCGGAATAATCGTCAAAATGCACGAGAAAGTGAAAAGTACCTTCCCAGGGGGGGCGTGGCGGGAGGTATCGCAGATGGTGGCTGTCTTCTGGTGCTGGGTCTGGTGGTGGCCAACCGCCGCATTCCCCCCGAGCCCGGTTCCCCAGTCACACTAGGCATTCGTTCCTTTTTCCTTTGTCAGCGGCGTTCGGCACCGGCTTTCTGATCAAAGCCTACCATTCCCCCTGCGATATTGCTCACGAGACAAGGGACGTCATATCCTCCATGTGCCAAGTACGGGGAGCATCAACCGCAGAAAGCCGCTCGTCCCCAAAATCCTCGTTCCCAGCACGAAGCCGAACGAGCCTCTTCTCCGTCTAGCGCTCGCTGGCGCCGGCCGCCTGGCCTGGTGACAATAGCTACCTCGAGATGTTTTCATTCCTTGCCCACCCATGAGAAAGGCGAGGTGTAATGACGTATGTTGAAACTTTCCGGGTCGACTGTTCCGCATATTGTTCGACCGCTAAGAACGCAGAAAGGCTCAGACCATTTTGACTAGCATAATATTCCGATGCGAGAGAGGAGAACAAGCATATTTCGTGTGCACTTAGAAAGCCACAAAGAGTTAGGAGCTTCCGACTTGCATCGTGATGCAAGCACCCATGCATAGTTACGCATATCCCTGCGAATTACAAAGTGCTCTCTGTCATTTTTACCGCTGTCACAGCAGTGTCTGCGAAATTCTTCCTCCCACCCTCACATTTACTGTGTCTTTCCTGCCCGCTTGCTCCAAATTTGTAAATTAACACGGAGTACTGTCCGCATTGCCTCTCTTTTCCCTGGTTCCGTCCAACTGAATCAAGGGGACCAGGGGGGACGAGAGGGGGGGGAGGGGTGTGTGGAGGATGGAGAATGGAAGGGGTTGACTGTGGAGTTGTGGAGGCCTTTAGAAGGTCGCAACCAGATGCGCTATGGTCCTTCTTCGGCGGTAGTCTAGAAAGGTAGGATGCCCAAAAAAATTCTGACTGGGAAAGAACAACCCGCACGTTACTCCATAATGAAGAGTTCTTCTTTGCATGTGGACGAACTGGAGGCAAAACCACACGACTGCCGCAAAGGGGAAAATGCGGGCTACCCATGGGGTGTATCGTCTCGAGAGTTTCTTTGCGACTAGTTGCTCCGTATCCCCCAGTTCTCGCCGATGCCTTCGTGTCGGTTCCCATCTCGTGGACTAGTTGGACTCGGCCTTTCTTTTTCGCCCTTCCGCACTGTTGCGACAGGCGTCAGGCTCGATTGTTCTTTCCTTATGAGTGCATGACACGGTATGACCCTGAAGAAGGTACATCGTACCCCGTAGCCCCCAAAAGGGAGACCCCAGTTTAAAAAAAAAAAAAATAGCGGCTACGGGAACAAGCAGCTACGACACGGCTGGTAAACAAGACAAAAAAGGAAAGAAGCTTTGTACCTCGTACACATGACATGTACTACACAACATGGATCGAAGAAGAAAAAAGAAATCAATTACTTTCCCATTGCCCCTTCCCCAGTTGACTGGGAACACACGATGGAAAAAAAAGTTTAAATAACAGACGTGCCACCCGTCTCCTACCTAATCCTGTCCCTCTCCTCTTCACTTTCAAGTCGATCACTTCCCGATATTCAATCAATATCAGACAATTATAGCTGGGGTTTGTCTTATTCCCAATCTATAAGTGAACTCCCCTTCCTCCATATTATCCTATTTTCCCCTTCTCGGTTCTCCCAAACCGACAGTCATAAACTCTTTTCACCCCTCATCCTCTCAAGGATATTCCTCTTTCTTGTCACCCACATCTCAGTCTCTTAATCACATCACCATGTCCACGTCTCTCGACAAGGAGACGGGGGAGACTGCCCCCCAGCACCAGCACATTGCTGGCCTGGCCACTACCAGCGATGTCGAACGCATCGAGGCCCCCGTCAACTGGAAGGCTTACTTGATCTGTGCCTTTGCCTCTTTCGGTGGTATCTTCTTCGGTTTCGATTCGGGTTACATCAATGGTGTCAATGGTATGAAGAAGTTCATCAGCATCATTGAAGGCCCTGGTGTCGACGCTCTCTCGTCCCCCCACTCGTCTCTGATCGTGTCTATTCTGTCTTGCGGTACTTTCTTCGGTGCTCTTATCTCTGGTGACCTGTCTGACTGGATTGGCCGTAAGTGGACGGTCATTATTGGCTGTGCTATTTACATGCTCGGTGTGATCATCCAGATTATCACTGGTGTCCCGAACGCCGACAGCCTTGGTGTAATCGTTGCTGGTCGTCTGATTGCTGGATTCGGTGTCGGTTTCGAGTCGGCCGTTGTCATTCTGTACATGTCTGAGATTGCTCCTCGCAAGGTTCGTGGTGCTCTCGTCTCCGGCTACCAGTTCTGCATCACCATTGGTCTGCTGCTGGCTTCTTGCGTTGTCTATGGCACTGAGAACCGCACCGACACCGGCTCCTACCGTATTCCCATCGGCATTCAGTTCCTCTGGGCTCTGATTCTCGGCATCGGTCTGATGTTCCTGCCCGACTCTCCTCGCTACTTCGTCAAGAAGGGCAACCTGAACGCTGCCACCGCCTCGCTGTCCCGTCTTCGTGGCCAGCCCAAGGACTCTGAGTACATTCAGGTGGAGCTTTCTGAGATTGTCGCCAACGAAGAGTATGAGCGCGCTCTTATCCCCGACACCACCTGGTTCGGCGGCTGGTACCAGTGCTTCAAGGGTGGCCTGTGGAAGTCCAACTCCAATCTGCGCAAGACGATTCTGGGTACCTCTCTGCAGATGATGCAGCAGTGGACTGGTATCAACTTCATCATGTACTACTCTACGCCTTTCCTGCAGTCGACCGGTGCCATCAAGAACACCTTCTTGATCTCGCTCATTTTCAGCTTGATCAACGTGTGCTCCACCCCGGTGTCTTTCTGGACTATCGAGCACTTCGGTCGCCGTATCATCCTGATTGTCGGTGCCGCTGGTATGCTGATCTGCGAATTCCTCGTCGCCATCATCGGTGTTACTGTTGGCTTCAACAAGACGCACCCCGACCCCACCAACCCGGACAACGACATTGCCAACAACATTCCTGCCGTCAACGCTCAGCTGGCCTTCATCGCCATCTATGTCTTCTTCTTCGCTTCTACCTGGGGTCCTGCTGCTTGGGTCGTCATTGGTGAGATCTTCCCGCTGCCGATCCGCTCGCGCGGTGTCGCTCTCTCGACCGCGTCCAACTGGCTGTGGAACACCATCATTGCTGTCATTACTCCGTACATGACTGGCAAGGACAAGGGCAACCTGCGGTCCAGCGTGTTCTTCATCTGGGGCAGTCTCTGCACGGCTGCTTTCGTGTACAGCTACTTCCTGGTCCCTGAGACCAAGGGTCTGTCCCTGGAGCAGGTCGACAAGATGATGGAGGAGACTAGCCCTCGCACCTCGGCCAAGTGGAAGCCGACCACGACTTTCACTAGCGAGATGGGTGAGGGCAACCGGCTGAAGTCTGATAATGCTGTGTAAGAGCTGCAGCAAACAAAACTAATACCATCTGCATGCTACTGGATAATTTTGTCAATCGTTTCAAGGGTTCGTGTTGAATTACTTAATCGAACAAACCGGAATATACCTCTCTGTTATTGCTTCTCTTTTCCAAAATTTTCACATGTCAAAGCATACAAAAATCGAGAAACATGAACAAAAAGGATAAGGAGATGATTTCATCGTGGCCGGGGAAGGACCAGCTGTTTTTCCATCTCCAGAATTAATGATGATGTCTGTTTAATGCGACAAATGTTATTGATTTGCGGTGATTGCATTTGTCGCTCAATTTTCTTCTCTTCATGTTTTTTTTAATTGCATATCTATATCCTTCTCCATATTATCTAATAGTATGGCGAAGACGAAAGAGATGGCCTGTCGAGATTAGCCTTCATCGCATATCGTTCGTTGCTTTCCTACTGTGGCTAGATATGCTGTCAGAGCTCATCTACCACGAGATACCTCTCGCTGTGGCGAGAGCAATACAAAAATGATTATTCTACTACGAGGCACTAGAAATGGCAATGCCAATTGAACCATGTACTCCGTAATGCTGCACATTTGGATTGTGCAGTTGAAATGAAACAGATCGTAGGAAGCATCAGCAGCGGTCCAGCCGCCGTTATAAAGCCCCAAAACAGTAAACGGAGAGTGTACTCGTCCTAGCTGTGGACATTGCTGAAGCGTATATACATTTCTACTTTCGCAGGCTGGTCTCTTGCATTAGTGCTCAAGGCGAAGCAAGATCCCAATGCAGCATGAGGAATAGAAGTAATGCATTTAATCGAGACGAGCGAAGAAAAGAAATGGATTTGAAAAAAAAAAAAAAAAAAAAAAAAAATTTAAAAAAAAAATTTAAAAATTAAAAATAAAATAAAAAAGAAAGAAAAATGAGACAAAAAAGAAAGATTTTGTGAAGAGAAATCAAAGCCCTCCTATGTGTCTCTTAACGAGTCGGTATGTCATGCACGAGTTCTCGGCAATGAAGCAGAAAAAGAGGCCTCTCACCGATGTTGAGGTCTTAAGCTGCAGGTAATTACGTATGGACGTGCGGTTGCCCTATGCTTATTTTAATCGTTGTTTCAGACTTTCTCATTGGTAGTGACCAATCCCTGACCCGCTTTTATCCCTTCTCGGCGCCCAGAGGCTTTCTCCTCTAGAGTTCTCCACCGTAATTTATTGCTTTTGCTTTTGTTGTTCTCTGCCAGACCTGCCCCTTCTCATCAGTTCGCGTCCTCGCTTTCGCATATGCTTCGTTTCTTTCATTACTACATTTCTTTCAAAACGCACATTGACTCTCTTCCTGAACACATCGCATCAGCCGTCGCTTTGCCTATATCACCACGGCACCTATTGAGCTTTTCCTCATTTTGATACAGCGGCCTATTTGGCCCTTCAACGTGTACTGCTTGTGATCGCTACAGTGTCGTTCACGTGCGCCAATACTGCCTATTGTCGGGCTCATCGCTATCTTCACGTCCTTCTCGCCTGCTGCGCCATCCATCTCACCAACTGGTCAGCGGAATCTGCCTTCTGCTTTCTTTGTCTCGCAATCTCTATCTCTTAGACGTACAAATCCAGCCTCTGCTGGTGTTCTCTTTGCACAAAGGCGCAAGTCGCAACTGAGGTCACCAGACATTACGTCCGAAACGGAAACGATATTTCGCTAAAGCGACCACGCAATTAATTACTCCTAAACGCTCTCAAACAGGAGCGCAACGTCTTTCAACTAGGTAAGAATATAGCCTGCTTACTTGATTGAGGCTAACCTTCCACGACGCCCTTTCTCCTTACCCGCAAGTCTCACCTTTCCTTTCGCTCAGTCTTGGAGCCCAAATCCTGGTGTCTACCTTGCTGTGGCTTAACCCCATCTTTTTGTGATACACCGCCCCATCGGCCTTCGCCACGTTACGCAAGTGAAGGCCGCCCATGCCCTTCAGATCCTCTCACACTAAGTCCTACGAGCCTGGCAGAGCAAGCAATTTCCAGTGTCGCCCTTCACATTGTAATTGTGTCTTCTATGTGCCAGCATGCGTTGTGCTATGTCGTCGCCTTTGATATAATGTGGACGCACAGCCACTGGACACCGCTCAGAGGCCTCAATCTTATTTCTTTTTAATTCCCTCCTTTTCTGTTTCTTTCCCAGAATCTCCAAAGTAATTTGCTTAGCTGCACCATATCCAGCCCTTCCTTTCCCTCTCTCATTTCTCTATCCTTCCCCTCGGAGTCCCAACTGAGCACTCAATTTTCATTTGCTGATTTGGTGAGGTTAAGCCGTGCGGCTATTAACATTTGTGCTCTACATCAAGAGCCTCTCAGACCTCCGGCAGCGACCCAACCAGCAACTATCATACAATTCAGGATGCCATCGCCATCATTGACATCCGCAGCAGCGGGCCCTCGCTGGCTCTTGGCCGTTGCACCGCTCCTGTTTGCTTCGGTAGCCGCTAGTTCCGGCACTCCGACAACGGTGGTTGCCAGCACCACGGCGACTGGCACTATCGCTGTCACAGGCACATCACTTCCCGAGGTCGTCCAGGAGACTGAGCCGTGTGCCATCCTCTGCTATGAAGCTGCTTGTCTGGACTCTGGCTGCCTGCCAGGCGACTTCTCCTGCGTCTGTGGTAACCCCCACTCGCTGGTGGTCAAAATGGGCATCTGCGTCGGCAGAGACTGCAACGATGCGCGACAATTTGGTACTGGCCAGCCCTTTTCCCAATCTCATGTGCTGGTATCGTAGCTTGAATATATCACATTACTAACAACTTGCTCCCAGACTCTGGCGATTGGATGGCCGACATGTGCGACGTGTTCAGCAAGAACCCGTCGGGCGCAGACATCTCGAGCGCGTCGTCTATTCTGATGGCAGAGATCTCCTCTGCGGCGGCGACGGCTACCGATAATCCAGTGCCATCATCAGAGTCAATCTCAGTAGACTCGACGGCAGCAGCAACGGCGGGCTCGACGGCGGCTTCGGGCACGACGGCCTCTTCGTCCACGCGCCTTAGCTTGCCTGGCCTTGGATCGACCTTCGTGGGAGTCCTCGGTGCTACCGTAGTCTTTGCTGCTTTTGCTCTCTAATGAGTATAGCTGGCTTACTCTCCAACGGCATTTTGTTCTGTATATAAACCGTGCCAACTACCTCTTTGCTTCATTTCTTGTATTACTCACTATTTAGGCCTGACAAGGCCAAGTACTTTGCATTGTAAGGACGACGGCGTTTGTTTCTTCTGGCATTCAAATATCCGCGGAATATTATTTTTTTCCCTTTGTTTGGCAACTCTTCCTGCTTGCCTTGTGTTACTCTATCCATAGATTCAGCTATTGCCAGCTTTTCCTCTTTTTTTTTTGTCCATTTCGTCACAGAAAAAAAAACCTAGCGACCAGAGACCGGGCTAAAATGAAACATGGTGTATAAAAACCGCGAGATTGGTGAACAAGTTACTATTTATTCCTGCATTGAATCATAACTAGTGGTTTTGGTATCTCCTACAAGACGTGTAAGTGCTTCCGAAAGAGTGGCATAGCTACCGTTCACTCAACTTCATTCTAGATATACAATGTTTGGAAGCTTGAAAAAAGAAATTTTGGTCAAATATACACTTCTCCAAGGAAGATCCGAAGCCGGCCCAATACTCGTTTGCTTCATAATATCGTGTTAAACAAGGATCCATGTCATAGCATATCGCCCAATCGATATGTCCCCAACGCCATGCCCCTATTGTGCTTCTAGAACTGGCAAATGCCATCCGAATTTGCCTCTCTTCGTCGCCTCATGCCCTTGCTGCACTATCTTTCTTTACAATGGCTTTTGTCCGCACAGTGTATGCATGTACACATACGAGTGGATGCGTGAATTCAGAAGATCTTTCCGCACCTTGACCAAAAAGACTTCTACTTCTTCCGGCGTCCACTTCAGCCCTCGCGTCAGGGGGCCCATGGTGATGCCTTGCAGGCCGTCGTACACGGCGCTGCGGTTGTACAAGCCGATTGTCTTCATGTTCGGGTCTCGGGGCCAGGTGCCCACAGGCACCTTGTCGAGTGTATGGCGAATATCAACATAGCCTGCAGCAGCCAGCCGCTCTGGGTTCTTCTCGGCCGCATTGACTTGGATACCAAAGGCTTGCAAGCCCTGGCGGATGTACGTTGCCATCTGGGACACGGCATAATCCGGTCCCATTGTGTCATCATCGCAGAAGTAGATCCAGTTAAGATCCTGGATTTCGATCCACCCGCCCGGCTTAAGACCGCTGTCGAGGTGCGTTAGCACAAGTGGAACCATGAGTGATTGTTTATTATCATCCATTTCTCGACTGCCCATGATAAAAAAAAAAGATACCAATAAGAAATAACTCACGTGAACGCCTGTTCCATTAATTTTGGCCAGTCTTTAATAGCCGGAGCCATTCCCCTGATGTGGATGTAATCATAAGTGTTCGGCGCTGTCACCCAAGGTGCCTCAGCATCGTCCACAATGAAGCGCACGTTGTACGGCACCCACGTCGGCTGGATGGGGCTCAAGTCGATGCCGATCACCTCCGCTTCTGGGTATTCATCGCCCACTATTTCAGGTTAGAACTTGCTTTCCAAAAACGCAACCCACTCGCAAGGGATGCGGAGGGAGCGAGAGAAGAAAGGGAAAGGAAAGCACAACGTACTGTCGATTGCCCAGATGCCGGTACCGGTGCCAATGTCGAGCACCTTTTGCGGGTTCTGCAGCGGTGCGTAGTGCAGCTTGCCGCCGCTGACGTGCACCATCATGCAGTGCCGCATGTCTTCGCGCTCCTGCTCGATGTCGTCGTTTGGGAAGTGGTACTTGCCCTCCTTGAACTTGTGGTACCGGCGGCTGTTCTCAAAGGTGTAGTCGCGCACGCTGGAGGACAGCGACGTAGTGGCCGATGACCGCCCGTCGGAGTCGAAAAAGCCCTCGTCGTCGGAGACCGTTGATACCGTGGGCGTTTCCTCGTCGACTTCGATCGTGGCCTCAGCTGGCGCAGGGCGGCTGGCGGGAATCGAACTCTCCGCAGCCGCAGAGGCGCCAGAGGCTTCGCCATGCTGCACTGCTGCTGCGGCTGATGACGATTCTTGTGTTGGCGCCGCTGGCGCGGCGGGAGATGTGGTTATTGGTGCTGCAGCTGCTGGGGATGTTAATGGCTGCTCTGTGTTAACGGGTGTGGCGACTTGTTTACCAGCTGAGCTAGACACGGCAGAAGACGGCTCGGCCGCGGCCATCGGAGCTGCTGCTGTTTCCGGCGGCGGCACGGCTGTTGTGGATTCTGGATCGGCCATTACAGTGTTGGTAGAGGATAGGCGCAGACACGACAGAACTAAGAAAGCCAAGAGGTCAAAGAAAGGACAAAAACGGAGAGACGAATATAGCGCACGGTTTAGAAAGACAAAAGAGGACTGCGAAGGTTATACAACTAAAAAGAAAGGCAACGACGGTGGGAAGCACAAGAGTTAGCGAAGTGGGTTGTTATTAAAGCTTAAAATAAGGAACAAAGGAGAAAGAAGGGCCGCTCAACCACCAATGGAAAGAGAGAAGGGGAAGAGGGTGTGCCGGCGAATAATTCATACGAACACGCAGCCGACAAGAGAAAGAACACCTACGAAAAGCTGTGCGGGTGGACAGAGCAAAGACGAAAGGCGCTAACTACTGCAGAACGAGCTAAAACAAAGTGGAAGGAGCAAAAGAGCGATACAGTCGAAAGGCAGCGGCAGGTCAAGCGCAGACGACTAGCTTAGCTCGCCGACGCATCTTACGAATAGTCATCACACAACAGCAGATGAAAAGTAATACCGCAACGGGGGAGATCCAAGGAAATAGAGGGAAAAAGACACGAGCCCCGTAACAGACAATGTGCTTGAGCATTTGCGCGGTATCATGTCGTGTGCTTTGTTTTTGTGTTTCCACAACACGGCGCTTCCTTTTCCCTTTTTTTCCTTGGTTCCGTCCGATGTCTGTTCGCGCCTCCCTTCTCTCCTGCAGTAATATTACTCGTGTGCCAGTAAAGGAAATTACGAAGCGGTGCGGTCACTTTTGTTGCTTCCTCACCTTACCTCAAAGAACAGGCCCCCGAGCTACTGGCAAAAGCCGCTTTGCACTCGAATAATCCCTGGACACAAAGCTCTGTCGTTGGCAGGAATGCGGGTCCGCCATCTCGTAGCACATATGAATCTCCACCTTTCAAAGTCAACTCGATCCTCTCTCACCTCTATGTTGCTAATTCTCTTAGAGCGACTCTGGTCGGTTCATGCTCGCCGCTGTCTTCTCTAGATTTTTTGTTGATAAATCATTGAAGCGGCTTACACTCGCTTGTCACATCCTTACGAGTATCTCCATGTGGGAAAAAAAATGTAGCGCATGCACAGTATCTTACACCTTGGTCGTAGCTTGCATTTGGCAACAATTCCCTGCCCCGGCCCAAGCTTCCGAGCGGTCCTAGTCACTGGTGAATGGATACGATGGGGGCAGCTAGCTGCTGGTATGTAATCAAGGAGATAAGATTCGGAAGCGCGCTTCATTTGATCGATCAGCTTGGCGGGCCTACAGTTGATAAAATAAATCCGTTGCAATGAGAACAGAGACCTCAACAGGATGCAATCCAGAGCCATGGCAGCACCTGCCCTGTTTGTGGGTTGGCCTGGGTGGACGGCATGAGATTGACGACTTTGCTGCATGCAGTACGTGCTTTCGCGGGCGATGGCGCTGCATTGGCCGATCATATGTGATAGAACTGTTTGCAAGCTTGACTTCTGCAGCAAATTTAGGAGGGGAAAGCTATCCACACGGAAACAAGGGTCGTTAAGCGAGAGATGATCCTAACGAAACAGTGGGGGATACAGTGAGAGACTCCTTTTTCTTAAGATATGGATTGCTATGGCCAGTGAGGCACATGGCTAACCAGGCCAGTTCTGTTGCGATCGCCGTCTGCAAGTTGACAAAAGAAGACTGGCGTGGAAAAACGGTGGTGAATTGGGGAGGAGGGGAACGCAGATTGTGTGGTGCCTCTCAACATTGGCGCTATATCCAATGTCAAAAAGCTAAGCCCCATGGGCTAATGACCACCCCACGCGGAACGCAACATCTGTTGACTCTCGAGCGAGGAGAAGAAACCTGTCTGCTTGAGCACAACCGGTCCGTTTAGATATTCGACCACCTGAATATGCATTTGAAGGAATTTCTCGTATACGGAGTAATGATGATGCTCTTAGATTTCCTTATCGAACAGATGCGTTATCTTACAGTACTGTCTAACAACCGCCTGCTTCTCGTTTGATCTAAACTTCGGCCAGCAGAAGCTTCTGTTGCTCCTCGTCTGCCCCCGTGCTCTCGGCCGGTTTGCTGCCTCTCTCGGCTGCTGTTGCAGTCCACGATGCATGTCCAATGTAGCCTTCTAAGCAGACAAGCACAACGACACCAGAGGCCAAGCTGAGAATGCCAAAAAACCACCCCATCACTGCCCACCCGAGCGATGCCTTGAACGCCCCCGCTAGGATCGGACCCAGGAGGTTGCCGATTGCGAACGCAGCGTTGTGCACACCGTATGCCCGTGCAGTGGCCCCACGTGGACCGAATGTCCCGGGCGGTGATGACCTCTCCGCCTCCTCGACGACCACGCCAACTTCTCTGAGCAATGGTGGCCCAGAGAATGCCGTGCCAACGCCGATGAGCGCCAGAAGCACGCACAGAAGCACCTGCTTCTCAACTGTGTCATTATCGACGCAGCCAAGCAGAATAAAGCTGGGTCCACAGAGAAAAAATCCTCCTGCGGCGAGAATACGCGGCGTGTTGCGGACCCGGTCGGTCACATATCCGCAGAGAGGACTAAGCAAAATGCTTGGAAGGTAAAACGGAAGAAACACGAGCCCTGCGCCAACGATAGGCCAACTAAACAAATCTTGCACGAAGAGCGGTAGGACGCTGTCAAAGGCCGTCTCAAAGATGCCGACGACGAGCCAGCCAGACACGGCAACCAAGAGACGGGGCATCAGCAGCAGCTGGACAAACGACGTGATGCTACTTCCGCCTTTCCCGGTTGATTTGGAGATGTCTTCATGGCTATCACTCTGTGAGAGATCCATGGAATCTTCTGACAGACGAAAGTCACTTGCTGGCGAGATGGGTAGTGGGACGTACTCAGGCTCCCTCCTTGGAATCTTTATGTCCCGCAGCATAAGCAGCTCTTCACTGCTGCTGCTGTCCGTGCTCATTCTGCTGCCTTCGTCCTCAGATATGCAGTCTCCATCTTCAACTTTTTGTACTTGGTCTGCGGCGATGACGAGCAGACCCAAGGCAGCATCAATGACGATGAAGACGTATGCTGAGTAGAACACAGCATCCTCTCCGCCAGCCTCGTAGAGCGCGCCTGCAATGCCGGGGCCCAGGAAGCCGCCAGCATCCAAGGCGGCTGATACCCAACCAAGAGCACCACCCACGCCATTGTTGCCGAACGAGTCGTAAAGCATGGCAAATCCGACGCTGCAGACCGCGGCTGCTGACAGCCCCTGTAGGATGCGGCCAAGAACCAAGATTGCCAAAGTGTTTCCCTTGTGCAAGAGCAGCGTAGAGCAAGCCAGAGCCATGTATCCGAGAAGAAGTGGTCCGCGGCGGGATCGCGCATGGTCAGCCAGCCAACCAAATATGGCTTTTTTCGACTTATTAGTAACTGATAGCTAAAACGGCAGATCATCTACACAAGTGATAAAACTTACGAGACCCAACAAATATGGCAGCCCCATAGACTCCGACGAGAACTGAATTCCAAAGTTGAACTAGTACTTATCAGCATTATGCAGTGTCAAAAACAAGCTTTTTTTTTTTTTATCATGACCACGCACGTTCTTCATCCGGTACGTGAGTTCGATCGCGGAGGATATTTGGTACAAATGGAACGATCTGCAGTGGACCAAGTACAAATAAAGTTGAGAGTCAGCAGTGCCAAGCCGGGAGGGAGCATGCACCAAAGTTGCTTTGTAGTAACGGACCAGACCAAAAAACATGCTGTCCTATGAAGAGTTAGTAAGAGTTTATTTTGTCATTTTGAATTTATCAAGGAGCAGTAGTTGGCTACATACCGTCAATGCTGCCATATTCACTACCAAAAAAACAAACCAGGAGGATGACCGAATCCAGTAAAAGCGTGGCCGCCGTCTCTCGGGTGGACGGCGTACCGACCAGGCTACTAAACAACTCATGCTGCATTATGGAATAAAGGTAAAGAAATAACGATGAGGTGCTGAATGAGAAATAATAGTAAAAGAAAAAAGAAAAGAAAAGGCGAGTTAAAAGAGAAAGCAAGAACCTTCTCCAGGAAAGCTCAGTGAAACGACCAAAGATAGCTCATGGTGATAAAGTTGCACTGCGAGACAACTTGAAGGGGTAAACCAAGAATAAGGACAAATGGTCGGGAGGTCAAAAGTCCAATTACACCAGATATAGAATGCAGAAGATCATTTTCGCCAAGATTAGGAAATAAAGACAAGGAAGGAAGTTAGAGTCGAGGATAGAAGAGGGGAGAAGAGAGAGACGAAATGAGAACGAGGGAGAGAGAGACATATAGATGTGTTTATGGAAAGACAATCGAGCAGGGGGGATCAGACAGCAAACACGAAGGAACATAGCAGGAAAGTGACGGTCGCCTCTTGTGGTGTAAAATTCAAACAAAGTTTTTCTTGTTTGCTTACACCTTGTCTGTATCAGTCTCCACGTGCATCTGTGGCATGACCAGCTGGGCCAAAAATAGGAAACATGAAGTTTTCCATTGAAATACGAGAGAGCGCAAAAGAATTCATAGAAGAATTGTGTAGAGCGGCGGAAGAACCCAAATCAGGAAAATAAAAGAAATAAGCTTTGATGTGCACGGAAATTTTGCAAACGGTAGTTTCGAAAAGTTTCCTCAGCTTGCCCCTTCAGCAGCATTACGCTTCCCTTCCTCCCCCATGTTTTCCATGCCATAGGAGAGGTGAGCGTCGAAAGTTGTCTAGGCTGTGTCTGTTTCGGTCCTCACGATCAAACCGACTGTTCCCGCCTCTAGGGCAAGGCGAAGCCTACTCTCCGGCCCACGCCTCTCTTTTCGTCCACATTAGAGGACGCGCTTTGGATGATGTCTGGAATTGCATTGCTACCCCTTTTCTAGTACGTAATATTAAGAGTAGCTCTTCGGCGAAATTTGGCAAGTATGACTTCAGACAAACAAATGGTTGTCTAGAAGTACTAACTCTTAAAGGCTGTAGCAGTTTCAGAGATCACAGCAAGCTACTTGTGGGGAGAGTTTTAAGATATTCAAACGCAGATAAATTTGCATGGCGTAAAGTGTGATCTTGCCTCCCCATGAGTGTCTATACTAATTCTCATTGCAGTGAAGCATATGATTTCATATCCGTTGATGTATCTGTTCCAATGCTTCTCCTCTGTGGGCTCTCCCAGCGTGCTGTTATCCCATTCATACTTTTACATGGGTCTTAAGGTTAGAGCATGTACAGGTACGAAACGTCGAGAGAATATTTGTTAATATAAGTAAGGCAGCCCTAAACAAGAAAATGGGTGGCCCACTTCGGAGAATTTGAGGCAAGACGAGCCTAAGAAGAAGGTGACATGGGGGAGTTCGACACGGCACATTTTGCATATACCTGTACTTGCAAGGCAATTCCTAGAAAATAAATAAAAATAAAGCTTGATCAAGTAGATGGGAAGAAAAATAGACACTGCAAACGGATGGGGAAATCAGGCTGATCTAGAATGGAAACCAGAACCTGAGGTGCAACTTGTTTCGGAATGCCAAGACTCATGAGCACGGTTAGATCCGAGAAAAAATAGAGACGACGGGTGACACAGAAGGGGTCGAGATCTAGATCTGGCCTGAGAGAGATCAGAGGTTGCTGTGTGGCGGGTCCCCGGTTTTTATTTCAACAGGCGAGATGTCCAACAAGATTCTAGACCACTCTAAACCATGTCTTTACGAATCCCCATCGTGGAGTTTTTTTTCTTTCTTTTCTTTGTTCGTGCTTTACTAGATTTATGCGGACTCATCAGATGTTGCTACCGCCTTGAGAATGTCTGCGTTCGGAAATTTTGCAGAATCCTAAGGGGATTTAGAAATTGAGTCCTAATTTATTTGAACTACCAAGTGTTTGGATACTTTGCCCAGGATTTGCTAAATCCTACCAAAGCTCACTGATTGAGCAGACACTGCGGCTCAGAACCATAAATTATCTCGTAATATCGCTGAAAGCAATCAGCTTAGGGTATTCGAGTCTAGAGTCAAGAAAGCGCCTTGAGGGGGACAGAAAAATACTATAATCGTCTTTCAGATCCTGCCGTAGTAAATTCCCATAAGCTGTTGCAGGCTGAGGACGAAGAAGACAGAAACGAGGAGTCCTGAAACATTCTCGTATACGTCACCGGCAATTCTCCCTGTTATGGGAGGCTTTTGGTTTTGCAAAATATGTTCAAAATTATTCATGCTAATAATACAAGTGAGAAATAAGACGTCGCTCTGCGTAAAGAAATAAACCAACAAAGCAAATGTGAACCGAGTCATAGAAATGCCACCAATTTTGCGCCTTTTCTCCACCGATGACTAGATAAAATTTGATGCATAAAGGAAAAGTAGCGTCGATACAATATGAATGATTTGAGGGTAATGAAAGGACATGCACGTAACCAAAATTCATAGCATTGAAAAGCCAATGTTTTCTTCCCCTACGTACAAACGCCGGCCACGACTGCCATGACCACGCCGTACATGCCTGCACAAAGCAGCAAGTCCCGGCTGGAAGCACGAGACGGGATTGCAGCAGACGCCGCAGAGGTGTGCCCCCCTGGGACAGTCCCTGCTTGCACCTGGACGCCGAAGACAGTGAACGCCACGAGCAGCACCAGGGCCATGCGGCCCAAAAATCCGGGGATGACCGTGAAGGCCAAGACCGGTACAAGAATGGCGACGGCCATGGCGATGAGGAGATGCAGAAAATCGTCCGACGCCAGGGTCACCGTAGTAGGAGCAGCAGCAGGAACAGGAGCAGGAGTAGGTGGTGGTGGAACGCTTGCGTTTTCTGTCTTGTCCAGCTGAAATCCAGAATGCAGCAACGAGTCCTCTGTACGAACAACAGGCTCCTTTTGATCGAATATGGCTGTTGCCGGGCGAGACAAGCGGGACGAGCGAGCAGATCGCGCTGACGACGCCGAGCAGTCCGACATGGTCGACGGGGTAGGCGACGTGGGGTTGCTGAGCGAAGAGCGGAAGCCGGATCCTGGGCGCAGCGAGGGGGCAAGTGTCCTCGCTGCAAGCGTTTGCAGGTAGGAGGGCGACAGAGACTCTTCCGACCCGGACGAGGACGAGGGAGAGACCATCGCAGACGACGACTGCGACGATGACAGGCGCTCCCGCGCGGACGACAGCGTCACGAGGTCGTCGGCGGCGTCCAAGAAGCGCGTCTCGATCTCAGCAATGGGCTGCTGCGTGTCGAGGTAGGTGCGGTAGTCGCTGATGTCGGAAAGCGTCGGCGAGGCCAGCTGCTGCGTCTCGGTGAACGAGGTGAGGACGTGATCTATAGATGTGTGGTCAGCAAACGGGAACGAGAATGTCAGATTTATTGACCAAAAGCGGCTGGAGACGTACTGTACTGGCCAAGCTTGTACCCGATCTTGCCCAGGATGTCCGTCTTGTGCCACTGCAGCTCCCCGCCGGACAGGACTTCTGCGCGGCGCGACGCGGGCAGGATGCTGTTCTGCAGGCGGCGGGTCTGGGTGTCGGCCGTGTCGAGGCGGTGCAGCTGCTCTTCGAGCTCGCTCAGCTCGTCCTGCAGGTGGAGCAGGATGCGGTGGTTCAGCGCTTCGAACTTGCGGTACAGAGGCTTGATGTGGATCTGCGACGCCGCGTTGTCGCTGCCGCCGCCGCTCTCTGGCCCGCTGTTTGTGCTCCGGGCGCTCATAGTCGAGGCCGCGCCGAGGCTGCCGCGCCGGAACTTCATGACGTGCGAAGAGTGGAACGAGAGCTTGGATGCCAAGAGCTCGTAGCCAGTCAGGGGCAGCTTTTCCGCGCGCGGGAGATGCTTGACGTGGCCGGCGTTGGGGGCGCGCGGGTTCAGGGCGCTCGGTGGCAGGTGAGGCAGGTTTGCCGTCCCCCGCGGCATTTCCGGCGTGCCATAGCGGTAGGCTCTGTACTTGCGCTGCGCAGCAAGATGGGCCTTGGCCTGGGATGCCGCTGGGATGTGAGATGGGGGCTGATGCTGATGGCTCCTTACGGGGTGGGCTTGTGCCGCAGCCGCAGCCGCAGCGATCGATGCAAAATCAGGCAGCCCCAGCCCAGAGTCGTTTGTCGGCGTCGGCTTCGGCGTCGGCGAACCGGCATCGCCCTCCTCCTCGTCGCCGTTTTCGCTCGTCTCTGGGCTCGTGACAGTATCGCTGCCGCTGTCCTGGCAGGCTCCGGAAACTTGAGAAGACGACAAGAAGTCGCTGCTGGCGCTTGAGTCAGACTCGAGAGACGAGCTGCTTCCGGCGGACGGAGAGGCAGTTACAGAACGTATGGCCCTGGAAGACTGCAGCCGCCGCTTTTGCTGCGGCTGCTGCTGCTGCTCCTCCATGCACCTCCACGTTGACGCTTCTGCCACCACTCGCGTAATGCTTTCTGTCGTAACTGCAGGCGAGTCCGGGTCCAAGAAGCTCAGCGCATTGGGCCGGTGCTTTTTCTTCATTGCTGGCAGAGACGAAACAGGGCTCGTCGGCTCTGCTTCTGCTGCTGCGCGCCCATTTTGATTGCTAAGTCTAGTCGCTTTGGAAATTGGAAGGGCATCTGCCAATCTCCCCATTTCTGGAGATGAAGACCTGCTTGGTTCTTCTAGGGCGTTGTCGCCAGCCGTGGAAAAGGCTGACCGGCGGGGCGGTGAAACCGACCTTGACCGCGTCAATCGGTGGTTCACGGCACTCCGTGGCCGGAGTCTTCCCTCGGCTGACTTTGACAGCCCCATCGTTGAGGACCAGGGCGGTGATGCTGCTGTTGACTGCGCACCGGCCGCGACGCCATAGAAGGGCATGACGCCGATGTCAGCGGCGAAAGGCTTGCCTTCAAAGTGCCGCTGCTGATGGGCAGCCCAGGCGCCCTCCGCATGACTGGTGAGGAACGAGATCTGTTTAGGGGACATGATAAAGGAAAGATACAGAAATTATTGCAGAACTAGGTTCAAAGATAGAAATGTCGTTAGTATCGTGAAGACAAAAATCAATTCCTGGATTTGGCCAGTACCTTTCTTTTTAAAGTCCAAGGCAGCAGTCGACGAGACTATCGCAGGATCAGATGCAGCTCGTCCTTGATCTTTTCATTAATCAAATCAACCCGGTCTGCAATGAAGCGATCGGCCGCCCTCTTTTCCAAATATCAATGGTGATGATTTGGAAAAAGAAAAAAAGCGCTGCGGAAGACGTGAAGCGCAAAGAGAAGAAGGCAAAAGGGCTGAAACATCAACAACCAGAAAGGGGAATACGACAAGAAACTAGAAATGACAGATGGGGATTTGGAAGAAGTGCATCTTGTTTCCCCTCTTTACTTCCTTTGAAACAGGTAGCCCAGACAAGGGGAAAGGAGGAGAGGCAGCGACAGCAGCTCCAGGCTAGCGGAACGAGAGCATCACAGAGAGCGAGAGAGACTGTGGCCAACCACGGCCACTGCTTCCAGTCTACCATACTGACAATTAGACTAATACAGGAGATCCTGCAGGACTGACTACAAGAGTCAAGTTTCATTTATTACAGAGATAGCTTAGCACGCTATTGTGCGGAGCAGGTGATGACAAAAACAGAAGAGACATTTGGCTGTGACTCGCAGCTGGTGCATGCAAACTTTGGGCGACATATTACACATTCTCACCTACATATGACACAAGGAGAAACACTACACGTTGGCCACAGGTGCTTTCACCAAACCCCTGACACTAACTCGATATCTCTGTCAACAACCCGTAGTTATTATCCATCTTGCAATGCAACGAACCCCGCAAAATTCCCACTGCAGTGTGGTATCGCAGGTCCTTTTGCAGCTAACGCGGCAGCGGCTTGCGCACAGCTCCCTCGAGGCTAAAAGCAAAGGGCAAGAAGACGCGACAGGGGCATGTGTCAGCCTTGTTCTGTGCGCGTTTCAGAAAGCCATAAAACTGTGGAATGCTAGGCCAATTGCAGCCGAAGGGAGGAAAGGTATGTGAGGAAAATCGGTCTTTTCCAAATTTGGCAAATTTGGTTTTGTTTCCTGTTATTCCAATTGTGCTTGAGCAGCAACCCGTTCCATTAGTAATTGAATTAACAACCACTGCGTTCCTTGTCTTGCTTCCCTGCGTTTTACCAAAAAAAAAAAAAAAAAGGAACACCAGATGTAGCAAGCCTCCGCCCATGACAGAGCCAAGAGCAAGCTCTGACAAAGAAAACATGAGAGTCAACCTAGATGATGCGATTTTTGCCTTCTGGAGAGCTGGTACAGAACTGGAAAAGTAAGAAGAGCCAGAAACAGGCCCCACTAGGCCCTCCCTCCTAGTCTCTTTTCAACAACGGCTGTCGCGCCTTGAGAGCCTGAATCTCTGAGGTCGTTGCAGCCAACCACGTCTTCCACTACGCGTTACGAATACGCAAACGGCAGCTCCCTGTCCATTGCGTGACGAACGGGAGTATAGTTGACAAGGGTTCGGGAGGTCCCTTGGTGTTGGCTCTGAAGAGCCGCCGGAAGTTTTGTTGAATAGGCATGGATAGATGAATATGCTATGTATATCCAAAGTGACGAGAACTGCAGAGAAGAGATAATGCCACCGCCTTCTGACTAATGGAAATGTTATATTTGTGAATTTTGGTGTCGAATTTCAATTATCGGTACTCCATACTTTATAAATGCCCCTGTTCTGTTGGCCCCGCATATAAAACACATTCAAGTAGCCATCGTATAGTCCCTGCCGTTAGCTCGTGAGTAATCATGATATCATTCGAGCAACGGATCATTAAGTAGAAAAGTGTTGAGAGAAAGAGAGAAGAAGCAATGAAATAAAGAAATTGTGCCACAGAGGAATGGTGACTGCCATGAGAAACATACGGCGCGTTAAAAGGAATAGAATAGAAAAGAAAACAAGAAAGGAGCGACAAAGGCGGGTATCTTATCCCGTACAGATATGACGAAACAACAGGAAATCGTGTCAGTCAGAAGATTACAACAGAAAACCATAGGTGAAGTCAAATGCAACGGCTGAAGGTACAAAGGGATCGAAGGGCAGGGGGAAGGAAATCGATCATCGGCGGCGCGGTCGTCCATGGATGTCTCTATCAGCCGCTCTATGGCCAACAGGCCAAAGCTCGCCGTTTGCATTTGGTCCCCATACTAGACGACTGCCTCCAGTATGGCCAATCGTCTGTGCCGCATTGTCTAGATAGTTGCTGATATTGTGATCGCAATATTTGTGCTTCAAGATTTCCTGGCGCAGATCTAAGAGCTCGTCTGTAAGAGCAGACTTCTGCGCCACAAGCATATCGTGTCGTTCGGTTACTAGCTTCTCGTCTTCTTCCAGCTTTGAGACTGCCGCCTTTGACTTGGCTCGGCACTTCGTAGCTGCTGCTCGATTCCGAGCTCGCTGCTCAGCTGCTGGCAGTTTAATTTCGCTCCTAGGCCGTCCCTTGATCGGGACTGATGGCTCGCCAAGCTCCTCCAACTTTCCAACAACACTGAAGCTCCTCTCTCCATATTCTTCATCGAACTCTTCGTTGTTGTAGTCATAGCTTTCTGCTTCGTCATCGAAGTCGTCGCTGTTGAAGCTCCCTGAACCCAGCGATATGTGACGTGGCGTACCTTGCAGTTGAGTCGGTGTGTCAGGCGCTGAAAAAGAAGTTGACGATGTACTAGCTGCAGAAGGTGTCCACTTCTGCTTGCGTCCAGTCCGACGCTCTTTGGAGTCTTTGCCGTATTTTCCACTAGATCGTTGGTGAGATGCCTCTTCGTTTGCTGCGCTACTTCTTCTACGTCTGCTGTTGCTATTTGTGCTGTGAACAACATAGTGACTGTCTCGCAGGTCCTGCTGATGCAATGATCCATTTGCAGAAGATGTATCTGCGGGTTCTAATGGCGTAAAGGAGTCAATTTTGTTGCTTCCTAGAGGCACCGTCGACAACGGAAACATTCTCGTCTCCAGCGTGCTATTGGAGCTGCTTATCCTATGATCTGTTGAGGAGTAGTATTTAGCCATGTAGTCAGGAAATTCCACTGTGTGGTCGCCGGGATTCAGCATAGCTGAGATGGAAGGGCTGCTTGAAAGGGAAATTGGATTTGGTCGACCACGGGGGCCATGCTGCCAGCCGGCTGATGAGAACGAATGGGGCATGTTCGGTTGTCGCTTTATCTCTTTCATCTCTCCGGTCCGTGCCTGAGTTGGATGAGAGTGAGTGTCGTTCTGCATCATGACAAGGTGTGCGCCGACGGTGCTCTGTGAAAGCACGATTTTCGAGCGTCCATGCTATGAAACCCCGTATCGGCTAGTGATCGACAGCAGTGGTCTGTCGTCCTGCAATTCCGCTATTGTTCGCTATAGTTTGGTTATGTTGCTTGATATTTCGTGGTCCGTCATGTGGCCCAGATGCTAAATACCAGAACGTTGGAAATGAAAGTCTCCAAGAAAGAAGCAGCACTTCAGAGGCTGCAACACAGAATGATGCTCTCGTTTCTCTAATATGGTGCCCAAATTAGACCAAGCCGTCTGAATTCATGCAATCTCTCTCACTCCAACTCTCATCAAATCAGAAGTGTAGGCCAGAATGAAAGAAATTGAGAATAGAAACTGCGAAAGAAGAGCAACAAGATGGATATGACTCGCAGAAAAATAAGAGCATATACGTGGATAGATAGTTTAGTATCAAGAGTAAATGTCCGTCGTGTTTTATGTTAAAAGGAGAGAATACACCAATGACGAATATGGATACAAAAAAATACAACAAATAGAAAGTGATAGTCGCTCACGCTAAGCTGAGTGAGAACAGAAGAGAAGAGACTGGATAGAAAATTAACACAGCCAACGAGACGGCTGGATAGCCTGTTCAGGATATACTCTAGAGATGAGGAATGGTATGTTTTTGTTTGTAGGGAGAAGGGGGTCAAGTCGACGAAAAAGAAACGAAAAGGGGGGACAAGGAAAAAGAAAAGCGATTGGCAGACTGATAGAGGGATCAGCAAAAACGGTGAAAGGTTTGAATTTAATTTGACGTGAAGTTGATGTGATTTTTGGCGTGATAGCCTTCTGTCCTGTAATGTATCTTTATCTATTTTTTTTCTTGCTCTGTTGTAGGCTTATTAGACTTTTTCATAGTTGTATCTGACTCTAAAGTAACAAGCGCGCGGAACAAGCGGGCTAAGCTGACAGAGGCGGGGTGTAGGTTTATTGATATGTATCTGATATACAGTACAAACTAGAGTCCGTAGATAGAAGGTGGGCATGCCTTTTCTCTTTGGCAGAAGAGAGACTCTCTTGGGAACATGGAGGGGGTGGCTCAGCGAGAAGGAAAAAAAGAAAAGAGGCTTAACGAAATAAGCAGAAAGAGAGCTACCGATCAATAAATTCAGTTCGAGACCATATGCTGCCAGCATCAGCAAGACCAACAGGATGCAGAAACACAGAGGACAAGGCCATGGAGAGATGGAATACAAGGACAACAAAAGAATGAGATGGCGAGAGAAACGGACCCCAGATCCAAATTCACGAATTCATAGTATGTACAGAGAGAAAATGAGAGAATATGTTATTCCGTAGCTGGAAAGCACGATGGGAAACAGCACGGAAACGGACAGAGAACAGCAAAATCTTTAAACAAATTAAGGCAAGAAGGGTCCAGTTGTCGATCGCAATGTCCCTTTTGGATTTTCCCAAAGCTATAAAGTACGCATACGCGCTACGTAGTACTCTGCAGTAGTGTATCTCTCTTTTAAGCACGGCCTTCCTCAAGATGTGCCGCTATTGGCGATGTTGTGAGCTACGGGATGGCACTTGTGCCTTCATCCAGCTGCTCGGAAAACCGAAGGATGTGAAGGAGCATACATGCTATCATGTACACAATACTAAACGGGCATAGTTTAAAAAAAAAAAAACATTAGGCACAGGTACACCAGAGAGAAGACTACTTGAAAAGCTTTAAGACAGCCCCGAGAGCTACGGCCAACACATGAAAGAACTAAGCCTCGAGCTCGGAAAGCTAGAGCGATATCGCTACGCAGGTAGCCAACGCTAGCATGAGTACCAAGTATACAGCTGGCGGACAGTTGGTCCCTTTCCCATGTACTTTATCAGATGCACAAGAGTACGTATGGGGAAGAAGCAACAGGTTTTCTTTGCGAAGGCTGCCGGGTAAAAAAGGGGCATTTGGACCGGGCATGCCACGGCAGAAGGGCAAGAGGCTGTCTTGCCGTTCCGTATCTCCTTCACATGGATTCGCCATTTCTCCTCTTCCTACCATTTCTCCGTCTAATATTTAGTTCCCGCACACAAGTTCCACACACCAACTATATCCATATATACATATCGCACACGCTGGGGAAGAGAAGGGACTGCTTTGAATTATATTGCAGGTTTGTGCACAGAACTGGCTAAGACTAGAGCAGCGGCGGCAGGCTAGAAAATACGAATGAAAACAAGAGGACCGTCGTAGACCTAGGTTACGGGGTGTGCTGGCCTCTGTAAGCCAAAAACACTAAAGCGAAAAGAAAACAATAAGAGAAGCACAGCTGAGGAAATTGGACATTCTCAGATGGGAAGCTGAAAGCTGGTTGGTGGCACCGAGAGCGGTGAGAAAAAAATGGATGTAAGCCATATTTTCGATGATTTTTTTTTGCGAGCCGAAGCGGAGAGCAGTACGACCTGAAGGGAGAGAAATGTTGGTTGCTATGCACGTCGGAGCGAGAAGAAACCCTGTAATCTGGTGTATAAATAAGTAGCTAAGCAGTTGGCATGGTCGCTCCGACGACAAAACCACGTATGCTATGAAAAGGCCCTTCCAGATTTAGAGATCGTCGGTTTTCTTGCCGCTAAATGCCTCTTCGTTGGCTGTGCTCTTATGGACAAATACAGTGGCAGTTTTGTCGTATCCGGCCTTCCGCCTCTGTCTTCTTTTCTTGCCAGGTCCGTCTGTCTCACCAAGACCCGCCTGCCGGCGGCTGCGAAGCAAAAAGAAAAAGATGCTCCTTGTGCGGAGCGCAGATTAGCACCTGGCAAGTTCAAAGCATCTGACAAATTCGCTGAGTAGTTATTTGGCGGCAGTATTACTCGTCCTTGATGGAATCTGCATGGACGTGACATGTTCAAAATGGGTAGTGATTGGCGCCCTATGCCAACGTGTGAAGTACATTTTAGAGAACAAAATGCACCATCTCCACTAACTAGCATTCTATTTTGTGGCAGCCCTGTGACCCTTCCGGCCAAGGCCCTTATTTGTCCAAGACGATCACTCACTCACTCAAGAAGGGAAAAGAAAGAAAAAAAATTATGAAATGCAAAGCGTGTAGTGCAATAGGAAGAAAAGGCCCTTTTTAGCTCATTTTGCCCTCGGGCCTCTCCTCCCTTTAGATGTGATCCTACAGGGGACTTCCTCTTTTTGTCTTTTTTCTCCGTCCCTATTCCTTTCCGTTGATTTACCTCTCCTTCCTTGGATCGTAGATCCCGCATCAACTCGACATGTTCTCCGTATGAATCCCGTAAGCCTACTTACAGTAGCTTCTATATTCTCCGCCCCGCTATTCTTTTTTTTGTCGATCTGTTTCTAACATACAACTGGCTGGCACGCGGTCCACATTATCACTTTTTCCTCTGCACGGCTCAAAATGAAGTGTGAGGCCATGATCATCGATACCTCAATAGTACCAAAGATTGCCGACGTTTCCAGGCTCTCCCCAATCGCAGCACTGGGAGTTGCGACCAGAAACTCCCCGTACAGGCTCGAGTATGCGCAAGACTCGTACGTGTCTTACAAGCCCTTTAACTGCTTTCGGAACGCCATTTTGAATACCACCCCACTAACCTGCATGGGGATATTTCACTTGTCTCGCAGGTTGTTGATTTCCATGTTGAACATATTTACTCTTTATAGGCAGCTTTGCTCCTATATTATATCGCCAAGTTCGACCAAACGGGGTTCAATCAGTACCCGGAAATGTTTCCGGGCGAAGCCATTGGGTAGGTAAAAATTACCAATAAATGGACAAAGGACGGTCCCAACGCCACGGGACCTGATTGGGCAAATTGGAGTGTAGACACAAGGAAGTAAACCACTAAAAGGCTTATATATTGTTTTCGGTGATGGGTACTCCCCCGCCTTCTTTTGACCACAAGCTGATGTTAGTATTAGTCTCCAAGGAAGCCGGGGGTCGCCTCATGTTACAAAGTCGAGAAGTTCATGACAGCATTCTGATGGTATTTTTGCCAGCTAGGGGATGCATATTTTTAAAATAGCGGCTCCGGGCTAAAATACGACATAGCGTGGGTATCATTGCATTTTTCCAAGACCGCACAGTTGTTGCTGGAAATCCTCAAATGCACGTATGTTCACAGTTTTGGGGGGGGGGGGGGGGGGGGGGGGGGGGGGGCACGACTACTGCAGGCCGAGAGCAATTTTTCAGCTTATTTTCGCTGGCTTGCCCGAGAACACCAAAAAGGGGTGAGGGGAATGCAAAAGGACAAAACAACAGTCTATCAAGTGAAATTTTAAAAGTGAAAAAGAAAAAGCGAAAACTGACGAAAAGCGAGACGCTTAAAAAGCACGCATCACTCTAGGAGCGTCCCTCCTCTGCAGCTAGCTAGCCACACTAACACCTGTTCAGGCTATGATCGTCCAAAGCCACCGCGACTTTCCTTCCGTTTGGGGGTCTGATTTTGCTGTCTTCCGTATACAGACCATCAACGATACAGCACCCTCACTGGATAACGAAGGAAGCAAATTTGAGTAGTGCGATGTGTGCTTGTACGTCAGCTCCCCAATTTGGGAAATAGAGGTTCGGGTTAGCAAATGAGGAACAGAGAAAAGCTTTCAACACGGACTCAAAGAGCATCCTCCAACGAAATTTACCAAGAGTCGAGTGCAACACACGCTTTACTCAGTCATCCGAGAGCAAATCCAGATGTAACAGTATTTCCTATGACTTTTTTTTCCCCTTTCATCGGTGCGCATCGGTTTGGGCACCCGTTGTTTTGGCTTGGCAAGAGGCTTACCACGACTAGGACCCTAGGAGAGTGCGGTTCGCTGTGAAAGGAGGGGGAGGAAGCGATCTAATGATTAATTGGCAGACGTATTGGCCCCCCCGAGTAAGTCATCGCCGATCAAGACTGAAGAATACGAAGGTAAGGGAAATCAAGGGGGCTGGCGATTTTGCGACTTGTCGTCCTCTCTGAGGATATATTGAACAGAAATAACACGTGAGTACTCAACATGCACAAGGCTGGGGGGGGGCTGAGACAATATGATGTTCTGCGCATAGAGTCTTTAATTTTGCTCCACAAGCTTCCGGTGAGCCCTAATGACTTGCACATTTGTAACTGCTTCTCCCTTGCTTTGTAGTCCGAAGAACAAGGGTTCTTCTTTCCAGAGGAGTGAGACCCCAAGCTCCCAAGATATGGACGTCTTCCACTCTTTATTGAGTCTGAGACTTTGTTCTTTATTTTTATCTTGTTTTCCCTGTCATCATCCTCTTTCGTTCTTTCAAAGTAAGAAAAAGAAATAAACGACCAATGTAACATAACGACAGGACCACGGCGAACAGTAATGGCTTGCCGGAAAGAATTCAACGGCAAGCAGATCCAAATATTGAAGTCAAGCTAATGGCAGCACTTATTTGTCTATTTGAAGCTACTAATTAGGATGACAATCAATTTCTTGATGCAGTACGACGAGAATTGCAGGGTATTTCTTAAGACCACGTTGTATAGAGAAGAAGAAAAATTCGAGTAAGAAAAGCTCAATAGCATCAATTCACGCTACAAAATGAATAATATCGAACAATCAGCTAAAATATCAAATAAGAGAAGCGTCACAGGAATCACATATGGCCGAGTAGAGGTAATGAAGGGATACTTAGAATCTAAATTGGATATGGTTAGATGTATTGATTATATATATACATATATATATTGAAACACGTCAGGGCAGCCAGAAGTCCATCAGAACTGATAACTGTTCGGGAAAGATGAATGATTACAATCACCAAACCGGTACCAAGCCCTTTTGTTATTCTTGTACCATTCATGGTATTTGCTTAACCAACTTTTTCGAGTTTGAATTAACTTCAAGAGTTTTATTTCCTGGTTTCCTAAGTATTGTTGTTGCTTGACTACCTTTCTGGAACATCGGAAACCACTCTCGCTGTCAAAACTAAAGACTGCACTAGATCTGGCACGCTCAATACCGGTTTATGATAGAAGTCGCAGCAGAAGGGACTTATGTAGCGAGACCATATGGCTATTGTTTACTCTCTGAGTTGCAAGATAGAAATTATATCAGCATCAGCCCGCAAATAAAATAGAGCAAATGGTCCTCCGGGTGTATTTTGAGATAAAAAAAAAAAATTTTTTGGGGGGGGGGGGGGGGGGGGGAGACTCCATACTTGCTCCCATGTCTCGTGGTTTCGCAAGCACACAACCTCGGTGATTCGATACCGACAGCCCATGATAACATTACTTACAGCTTCAGATATGTGTACTAGGTAAAAATTGTATATATATATCTGGAGAAACGACGAGAGAAACACCAGGAACGCCACCGAGGAAGATAAATTCCACGAAAACAGATCGCGTTTACCAGCTTCTAAAATAAATACCAGATTTGTCTTAGCGCGCTTTCCTAAAAAGGAACACAGCCATGTAGCGGATGATAATACAGAGTATTACACTAAGCGATTACGCGCGAAGTGCCGCGCACTTCTTCCACCTCGCATATTGCCAGGGAGGAAGCAAGAAAATGCGAGGCAGCGAGAAAATGAAAATATGCAGCGTTTGCTACACATACGCATAAAATAAAGTGGTTAGATATGCAAGGGAGTAGAAGAAAATTAAGAAATGGAAGAGTATTAAATAATTAGGACTATAGCTGGGTCATAGATACACAGGCAGTAGTAGGGTTGCTCAAAATACAAAGATGGATCTACTATTGACAAAGCCACTTGCTTATAAAAAGTATCATTTCTTTGCAGAGCAATAAAATGAGATGAAAAAGAATTAAAACAGCAGCTACTTGGATATGGCGTTGACAAGATAAAAATATCACGAAGTGCACAGTCATTTTGTAATAAATAAGATATGGCTTCGTCATACTGCAGAAACACGACAAGGTAAGCACTTGTAAGTTGCTTGATACAGTACGGTTTTCCAAGCCACATGATGCAATTTGCTCCAAACTTTTGTCAAAATTAAGATCTAGTTGTAGTCGGCTTCATAGCGGTCTGCTGCTGCAGAAAGCACAATTTCTCATGAATAGGTAGAATGGACTGTAACTCAAAGCTGCTGCCTCCATACTCGCACTTGCCGATTTGTAAAGGAAATCAATAGCATATCGCTCTTTCCCATTCTATCTAGAAAGCCCTTCAAATAAGCAACTGGCTGTTCCTCAATTGTTGCCTGAGGAACATGTTTTGATGTATTTACTCGCCGTTGTCCAAAGCAAACGAGCCTCGATAATCATTCCAAACAGAGGACTCAGAGGGAACTTGCACCCCTTCTAACATCCTAATTAATTCTAGGAGGACTGAGCGAAATGAAATCAAATCTATCCACTCTAATTTCACAGAGAGTAAGATTTCTATTCTTTTATCATGACTTCTGACCGCATTTCCCACCACCTGTCCGTAAATCATATCTGAGTTTGTGTTGTGGCATGTCACGTCTGAGAGATTGGCTATTTTTGAGCTGACAACAGCTGATAAGTGTAGTTACATATACCTCTTGAACTATGACATTGTCTTTAGGGGAAGGAGATGACTACTACGCCATCTTTGGTGTTGAGCCAACCGCAACTACGAGCGAAATCACTGCTAGCTATCGCAGGTTGGCCAGGTTGAGGCATCCGGACAAGAATCCACAAAGCGCAAATGCTACAGCCGATTTTCAAAAGGTTCTATTTCTTGTCGGCTATCTATCTTGCTTTAGAAGCACAACGTTCTGACATGACTCTTCAACCAGCTCCAAGAAGCGTATTCCATCCTTAAAGACGACGAAAAACGCTCTCTTTACGACCGCCAGAGGCACTCGACGACGACGTCAAGAGTACCTGGGAAAAAACCACGGACGGCACAACATAAATCTTTCTACGAATTTCACGTCAGTCAAAATTGGGCAGACTCATCAGAGTCTTCGTCTTCCTTGCCACGACATGTTTCTCCCGAGCGAGCCGAAACTCCAAGCTCCCCTCCTGTAAATGAAGGAAACAGTACGCTTGAGCAAGAAATACGATATTTGCGCAGGCACATATGTGATCACCAGGTAACCATTAGAGAGTTGGAGGGCAAAAGGGAGCAGGTAGAGGAGCGAATTGACACTACTTGGAAGTCCATTCACCAGCTACGCGAGCTGATGCAGCAACTCGAGGCAGAGAAGGAAGGGACACTCTTACAATCGTCTTCAATTTCGCAGACTCTAGTCACAGAAGAAGGAAGGGATTGGTTTAGCGAGCTTTTTGGACCTCTATCTTCATCCACTCAGAAGACCTCAGCGACCAAATTGACAGAAGAAAGAAGATATCACCTTACTGATTTGTCAGAGTCCCAAAATAACCTTCAAGTTGCCTTAGTACAGCTTCAGAAAAAACTCGAGGCCACAATGGAAGAGTCACAGAGCATCGTGGCGGAAATACAGGAAGTATCTAAGCAACGAGTGGGTGAAGAAGATAAGCTTCACGAGCTGTGTAGCCTCTGGCGTTCCCAAGCTTTCAGCGGTGCTGGCACCTCCAGTGGGGTTGTAGAAGAGTCTAATATCTGGAATGGCTGGGATGGCTGGTGTGGATGGGCCGAGGATGAAAAAAACTGGAGCTTTGAGAGCCAAGACCAAGAGGAAGAGGGGGAGCCTTGGTGGGTGAATTATGAGGAGCCGCAAGAAGACTACAAAGTAGAGGAGGGAGGGTGGAAAGAAATTGATCAGGATGGCGATACTGATTTTGTCTTCAATCCATGTGCAAAGGACTGGGAGCACGCTGTCGAACATACGGAGGGTGAACAAGGTGCAAAACTTTACGGCTCCGACAATGCGTGCGAAGAAATCCAAGAGAATAAAATTATCGAAAAGGATAAAAAAGAGCAATCGAAAGACACTGCGGATCTTTTCTCGGCCTACATGACATCTCGCACTCATGGATTCGATACTGATATATCAAACACGTCTTCAATTTATCAGCAACACAACGGACCTCTCCAACAAGGCAACGTGGCCTCAGAAAAATATTTATGGCCTGTGACAGCCTCCTGCGATAAAGAGACCGAGATCCGGAATATTAGTGATAAGGAGTGTCTACAATCAGTTTGGCATGAGTGGTGAGCTAGGAACCATATCGGGATATGCTGCAACATATGTCCATTTGCCAATAGCGGAAATGAAGAGAGGTCAAAGTCTGCGCAATATATTGAATGAAGCCAAGGCAAATATGATGAACTGTAATCTCAAGACATATTTGGAAGTTTTCCAAACTTTCCTGTATACTTTCGATAACGTTTTCCATTGCAGGTATGAGGGATGTAGTTTGTTGTTAAAACAAAGCTGGCAGATCCAGTAAATTAAAAAACCCAGAAGATCATGAACGCCAAAAAAGACCAGGATGCTCTGGTTAGGTATATACACTGTTCGAAGAATTTCGGATGGCGATATTCTCAGTCTACTTATTTTCAATCTAACTTGATGTCCAAGCTGTGAGCCGGCCACACTGGGTCTCTGAGCAGCATATACTAACCTAAAGCATTTACAAGTTGCCCTTTTTTTTATTTTTTTTATTTATTTTAACTTTTAAGTATTCATAGGGCATAATTTATTATATAATGTTCTTTATTTGGCCCAGGAGAGGGGGACGAGTTTGAAGGCAGTTGGCTGCACTGGTCTTGAGACCAGTGCCAAAGCAAGAAAGGCCATCCTTTTATCAAAGAGCCTCAGAAAAGTTGAACTTCCTTCGGCTTGCGGAAAGGTAGAATCTTCGCATATTCGGCCAAAGGAAAGCAGCTCCTGGCGTCGCTTATTTAATTACCACGCTGTCCCCGTAAAAGCTTTACGGCGTCATGGCTCGTACACATTGCTCCCTTGTTGGGGACTAGGGGACTCTTCCGATCTTGAAATGCCGGTGACGCCACATGTCTTGAGCTTGGTTATTTCCTGCGTGGCTGGAAAAAATCATATTACCTCAGAAAATGAGCAAGAACTTCCAATCTGCAACATGAGATTGGTCTTAGAACGAGGAGTGAGGTTGTTTGACCTTCATGGTGCGCAATGGACTTGTTTTGTAAGAACGGAAAAACGGCTCTTTCCTACCCCCACTTTGTGCAAATAGAGGAGCGAATTCTCCGGAAACTCTTTGTACATCGGAATGATTTAGAAGAATTGTACGCACGCCTCAATCGGAACCAATATATGCGGTCCCAGATCTACAAGTCTGCGGCAGGGCGGTGGGAGATATCAAGAAGAGGGATAAGAAAGGATAGTAGATTTCAAATACTATAGTTGTCATAATGCAGAAAGAATAAAGCAAAAATGAGCTCAATAGTGCGCAAGACGCAACAGGAACGTGCCTAGTTCGTCTGATTTGAAGTTGATCTCTTCGTAGTTGAGATTAGGAGACCTGGGAGGACGTTCAATACGGAATAAGATCTTGTCTTGCCGGAGATGTTACTGTCAAGCTCATGGATGCTGTTCCATTTTGAGAATACACATACACAAGGAGAAGTATGCCGCTCAGGTTGTTTTAGAGGAACACGCGGCAGGGTCTCAATAGGGTCGGCTCTAAACAAAAGGAATTAAGAAACGCCTGGCAACAGCCAGCTACACAACACTCTCACAGCTTTGGTTTACCTCTTATTTTACATTTTTCTACTGAGAGTTCTCTGACTTGAGAAGATTCTTCGGAGATATGGAATTGTTCTTTTTTATGTGACAGCTGACAGGAATACGGGATCTTGCTGTGACTTGAGGAGCCGATTTTGCCGGATTGAGAAGACAAAGAAAGTTGGATCTGGGTTGGAGAACACTTTCAACCCCACAGGTCTCTCTTTTGCCTTACTGCACTAAGACAGATTTCGAGAGATCTTCACGAAAGCATGAATCACCGAAGAAGACGAGAGACGAACAGAGCCAGGGTCTTACGAGAGCCAAGCCAGAGATGGGCGAAGATGGGCGAAGATGGGCGATGATGAACAAAAACAACGACAGATACACGAGGCGAAGAACAACAGTCTTGGCATAAAACAGATCGTCCGACTTTTCATGTTTCGAATAAGAGAATCTATCAGGTCTTCTACCTTGTAACCCAGAGAGCTGACGTGTTCGTAGGGGCTATTGTCGAAAGGAACAAAATCAACACCAAATCATGACATACGACTATGAAAAGATATCTTTTCCTTTCCCAAAATTGTTTGATCCTTTCTCGTAGCCATCTTGTTGGGCGTATGGACACAAGCCAAACAGCTAACATGCAAATGTAGCACACCCCTTAAGAAATGGGGACATGGACGGATGTTCGTCAGCACAGTGCGGAAAGGCCAACATGCACATAGCAAAAACGTGCAATGCCCAAGTGCCGTTGATATTTTGCTAGGAAGAATCCTTGCCGCAGATCATGCGGTCCGTGCATGGTCATTTACCTCCCACCGTGCGCTGCGCTAGGGACTGTGGGCTGTCGCTACGGCTTTCTCGAGTCATCTACGATAAAATAGATGGAGGTTTAGAGAGAGGAATATGCTCTACAGAGAGATGGTCAAAGCGGCTCTTTCTTGTCTGCTCGCAAGGCGACAATAGTCACGGGGGATTGCTCACAGACATGCACACCACATACGTCCACAGCACATGCATCTGCATGCATGGATATATGCATCATATGCATTCATAGTAAAAAAGATGTCATTTTCCCCGCTTAAAAATTAACCCTTTTGCAGCCTGTTGAAGGAGACGGCGAAGGAAATTTAATATGAAGAGAGAAGAATACATAGAATTATTCCTGCTTAATAAAAATTAAAGGAATTTATCCCTAAAAGCACGCCGAAGTGGTGTAATACGTCCCTTGTATTTTTTTTTTTGTTGTTTGCGGCTGCTGCGTCTCTGGATAACAGAGACCAAGAGTTGCCAAAACGACCAAGCCACGACGAGACACGAACAAGGCAGAATGCTACGTGCACAAAACTTATATTATGCCGTCTCAGATCGCCTCTCATATTAAGTGTGGCGAAAATTACTGTGTCGTGCCTGTGCGCAAAATCGCCATACACGGGAGGGCCGCCAAAAAAAAATCTATGGCGATCGTGTTTGACATTTGCAAGAGAAGAGCAGACGATGCATGGTTGACACTTGCGATTGACAATGTGCGCACAGCAGCCTCCGTCATTCCCGTCGCTACCTCTGTATGTGTTCATCTTGCCTTTTGGCCTTTGTCACTCTTCTTTCTCTTTCACCCTTGGACCCCAGCAGACCACGCTGGTGTGGAGGTCAGAGGGCTGAATCCTCTTGTCTGGGGGCCAGAAGGCATACAATGGCAATTGTGAAGAGGGTCTGGGACTGGCTCTGCATATGGCAAGTGGATTGCTCGCAGCCTTGGCAACCGCAAGAGCGGGAAGGCGTTGCTCAAACCAGAGTCAGCGTAAAACAAATCCCCGTCTGACCGTGAACCAGTTCCTGGGCACATTATACTGTAGGAGAGCTTTGGGCAAAGCACATACTGCAGATGCAAGGCATCACCTGTTGATATCAAAATGAAGACTACTATCATGAACACTTCTATGAAGGGACACACCCCCCCTCCATTCAATATTCACTCCCTCGAGTCTGCACTTTCGATGTCCGTGTTATTTGATGCGTTTCCGTGCTTATGTTTGCAATTGGTGGCTCTTTGGTCTGTCGTTATCTGTTTCTCTGCAAAAAGTTTGTGCACGCGCGCAAATCTATGTCTTTCTCTTCCTCCTCCTCGGTAATCTTTTTCTTTCTCCTCTCTTTTCTTTTCTTGCATCATATTTCTTAGCAACTCCTGGTTTAGAAAGTGGCCTGTGTCAAATTGTCTGTTCTCTCCCGAACGGTTTGATAACTGCATTCTTTTTCAAACGAGATATAAGATCCCATATAGAGCGCAGGTCGTCGAGTGGAGTCTGATCTCTATCTATCACCTTTCTTTCTTTCTTTTTTGTCAAATTCACTGAAAACGGTGTCATCCAATACTCAACATCTCGGAACACTGGGACTTCGTTGAGTGCCATTTATTGGCGACTCTTTGTTGCTAAGAACCATCTCTGGTGACTTCTCTACCTCTCACGATTTGGGCCTTCTCAGCGCTTTGTTCACAAGAGAGGCAGCACGCGACTCGACATTGCTTCTTTTTGAAGTGATCAACAATTGCTACAAATAGTTTACATCCTAACATATACACCCACGACAAGATGTCGACACACGTAGCCGGCCAAGACCCGGCCCTCGATGCCCAGACAAGGGTGCCCATTCTCGTGGGCACTGCTATTGCCTTCAGCGTCGCTTCAACACTCGTTGTAACTCTGCGTCTCTACACACGATACGCTATAGTCCGATCAGCCGGTATCGATGACTACACTATGGCCATTGCATCAGTACGTGCTTTCCACTCCTGTAGCTAACGACCTCGGCGCTGTTGGCCTCTCTTTCATGTCTTCTATGTCACCATCTCCAATGCTAACAGACGATCTGGCAGGTTCTGGCCATTGGTGTCACTGCGTCAACCATACTACAGGCCGAAAATGGCTTGGGACGGCATGCCTGGCTCGTCACCAGCGAAGAAATATTTGTTCAGCTCAAATCTCTCTTTGCTGGAGAGGTTCTCTACAATCTCTGCCAAATTGTGATCAAAATCTCCTTCTTACTACAATACCGCCGCATTTTCCGTGATGATTTAACTCGCAGAATCTGTTTCTGGCTCATCTTGTTCTTGGTTGCATGGGGTATCACGCAAGAGTTCCTCGTGGGCTTCGCCTGCATTCCTGTTGCGCTCTTCATTCCCAGCCGAGCCAACGAGTGCATCTCGAGTGTCATTGTCTGGTTCCTCACTTCAATCATGAACATCGTTATGGACTTTGTCATCTTCATGGTGCCCATCCCCGCGGTGCGCAATCTGCGGCTGCCGTTCCGCCAAAAGGCCCTGGTCATGTCTCTGTTCGGATTGGGATTCTTGTAAGTCGTTTTATTTGCCTCCCATGAATCATTGTTGTAGTGACATTCCCTCTTTTTTTTATTCTAACAGTATATCAGTACTTGTATTATCTCAATCGTTCGCCTGTTTACATTGTCGTCTGCCCTCAACTCCCAGGACGGCACGTGGGACAATGCGCCAACATCATGGTGGACAACGATCGAGCTCAACATGGGTATCCTCTGCTCAAGTATCGCCACACTCCGGCCTCTTCTCCGTAGAATTTCTCCGGGGGCGGTCAGCGAGATCACCGACGAAGCAGCTGGCTACCAGCGGCAATCGGCCCTAGTGAAGAACAAGGGCGCACCTTCCGACGCATACCCTCTGGGTTCCATCAAGTCCAACGAGAGCCAGAGCGGGCTGAAGCAAGAATCTGAAGTCCATGACGGCAGCTCGGTGGCATCCTACGAGGATGCCGAGGCAACCCGCACAGTATAAAACTGTTCGCTAAAAGAGAGATGAAGAAGATGTTGGAGAGCTGAGATACGCAGCTCGCGATTCGCACACAACATCAAAAAACGATATTTCAACAACAAATAGTCGCCGAGACCCCTTGCAGAAGCCAGATATCAGTTCCTGGCGAAAGGCAAGGTGTAACACTTCATGTTTAGTTCACCTTTCCAGGAGCAATGCACATTCCGGGAGGAAATGATTGCTGCTCTCTTGCAGCGTATGACGTCTTATTTATATTGTTTCGTACTATTGGCGTTTTTGTTTTATGTGGGAAAGGAAAGCCTGAAAGCAAGCGGGCTTTAGAAAAGCTTGGAAAGGAATATTTTGGTAGTTCCTATGACTTATATTTGTATGATATCCATAGCCAATGTCTTTTACACAATTCTATTCCTTATTTCAGTATGGAAATCTTCTACTAAAGTTCCCAGATTGAACCATATTTCATCTATACATTATATCTCCCATGTAAGGGTTTCTGCACTTCTTTGTTGTTCATAGGCCACGCCAAAAAGAGAACATTTCTTCAGCTATCTATGTAACGGCGGCTAATTTCCTGTTTACACGCGTTAACGCCGGTCTCCTCTTCTAAAAGAACCGAAATATGCTGTTAATATATCCCTCCTTCAAACTCAAATCAGAAGCAGCCTCTAAGCCGCCACTGTCTCGAGGTACGGGGCAATCGTAAAAGGGGGCGAGGTGCAGGCCACCTGTCTGCTGGAGTAGATTTCGCCTATCGTCCAGTTGGGATTTTGGTAGTTGCTTGTGGTGCAGTCGAGTGTTAGGTTTGCGGTACCGGCAAACGCGAATGTGTCCCTGTGGCAGCAGTTAGCAGTTGAGCACCAGAGCGAGACAGGACACACGTCCATGCCTCGAAAGACGAGGAAGGAAAAGCCTACGGATACTGCGGGTCTGAGTCGCTGCAGACCCAGGTCTGGTTGACCTGGAGCTGCTGGCCCGGGTAGTTGAAAGCGAACGTCGTCGCCGTCTCTCCGTTGGGACCAGCGCCAGTGCAGTTGTAGATGATGTTGCCGTAGAAGAAGTCCTCCAGCTGCGTGGAGTACGCCGTGCAGACGGCGGGGTAGGTGAGAGCCGGGTTGGTGACGTTGAACGCCACGATGCCGGAGTCGATCTGGTGCGCCGGCGTGCTGAAGATGTAGGAGCCGTTGTACTGGAAGCCCGTGACGGTCCAATCGAAGCTTTTGAATGAATCGGCGGTGCAGCCGGGGTTGGAGTCGAGCGGCTGCACGGCTGGCATGGCTGAAGCCACAGCGGCGGCTGAGAGAGCGACCGCCGGAGCGAGGAGGGACATTGCCTGAACCATGGTGAAGAGATGAAGGATAAAGATGTTCACTTCTGTCGTGAAGGTTGAAAAGGTTAAAATACCCGGAATGGATTGAGGCTTAAATATATTGAGTACAAGATATCAGATAATTTAAATAAGGTTGCATTGGATTGAGAAATGAAAAGCATCAAAGCCCTCGTCTAAGCAGATTGTCACCTGTCTCTTTATACCTGGCTACACCTTCGATTTCCTTGGCTTTACGCCCCCCCCCTGTGACTTCGTTCTTTTGCAGATTGTCTCAAGCCGACGAATACGATTAAGGTTATTTTTGGTGTGCAGTTCTTCTACTACTGCTTTTCATCGCGCTCTCACGCTCTCTCACGCTCTTCCTTCATTCCTAGTGAACCAGGCCGTGCCGATCACCACATCGCTCTACGAGCGCAGAAAGGGAGGTACAACGCTGCATTGAACGCTAGAACCAACTTTTTTTTTTTTGCTCCCCTTCCCCTTTGCGAGCACTCCCCCCTAGAGACTCACTCATGTTGTTCGTATAGTCTTGCCTCCTGTATTTTCTTCTTTGCTGCTCGGCCTCATCTCCTAGGATCGTCCCGGCAATTAGCCCTGCTTCTTCGACAGCCCACTTCGTGATGCCTGCCCAGCCGCTGATCACCCTTTTAGTGCAGGCCGCAACAAAGCCCAAGCACAAACAAAGAAAATTAAATGACCAGGAAAAAAAACGAGCCAATGCAGCGAGCCACAGACCTGTGCCTGCAGTGTCCTGGTCGAACGACGTCACAGAGGCAAGGCACACACTCCTCGGCCCTACCAATCGCGGAGGAGAGTGAGTTAAAAATGGACATGTAGCACCCGCCAAGACCTCGTATTGCCGATCCCATCTCGTCCAACCAACGGTCAAAGACTGCAAATATCCCTCTCAAAGAAATAGATTTGTTGCTCTGCAAAGAGGCGGTAATCGAAATAAAATAAAATAAAATAAAGTTGGTAGCATCCACTGGTCTAAGGAACGGAGTACGCGGACACGTACATACGCGAACAACAAAGAAGGAAAGGTGAGTTTCAAAAAAAAGACGCTGCCGTTGAGATCTGGGATCAGAGAGTCGGTATGCGGGTTCTGGTGCCGACCCGCCTTTTGCTACGCCACAAGTGGATAGCAATGAAGACCGTTTTCATCTTTCTCAGCGCATTTCCTCAAGACTACTGCAGGTCATTTTTACAGATCCCATATGCTATTTACGGAGTATTTCATAATAGATCCTGATTCTTTTGCCTCTCTTTCTGTGCCTGCTTTGGCTTTTACAGAGAATAGGAGTCACCTATTGAAAGATTATTAGTCTCCATCTGTCCTCAGAAGAGGCCTCTACCTCACATTGGCTGTTGTCAGGCAAGATTGATTGCAGTAGACTTGGCGTGGCCTGAGCATTGTTCGAAGAGACAATCACAATGAAGTAGAGAAGTAAGCAAACTCGTATGCATAAATGGAAGGTAGTAAGACCGAAGAGAAAAGAAATGATGTCTTCTTGGAGCACATGGGTCCCCTGGTGAGCCCTGGTTCAAAATACGAGAAGCTGTGCAGAACACAAGTGGCCGTGAGGGGCTCAAAATCAACGGTTCAAGCGATTCGCACAGCCTCGCACATTTGTTTCGCTCCGTCCTCGCATTCACGTCACCTGCTTTGATTCTCTACACAGAATAGCTAGATACTTCTAGAAATGTTCTATCGAACGTTTCCTTGACGACCCTGCCACCAGGACCACGCACAGTTCACGTTGAAGCGGATAACTGGCTGGTATTTTTAGTGTCGAACTTCCACCTCCTTTTTCCATCGCTAGCCTTGATCCTTTCCTCCTTGAAAGTTCCGCCGTCGCTTTTCTCGGACACTTGTCGTCCTTACTCTAGCATACAAGGCGTCCCAGTTTTGTAGTCTCGCTGTGACGGTGATCCTGGTTTGCGCTCACCTGAGGCTCGCAGCAAACGCTCACCGAAAGTCCTCCGCAGGCCGCGTGCAGGTATAGCAGAATCTCAGCTTGCCCAGTAGCCGCCGTTGCACTGCGAATAGTCATTCAGCCCTGGCGGCGAACACAGACAGAAGCCTGGCCCCGCGAAAGGCGATCCGCCACCTTGCCCTATGGGCCAGCAGCACTGAATCTGGCCCTTGACGCCCATGTCCTTGCAGCTGGGACATTGGGACGTAAACGAACAATCGCTCCGTAGCATTCTAGTAGGACCTGTGTACGTAGCTATAGTTAGCTGGCGGAAGCTGAAAAGAAATACTAAAGAAAACAGAGAGGAGAGAGCAGCGGCCATAGAAGAAGGGCTCAAGGCGAATTGAAGCAGGAAAACAGCGAGATCTCGAGGGGCAATAACTCACCAACTGTCACCACCTTCGGTGTCCCATGATCGCTGTGAACGCCATGTCCGCTCTGTACCGGTACGGCTGCGGCCAGGCGCAGATTCGCTAGCACGAAAACGACAGCGGCAAGAATTGCAAGCGACCGAGGCAGATCCATCGCCCGGAAGCGACCAGTCTGTGCCCAAAGTCTCCGAGGCATCGTCCTGAGTCTAGGTGACCGTGTTCATTAAGCCCTTCCAAGTCGACATTCGTAGAATTTACGAATCAAGTTGGCATATCTTTTAGAAGAACCAAATGCCCGGTGTCACCTACAGATGATGGACAATGAAAGATTGAGGAGGGAAAAAATCTCCATCTCTATTCGATTCTCTTCTTTGTCCCTTCTTTTTTTGTCTTCTTTGTTTCTGCTGTCCACGCGTAAGGACGCAATATGATATTGAGCCATGGCAAACATTAGCCGAGATGAGATGGTCGAATGGTGAAGTGAGAATACTTGGAAAATAAATTGGCAGGCAGAATTCAGACGACCGTAACGGCTGTGCCGTCACTGAGATTGTCTGGTGTCCTTGGCCAACCAACAAAAGCATCCCATTCTGCCGACAGCTTCTTTATCCTCACTGTAGAGAGCTTCTTGGCCGAATCCAGAGATTGGCAACAGCACAAGACCTGGTCGAGATAATTCACACGGCCAATTAGACGTCTTCCCTTTTTTTTTCCCCCCCTCAATACTTAAGCTGCAGAGCCTCCGATCTCTCAAGTGAGGCCTCGGCTCTCCTTGAAAAGACAGCCTTCTCGGCAAATTCCGCCGAAGGGCTATCGTATCGCAAGACTCTGGTGTCTTAACTACGAAAGCTGACATAGTAAAGCAACTTTTGGAAAACAGTATCGGAATCCATCTAAGCCTTAACTACAAAATTCAGTCTTCCCAAGTCTCATTATCGCACCAGGCAACGATCAGTAGCCCTTGTAGTAGAACATGTCGTGTGATTTATATACAGAGACATCCGTCATTTACTGGCTCGAAACTATGAAATACAAGTTACTCGTATCCAAGACAAATCTCGATATACGATTGTCTTCGTCACTTTCTGTAGCCTATCGTGTATCGTTATGAAGGCTCTTGTTATCAGAAATGTCGCACTCGCAATGCACTGATCGCCCATTGCCAGAATCCCGCGCAATCTGACCGTCTGATAAACAATCAGAGAACCCCCGTCCTCGTTCGTCCGCATCTTTCGTGGCTTATCCGATTGCGCAAGATTTACGTAAAGGGCAGCAAAAATGCTCTGGCGAACGAGCACAACAAAGGCCCCGCACGTGATCCAGCCTTTGCCTTTAGAGGTGAAACCGCCGACTCTCCCGACGGTAAGCGATCCATTAAGCTGCAAGCCACACGCTACCATGGCCACCAAACTACGTCAGCGCAACAAGCTAGGAGCACCTTCACTTAGGGGTATAGCTTACCTTCACTTAGGGGTGTAGCTTCAGCTCTTGGGGCGGGTCGCTGACTTGATGGATTTCCCTAACTCTCCTCTATCGGTGTGAAAATGCCCTGCGTTGCTGGCTTTTTACCTAATGGCGGTGGCAAACGGTCCAATCGAAAGAGGTGTCAACCGCAATCGGCTCCAGTTCCTCGAGGCGAGGCCTCTGTTCTTGATAAGAACGCATCCCGGACCAGAAAAGACGGGGGGGGAATACGCGCAAATGGAATGAAAGCAAGGTCGCAAAGGGTGTCAGCCGGCACCTCTGCGACGGTAGGAAGCCGTAACCATCCGAGAAAGGAGGTGAAGCAAGAAAAAAGAGAGGCAGCGTTGGATCTGTTCGGGATTGGAAGAGGCGGCACTTATAAATAGACAGTCCGTAAGCCGTTTTGAGGATATTTACATCCTGAGAAAGACATTCGCGAATACAAGCAGGCAGATTCAAATCTCAAACTAGGAGAACTGCTTTTTCGCAACCTTTTTAGTGTAGAACAAAGGCAAATCATCTGCGCTGCTTCACTTGCAGCCATCTCTCTCTTCGGCATTTAGTTCCTGTTGCTTTAGCTACAGCTGCGCTGTCCCTTGCAGGCGGATCTTGCCCCCTCTTGTCCACTGCTCAGCGGCTGCTGAAGCCAACACAATTGCTAGATTCGGTTGCAAGAGATATACAGCGACCGCATTCCAACAAAGGGCAATCCTTATCACGAAGAGACCTGATTTCGAGACAACTTTCTTGTTCCTGTCTTGAAGTGTCTTTGTGGCTTTTTTTTTGTTTATTTTTTTAAATTTTTTTTTTTTTTGCTTCTCTTTACCCAACTTTCTCACCACACACATACCATGGCCACCAACGGCACTTACGACGGCAACATGACGACATCCATGGTAAAGCCTAAATTTCTCAGCAACCATGAAGACCTCGGCGTGGTGGCCGTAGGCTTCTCTGGGGGACAGGTAAGAGAAGAGAGAGACAGAAGGGCCAACACTAGTTTGGCGAGAGGAAAAAAAAATTGGAAGAAAAGAAAAGCAGAGAAAGGCTGACCCGAGCGTCCGCTTTCCAGTGCAAGCCCGGCGTGGACGCGGCGCCGTCGGCGCTGATCGAGGCGGGCCTGCTGTCGCAGCTGCGGGACGAGCTGGGGTACAAGCTGCACGGCGACGACCAGGTGCACCTGTACACGGACCTGGTGCCGGCGAGCGACCCGGACTACCGGGGCATGAAGAACCCGCGGGCGGTGTCGGCGGTGACCAAGCGCATCGCGGACCAGGTGTACGCGCACGCGCGCGAGGGGCGGCTGACGCTGACGCTGGGCGGCGACCACAGCATCGCCATCGGCACCATTGCGGGCACGGCGCGGGCGACGCGCGAGCGCCTGGGCGGCGGCGGCGGCGGCGGCGGGCGCGAGCTGGCCGTCATCTGGGTCGACGCGCACGCCGACATCAACACGCCCGAGACGAGCGGCAGCGGCAACGTGCACGGCATGCCGGTGGCGTTTCTGACGGGCATCGCTTCCGACGCTGACCCGGCCTTTTTCGGCTGGCTCGGGCCCGAGCACCGCCTCAGCGCCAGCAAGCTCGTCTACATTGGCCTGCGCGACGTCGACGCCCCCGAGAAGCGCATCCTGCGCGAGCACGGCATCCGCGCCTTTAGCATGTTCGACGTCGACCGCTACGGCATCGGCCGCGTCGTCGAGATGGCCCTCGCCCACATCGGCGCCGACACTCCCATCCACCTCTCCTTTGACGTCGACGCCCTCGACCCCATGTGGGCCCCCTCCACCGGCACCCCCGTCCGCGGCGGCCTCACCCTGCGCGAGGGCGACTTCATCTGCGAGAGCGTCCACGCCACCGGCCAGCTCGTCGCCGTCGACCTCGTCGAGGTCAACCCCAGCCTGGCGCCCGAGAACGACATCGGCGCCCACGAGACCGTCCGCGCCGGCTGCTCGCTCGTGCGGTGCGCCCTCGGCGAGAGCCTGTTATAGCCGGGGTCCGGTCGGAACGAGAGGTCCATGCTGCAGGACAGTGCTCGGAGGCTAGCGAGATGCAGTGGCCATGTCAAGGCAGCAGGCGAAGCACGTTTGGGATTCCCACGGGAAATGTAGTACAGTATTACGGTTAGATTCTCTCTCAGTATCAAAGCTACCGCAGCTGAGCAGTGGCTACCTCGTCTAGTGAACTTAATGTGACGGCAACGTCAAATTTAGTCAGAATGATCACGATCAATTATGGATTTGTTTTGCACATCCCGCCAAACGTTGCTCGATTGAAATTAACTATGGAAGCTGGCAGAGCTTGGGATTCTGAAAATGAAGTGATTTGAAATGTGCGGTGGACATCGAGGCCAGCCATCGTCGTTCGTGCAAAAGCGGCGGAAGAACCCAAGCGAATTAAAGGGAGATCAGGCCCCATCGTCCTCCTGTCCGTCCCCTTCGGTTCCCGCTTTCTCCCTATTGTTCTTCCTTTCCCGATTTCCCATATTCCTGACTGACTCCGGATGCAATCCCACCTGTATTTCAGAATTCCCAAAACGTTCCGCCAAAGGAACTAACAAAACATGATAAAAGCCCAGCCAAATCAAAAAGTAACAAATCCCCAAATCTAATCCTTCTAATTTACATGAGATCGCTAGTAAATCAGAAGAAAAAGCAAAACGGCTCGAATCGAAGGCGCATCGTCAAATCCAACACAGGTGAGACCCTATCGCCTTCCCTCCCAAGATTACATAAACCTAATATCCTCAAGCCGCCTGTTGTCGTGGACTCGTCGAAGAGATCATATCCTAGTAGTACACGAAAAGCAAAGCGAAGCCGAGAATAAGAAACCAGTATCGCGAAGAAGAGAAAACCATAACCACCATCGCATCTCGACCGCTCAATTGCCGAAGAAGACGTCATCGCTGTTGGCGAACATTCCGTACTCGTCATCGAACTTGCTAGTATTCAGCATGCTGAGTCCTGAATTGTCAAGCTGAACGAGGACGTCATCGGACGTAAACGATTTCATCAACATAATGTCGTCATCCAGAGAACTGGACGAGAGGCCGCCAACATCCATACCCAGAGTTCCGCACCCGCTTGTCAACGGAGCACTCAGACCAATCGAATCTTCCTCGGTGCAGCTCGAATTGGGATCCAAATCGAAAAACCGCGTTGAGGAAGAGTGCGGTGGTGAGCTCGACGCTGACAGCTCGGGCGGTGTCGTGGGATGATGTGTATAGTGGCTGGCCACGCTCTTGGCGGGAGAAGCTGGGTGGTTAGCAGGCAAAAGGTCGTCACCGTCCGCCTCGCCACTAATCTCATGGACTGTGCCGTTGTCACTGCAGCCGGGAAGCGAGGCGCGGGACACGTGCGAGTAGTGGCTCATGGCAGACGGGGAAGCTGCGAGGGCTGCGGCATGCTCTGACGGCGAGACGACGGGCATAATCCGGACCATCTCCGCTGCGGATATTCCGGCTCCCGGCATGGGTGCTGACGAAACAGCCAGTGCGCTAGGGTTCATCGTAGAGCTGGTAACATTTCCTTGCGCAGAGCTGGTGCTCGATCCGAAACCTAGGTCCATCAAGTCTTCATCCATGGCATCGAAAGGCTCGTCGTCAAACGGGTTGTCGGAGTCGTCCGTTCTCGGCGAGTTGACAGCCGAGCTGTCTGAGTAGCCAGAGTGGGACGATGCTTCAGGAGACGACGTCTGAGCGCCATTGACACCCGCTTCCTTATTCTTTGACCGTGTGCGGGAGGACTTCTCCCGACGCGTCTCGAGGTTGGGACGAGATTTGCGCGGACGGCCACGCTTGCCCACCTTGCGAACAGCCCCATCAAAGGCACCGATGCACATGCCGCGCTGGCGATGACGAGTGAGGGCATCGTGGCGTGCGAAATTGTTGCCGCACTCGCAGGGGTAAGGCTTAATCCCGGTGTGAATCTTAGCATGGCGCTTGAGGTCGTGCTGGCGAACGAAGCATTTTTGGCAGTGCGGGCACTGGTACTGGCGATCATTGAGGTGAGTCTGGACGTGCGACTTGATGTTCTCTTTGCGGCCGAAGCGCTTGTCGCAGCCGTCGTACAGACACCGCCACTTGCCATCAACGGGGTTGGGCCCTTCAATGTACGCGGCAATGTCGTCCATAGTGACACCAGTCTCGGTCCGGGTTTCTTCGATATTGATGCTGGCGATGCTCGCCGCGCTGGCAATGCTGGCAACGGACTCATTTCGCCTGTGGGGAGACCTGCGACGAGACGCGCCTGGAGTTTCGACATAGGAGGGCGAAACAGCAGAGACGCCACCGAATGGCGACATCGCGGACTGCGCGTCATATTCAGTTGCCCATAGGTCTGGCTTGTTGTCGAAGAGGTTGGCACTGCTGACAGAACCTGCACTCATAATGCTGCTGTCAAAAACGCCTTGAACGGCTGCCGGTGTTGGATGCTGCGACAGAGGAGGGGACAGGTGCTGCATGTCGGCTGGTACGGGAATGGTAACGAAACTGCCGTTTTGGATCTTGATGAACTCTGCGTTCATGTTGCTCATATTCATAAAGTCGGCTGGGGTCATGGGCACTTGCATCATGTTAGAACGAGGAGGCGTGGCCATGACCGCGGCAGCCTCAGCTTGCTGACGCATATCATCGAAGATGCCCGACGACCGGTTGGAATGGTTTCCACGGGTGCGCATCGGTTTGATCGTTTCTTCCATGGACTCATCGTAGTTGTCAGAAAACCGGCCAGGCCGGGCACGGCCTTCAAGCTTAGCCATTCTTTCATGAGGCGTTTCCGTTGGGGTTGGGGGAAAATATGCTATATCCAAGTCAGCCTTAATCATTCTATCTCTTGCCTTGCAAAATCTATGTTCATGAGCCTCCACATACCGTTATCATTCTGGTGAGGAGGCGTAGCGGGTCTGGGCAGTCCATCCCCATTGAGGCTCTCAAACTTAGCAACGCGATCCAAGATACCATTGCTGATTCTGCGCGAAGTACGGCGGGTGCTGGATGTGTCGTCTTCAGACACCCAGCCCTGCGGCGAATCTGCAACAATGGCATTGCTGGCATCTTGGTAGTTAATGAATGCGTTGGTAGAGTCGAAGCCACTCTGGTCAGAACTACCGAAGAGCTGAAAATCTTGCTGGTTCATGGGCAGGCCGCCGCCGGAGAGGCTCTTCCTCATCATGACAGCGGCGGGCCCATTGTAAAAGTCAAAAGGAGCAGTGACGCAGTCTTGCTGTTGCTGTTGTTGTTGCTGCTGCTGCTGCTGCTGCTGTTGTTGTCTCTGGGCTGCAAGGAGGTAAGCCTCCTCGCGAGACTGCTTGATGAAGGCCTGGCTGGGGACCCCCGGGCGTACTGTGTGTTGCTGCTGCGTTTCTCGCATAACATGCTGTTGTGGTGTCGTTGGTGTTCCTTGGTTAGTATTCGTGATACCTACCCTTCTGCTCATTTCCTGCTGGAGTGTGTTATTGATATTAGTGTTGACTCCTGTTAGCGTTGCCGTTGCCATGAGCTGCTGCTGCTGCTGCTGCATTTGCTGGATCTGCTGTTGTCTTTGCTGGCGCTGCTGCAGCTGCTGCCGTCTTGTATCTAGGCTCAGACCTCTGCGGTGACCAAGCTGGCGAGATGGCTGTTGCCGCTGGTCGCGCTGCATGTGTGCTTGCTGGGACTGGGCCTGAGCTTGTCCTTGGGCTTGGGCTTGAGCAGACAGCCGCTGTTGCTGTTGCATGGCAGCCGGCGTTGTTGGCAGGTTCCCTGAGGTCATCTTCATCGTCTCAAAGGCTGTGGGCGTAGATTTCTGGCGCCTATGCAGCCGTTGGCGAGTCTGAAGAGCACTGGGGGGGTTGCTGGGGATAGGATTGGACAGCATTGTGATGTCTGTTGCTGGTGAGTGCGAGATTGAGTTCGGAAAGAAAAATCGTCGTCGAATATTGTCGTTGTTGTCGTATTGCCGTTGTCGTCGTCGTCGTCGTTGTCGATAGTGTCGTTGTCGTTGGTGTCGTCGTCGATTCTTAGTGTTGTCGTTTGTCGAAAAAGTTGTCGCAATTAAGCGTACCTATATCGCAAAATGGGTTCCGAAACTGGAGACCGGGTCAGTCAAGATTGCTCTATTGTTTCTTCTTTGATGCCTTTGGTAGCGGCCATCTCACGATCCAACCTACCTCACGCAGAGAGCAAGCCAGAATGGCCGGGGAAAGAGCGGGATCCCGTGGTTGTGCTCAGTCACAGAGGACTTTTGTCAATGGCACAACACGGTCTAGGTTGTGATAAGGAGGAGGATGAGAGAAAAGAGAAAAACCTAGCCCCTTTTTCTTGTGTCCGATGAGCCTGTATGGCCTAGACAGATCTCAGAAGTGGAGAGGTTTTCTCAATTGGCGATGGAGATGGTAGTAGTGATCCTTTGGTGAAGCTGCTTTTTGATGACAGTAGTTTTTGGTCGACTCTGAAGTCTAGGAGATAGTGTTGCTCTCTCTTTCTCTTCGTAAGAGAAAAAGAGAATAGCTGAAGACGATGTCAGGAACGTTTCTTGACTCGTGATTTGAGGTTCTTTTTTTGGATATCAAAAAAGAAGAAAGAGGAAAGAGAGAAGATTCCAAAAAGGAAGCAAGAGGGGAAAAGAGATGATGAGCGAGAAATGGTATGAAGTTTATTGGAATGCTGCAAAGGTGCAGACGGCCCATCGCACGTTTTGCGACCGTAGAGGTGTGACGATGTGAGGCCTGTGAGCAGCGTTGTTGACTCGCGTTGCCTAGCAACACAGCGACCTTCCTCGCCCGTGGGTGTGTGAGCTCTGCTAGCGGACCCAAGCTGTTAGTGAGGAAAGCGCTACTCGTACAGGGAAAGATTGGCCCAAGCTTTCCGCCCTGACACAAAGAACCGAGTCCTCTCACATGAGAATTATTAGACACGCACCCCCCTATAATGAGACATAAGACACCCCCTCAGCTTCCCACTTTTTCCACCGACAAAGCTGGAGTCGGGCGCTAAAAAGGAAGCAAAAACGACCAAAATGGAATAAGGCGACAGAAAAACTTCTCCTAGCACTAATAGCAGAGGCGAGATGGGAGATTACGGTCCAAGTACGTGGGCTTCTCATCCTGCAATAAAAGTACATAGAAAGCGGAAGCTAAGAAAGAACATAAGCATACGCCCTAATATAACAACAATGGCAGTAATACCAAGAAGCAAAATGGATACGAAGCTGTCAGGATAGCAAGAATTTATCCAGCTAACGAGTCTTCTACACTGCAAGGCCCTCTAGTGAGAATTTAGGAGGTTTTTTTCTTCGGCAGCCTTGCCGGCCTTTGTTGACTTAATGCTCATCGTATTGTTTGAGAGGCATTGGCAAATAAAAGCGCTTTCTCCTCCGCCAAAACAATTTAGTGAAGCCCACATGCACTTAATCATACAATGCGATGAGTGAAGTCGAACTTCGTCCCTCTGGTGATTTCCTTCTTTTCCCTTTCTTTTGCTCTTTATTTTCTTCTTTTCCTCCCTTGCTAATTAAAGGCAATTTCAAATGTCCTGCGTTGTGAATATTTATGTAAGAGGATACGATATTTCTTCTGTTGCTGTTTGCTTTTGTTCTCTTTGTGTGCGACTACAAGAGACGAGTACGATGTAAGCGTACAGACCAATATCCGGTTGCTCTGTTATTCAATATGTGTTTCAGTTACTAGATTACTCTTAAATGTATGTATGATGATGTCCGTACGGAGTACTAGCGTGCAGCTGTTCTCCCTTGGTTCAGCACAGACGATCAGCCACCGACCAGGCGTCATGTCTCACACAAGTTTGAGTGGCTATTACTTTACTTTCACATTCGACGGAAATTTTCCTATGCTGCCTACAGACGTATGCATATGTAGATACCGAGGTTTGCACGTCAAAAATCTAGACCATGGTGGTTAGGGTTCCATTATGACATCTGATCACGCACAAGGCGACAGCTGTGAATCTTCAAAATCGTCGTCCATGTTTTCTCTTTCGCTGTGCACGCTGTTCCCATTTCTCTGACGTCTGTTTGCCGGGAGACTCCACGAACAAACATTGTCTCGCCGACATATGTTACAGTCAGCAGTCACAACAGATAGGCTTTACAAGTCTTATCAGAAAGCAAAAGTCCGGCGTCCCTTAGCAACAAGCAGCAACAGTTTCAAGGGGTGTGGGAGAGGGAATGCATTTGTCGTCTAAAATATTAATATTCATCTCTACAAGAGGTGTGAGAAAATAAAGGCATTGCCTCAGTATGATGAACGAGAGCCTATATAAGATCGAATGGTAAGGGTCTGGACTTTCCTTATTGCCACACGCCAGACGACAAATAGAGCACACTATGAATGTCTCGAACATGGAGCAAGGCTTGGACAGGCGACTAACAGCGACTGGCCGATATTCCGAAGGCCGAATGGCCAAGAAGAGTCTGAGACAATACCAGAAATTGACTGTGTCGTGCATTTGCCTGGAATGCGAACACTCGCCGGTTTAGCAGAGACGGAAACCGCGTGACACGAGTAGAAACGGCATTTCAATCACATCGACCAACTTCCATAGGAAAGTGTAGTCGTAATCTAGCCGTAATGAAGAGGCAGCATTCTTACGAGCAGAAATAGCACACTTGAAGCCTCCACATGCATTCCAGCAATTCCTTGAAAAGGGCGAGTGTGGCAATTGGACCAATCCGGCATGTCTATCCTTGTCCGTTGAAGTTTCGAATTTTGTGCTTCTCGTGTATCGGCTAGTGGTCCATGCTTTGTCTCTGATGGCGTGTCGATATGCCGCAGCGAACAGGCCATTTTCTTTTGGCTGGTCGAACTGCCGAACACAACGTGTACGCGTATTATTTTGTGCTCTCTGGGGAAGGTCTACAAGCAATATACAGCGTAGACGGAATCGGTCATGGCTACCTCTATATCTGCGTATGACTTCGATTTTGTGGAGATGGAGACGTGGTTGCTATTGCTCTACGATAGCATCGAGATGGCTGTGTTGTTTTTGTGTGTATTTGTTATCACCATCTCGAAATGTAATAGGAGAAACAGCGAACCAAGTCAAACGCGTCTAATGTCAAATCCCAATAGCTCGGAACCATTATTACTTTGGGCGTTCATGCAATGCAGGTACCGTGTGGGATATAGAAGACAACATATACGGCGTGCCTCTTGACGTGTACACAAGGAGGACAAATGGATGGATGCATCGCACGGGACAAGGATATGCAAGTCCTCCATCAGTACATACATACATATGTACGGAGTACGGAGTAGTGCATCGTATCGCGTTCGTACTGAAAGGCTATTGCTGGCTGGCGACTGGAGCAGCAAAATAATAATAATGATGACTAGCAGACATATTGGCTATTAGCGGGGAGGGGCCAAACAAGGAGAAACAACCCCGCCAAACAAACGATAGACAGCACTAAAACGCCGCGATTGGAATTGAGGGACAGTTCTGCCTCGCCCCTTCCCCTTTTTTCTTTGTTGCGGCGTACTATTACATAGGCAGGTACTACGACTACACGTACATAGTATGTTCTTCATATTATCCGCCCGGTGGCAGCCGCAGCCCGTCACTAACTGCTGTTTTTGGTGGGCTGCGCAGTACAGCGTAAGATACAATTACTGCATCGAGAGGGACGCAGGGAAGGCCGCGGGCAGCGCCTGTTGGTCCGTGCATCTCCAAGACAACACAGACACACACAACCACACCCGAAAACTTCCTCTATGCCATTTTCGTCGTCTTCCTCCACCAAAAAGACCTGCCCACACACCGCAAGACACACACCCACCGCAAGACGGAGATTGTGAACCTAGGGCAAAGGGAATCAACCCACTTTGTCCTCTTTACTCGTTCCGCTGTTTTCTCTTCCTTCTCTGGTCCCCATTGGACAGCTGATTGACGACGAGGAAAAAGAAGAAAAGACATCGGACGAGAATTTTACTTGCCCTATTTTGTCTCTCCTCGCTGATCTCGGCTCTCTCTCTTCCCCTCCCTCAAACGGCCATCCTTTTGTTTCTGTTATCGACAGGGGCACTATACCGATCCTCCCTTACTTCCCTCTCATCCTCTCCTCCTCCTCCTCCTCCTCCACCATGTCCGGGAATACTGTCCGAGGCACGCCAAATCGCGGCCAGAACCGCGGGGCAATTCCTTTCAACAATAGCCCGGTCTCTGGCTCCAGCATACCCCGTCCGGTCCTCGACAACCCGCACGGCGGCAGCCATGTAGGCTCGGAACCCGCCGCCGGCGGCGGTGGTGGTGGTGCAGCCTCGTCCGTCAGTGCCAGCCGGCAGAAGCAGTCAAAACGGGATGAGGTCAGTTTATTCTTCCAATTCCCCCCTATTCCCGCGTTTACGCCATTTGTTCTGCGTTATATGTGTTATATGCGTCACTGCTAACATGGACGTCTTCCCTCCCGCTAGGCCATCCGCCGCAAGCTCGAGAGTGACCTCTCCAAGAAGAAGCAGACCGTGCCCGGCAGCCGCACCCACCGCTCGCGCAAAGCACCCCCCGGCACCGTTCTCGCCCTCAAGCCGAGCCCCGCCTTGCAGATCAAGCCGAGCACCACCGTGGCCGAGGCTGCTCAGCTGATGGCCGCCAAGCGCGAGGACTGCGTTCTGGTGACGGACGACGACGACCGCATTGCGGGTATCTTCACGGCCAAGGATCTGGCGTTCCGCGTCGTGGGCGCCGGCCTCAAGGCCAACACGGTCACCATCGCCGAGATCATGACCAAGAACCCCCTGTGCGCCCGCACCGACACCAGCGCCACCGACGCTCTCGACCTGATGGTGCGCAAGGGCTTTCGCCACCTGCCCGTCATGGACGAGAACCAGGACATCTCGGGCATCCTGGATATCACAAAGTGCTTCTACGACGCCATGGAGAAGCTTGAGCGCGCCTATTCGTCGTCGCGCAAGCTCTACGACGCGCTCGAGGGCGTGCAGTCCGAGCTGGGCGCCAGCCAGCCGCAGCAGATCATCCAGTACGTCGAGGCCCTGCGGATGAAGATGTCCGGCCCCACGCTGGAGTCCGTCCTCAACGGCCTGCCGCCGACCACGGTCAGCGTGCGGACGTCCGTCAAGGAGGCCGCCCAGCTGATGAAGGAGAACCACACCACGGCCGTGCTGGTGCAGGACCAGGGCGCCATCACTGGCATCTTCACCAGCAAGGATGTCGTGCTGCGCGTCATCGCCCCCGGACTGGACCCAGGCAACTGCAGCGTCGTTCGCGTCATGACGCCGCACCCAGACTTTGCTCCCATGGACATGAGCATCCAGGCGGCGCTGCGCAAGATGCATGGTAAGCTCTTCTCTCCTTATGAAATTTTTTTTTCAGGGCTGTTTCCTTGTTGTACCAATCACGTGCATATTTGCTAACTCGTTTTAGATGGCCATTACCTGAACCTCCCCGTGATGAATGACAACGGCGAGATCGTGGGCATGGTCGACGTCCTCAAGCTGACCTACGCCACTCTCGAACAGATCAACACCATGTCCAGCGCAGACAGCGAAGGCCCCGCCTGGAACAAGTTCTGGCTGTCCCTCGACCACGAGACAGAGTCCATGGTCTCGGGCGACGGCAGCCACCACCACACTCACATGACGTCGTCGCGCATGATGTCTCCCGACCTCACCCGCGGCGGCCACCACCACCGCGGCGACAGCGTGGCCCCCGGGGACTCGGCTTCACATGTCGGTGCGGAGTCGCCGCCTCGCTCGTCCCTCGCACCTATCACACCTGAGCTGCCGCCCAGCGAAGTGCCTTTCCCCTTCAAGTTCAAGGCTCCTAGCGGCCGCGTGCACCGCCTGCAGGTGACGGCTGCGCAGGGCATTGCCGTATTTGTAGAGAACGTGGCGGCGAAGCTGGGCGCCGAGGTCGAGACCATTGGTGGCACGCCGCAGGTGGTGGACGGCAAGATCGTGGCCGCTGGTGGTTTTGCCATTAGCTACCTGGACGACGAGGGCGACACCGTGTCCATCACAGCCGACCAGGACCTCCTAGAGGCGATCCTGCTGGCTCGGCAGGGCGGTCACGACAAGGTCGATCTGTTTGTGCACGACCCGTCGAAGCCGCCGGTGGCGCCAGTTGCTCCCACACCGGTCTCTTCTGAGCAGGTGTCCGTCGGTGGCGTTCGTCGGCGGGGCCATCACAGCACTGCTGATTCATCGGATGACGAGGAGAACTCGGACGCCGATTCCGATGACTCGGACGCCGAGCAGAAGCCGAGGAATCGCCGCGCTCGGCGGGCACGGCGCCACAACAATGATCCCCTGGGCGGACTCAAGGGTCTCTATTTCGGTACGGGCGAACCTGGCGAGCAGCTGATCCAAGGCGTGCCAAACGACCTGCTGCTCCCCGGCGCCATCGTGACGCTGGCCGTAGTGATCGTAGGAGTCTTCACCATCTCACGGTTGTCTAGATGAGTTTTTTTTCTCATGAAGAGCCTTGAATTTTTTAGTTCTGTGCGTTTTGTTGTCTGGTTCTCTTTTTTTTTTTTTTTCGTTTTGCATGCGGCAATGATGATGTTTCTGCATGAACTTAATTCCATTCTCCTTTCCTCCATTTTCCACTTCCCTTTTTACATTGTCTTCTTCGATAGAGGCGGGGCTACCAGCAATGCATGCACATATGAATGAAATTGAAGACGCAAAACGTTCGTAGTATGATACGACGAAGAAATAGCATTGTGAAGCTGAGCCTTGGAGTGAGGAAATATGCTGTATGAGTACTCGTAGGTTATGTAGGTTGGAATTTTATGTGCAAAAGTACTGAGCCAATCATTCGCTGCAATTGAGAAAGTGGGTCTGCATTGGGTGGTTTTTGTAGAACGGCATGAAAAAATAAGCTGAGCTTTCTGTTTTTTACCAAGTCTGGGCCGACATCTGGTCTTCACCCATCGCCCACAGAAACGTCCAGCAAACCGCACCGGCGAGCTAGAACTACCAATATGATCATACGGCCTGCCGCTCTTCGGCAGAGTAAGTCATCTTCCGCTTACGGCAGGGGTGCTGGATGGATCCGTGTCTCGTACTGACTGGAGCAGGCCGGAGAGCACTTTTCACGGCCACGCTCGGCCCACACAGCCAGAGGGGCTTGTTTTCGACGACAACGCCGACAGGGCTACCATCAGAGTCGCAATCACATACGCCGGCACAGGCAGGGTCTCCCCCCATTCTGCCACAAGACCGGAATGCAAGCACGGAGCCGTCTTCTTCTTCGTCCCCCTCACCCTCCTCCTCTTCTTCCTCTCCTGCGCGGCCCGCCTGGGGCCGCCGCGCGGCCGTCCCGGACACGGTGGCACAAGACTACGTGACGATGACGCGGCTGCAGCGCAAGACGGCAAAGCTGGGATCGGCTGTGGAGCGGCGGTACGCGCCGGGCGACCTGCTGCGGGACCCGCCCGCGCCCAAGGATGTGACGCTGGAGCTGCTGATGGCGGCGCAGACGCACCTGGGCCACCTGGCGTCGCTGTGGAACCCGGCGACGGCGCGGTACGTGCACGGCGTGCGGGCAGGAGTGCACGTGATCTCGCTGGAGCAGACGGCGCTGCACCTGCGGCGGGCGGCGCGGGTGGTGGAGGAGGTGGCGTACCGGGGCGGCCTGGTGCTGTTTGTGGGGACGCGCAAGGGCCAGGCGGAGATCGTGGTGCGGGCGGCGCAGCTGGCGGGCGCCTGCCACCTGTTCAGCAAGTGGACGCCGGGGACGATTACGAACCGCGACCAGATCCTGCGGGGCGCGGCGCTGCGCATCGTCAACGAGCGGGACGAGCTGCTGAGCAGCGCCAGCGGCGGCGAGGGGCCCGCTGCCGAGAGCCCCGAGAGCCCCGAGGCGCAGAAGACCCGGGCGCTCTTTGACGCGCACGCGCGTGACCGCCGCCCGCTGGCGCCCGACCTGGTGGTGGTGCTCAACCCGCTCGAGAACTACGTGCTGCTGCACGAGTGCGCGGTGGCGTCGATCCCGACCATTGGCGTCATCGACACGGACGCCGACCCGTCGCGCGTCACCTACGCCATCCCGGCCAACGACGACAGCCTGCGGTCCGTCGCCGTCGTCGCCGGCGTGCTCGGCCGCGCCGGCGAGATCGGCCAGAAGCGCCGCCTGCGCGACGCCCAGGACGGCGTCGTCGCCTGGTCCAACGACGGCGAGCTCGTCCGCCTCTACGAGGGCGAGCAGCGCGCCGCATTGGTGGCCGCCGGCGAAGAGGTGCCACCACCGCCCCGCCCCAGCAAGTACATGCTGGCTGCCAGCGGGCGGATCTTCTAGGAGGCCCGCAAGGCTGCCAGGAGAGAGGGGTCTCTGCTACGTCTCATCATGAACAATGTACAGTGTAACACTATCTTATCTATCTCAAGCAAAGAGTTCCAAATAAAAAAACAAGCTCTCGTGCTCCTGCGACTACGTGAGATCCAGCTGCAGAAAAGAAGAAAGAGAACAAGGAAAGAGCCAAAAAAAAAAAAAAAAAAAAAAAAAAAAAAAAAATTCCGCTGCTCCGTAGCACACGTGACCACTTTCTAATTTGTTGTGAAAAGACGCGTGTTTTCGACCAGAAAGGACGATGCTATTGGCAGCCCGCGTACTTTCCGTATCAGACCTGAAATCTGTTACTCCGTAGATGTGGCTGGGACTTGGCGCCCGGGGTGAGGGAGGAGGGGGAGGAGAAGGGCAGTTTTTTGCTGGATGGCATAATGAGAACCAGAATTGGAGGATCGAGAACCAAAACGCCAGCAGCCGTGTCATTGCTGTGCCTGAAAGAGGATTCTCGGGCGCGTGCGGCGGCTCAAGAAAATCGCAAAAAAGAGACATCGTCGGTGCTCCAGATCGGTTGGGACACTTTTTGTCTCTGTTCGTGAGATCGCTCCTGGTGTTCCTGATGCTGGCGATGCCGATGCTGTGCAAATTTCTTCTCATTTCTCACTTTTCTATCTCATTTGTTGTTCTTTTATTCTCTCATTCAACACCCTCTCCTTGGGCTCTCGGTCTACCTTTGCGAAAAGTCGGTGGACACCAAAGCTTCGGTCGGCGGTCTCGTGCGGCCTTTCTTGATCCGCATTAACTTCTTTTTTTTTTTTTTTTTTTTTTTTTTAGATCCCATCCGTCAATCTTCAGGAACAAGCACAGTTCCGTATCCCTGTGAGCGCTATTTTGCTGTTAGTTTTTTGCCCCTGCAATCGCCCATTATCAGACCGCTAAAAGTGCAAAAGAAGCAAGCCCAGGCGGTCCGAATGTGGGCTATTTTACGGTCAGTCCGGCGCCTCACGTTGCCCGCCCACCAATTCCCCCCTCCCTCGAGTCCTCCTAACTGGCAGATGCTGTAATTACGGAGCTCTGCTGCTACGTTATCACCGCTGTGTACCCCCAACCGTCTTGTTTTCGCGGTCTTTTTTTCTACTTGGGAGGAGCGTTTTTAATTTTGCTGCCTGGCCGCCTGAACATCACTCCCCAGCGAATCACCGACGGGACTTTTTTCCTGCTACGACGACCGCCCACGCCGTTTTGCTTCTCTGCGACCACGATTCTCCGATACATGCCTGGGCCAGCCACCAATCCCGCCCCCAACTATTACGCATACTCCATTAGGTACTTAGAAGAGTGGCTCCCCTCTTCCCTCCCCCTGCTGGAACTTGGCGAGCTCCGCTCCCTGACACGACAGAACGACGGACCTGACAGAGACGGTATCTCCTATGCTCATACTGTTTGAGAGAGCCTCAGGGCGGCCGTAACGACGAAAAAAAAAAAAAAATTGCTGGTCGCGTTTCTCAAATCTTACTTTGTACACTTTTTCCTTCTCGTGTCTCGTGTCGTCTCATTTTCTTTTCTCTTTTTCTTCTTCGTCCTCTTTTTCGGCCTCTTCTTCATCACATCGAATCCAATCGCGCAGTCGAGTGCCAGTCGCTCAGTCGCCCAAGTCGCTCAACCACACTCCCCCAAGGTACGTTTTATTATTAGGCTGTCGGACGACTTGCAGATCCCTACCGCTGCCGCACCTTTCTGCCTGCCTACTGTGGTCGTGTGTGCTCTGTAATTCATTCATCCTCATTGCTATTATCTGCCTCTGCACTCCTTCTGTGCTCTTGGCGATATGATTCTTCGTATTTTCTTTTTTTTTTCTCTTTACCCAGTCTCCTAGTCGGCTTTTGTCATCTCTATTCGCTGAAGCCATGAATCAACACACTATATATACACACATGTATTTTTATACCCTTAGGCGCACTGGCTGACTCGCTTCGCTCTGCAGAAACTTTAATTTCTGGGTGCGGTTTGTGCGATAGCGACCGAGGGAAAGACATCCACACGCCCCCAAAACGGTGAAGCTAAATTGCGATCACGTGACATATCCGATATCTGCAATTCTCCGTCCTCGGGAGGCCGTCCGAAGGTCCTCCTCCTGGTCGCCCGGGTCCTACGGAGTTCTGCAACTCACTTTCTTTCATTCTGCACCATAATTTTTATTCTCTTTTCGTAGGCGGCGCTCGTCGGGCTGCTTCTCCAAATTCGCTGCATCACCGAGCTGAGCCTCGGGTGATCTACCTGACGCAACCATGCCTGCCATCATGGACGATCCGGAGGCGCCTACGATCTACCGCATCTCCGGCGTCCAGCCGTATCCCGACCCGGCCAACCCGTCACTGCCTCCGAACGTCGTGCCGCGCCAAGTGACGCTGCGCGATCGCCAGACCGTCGCCACTATCGTGCCCTTTGCGTCGCGCACCCATGTCCCGCCATCCCTGCTTCTCTATCTCAGCGACCAGTTCCGCAAGGAGATCGAGGGCGGCGACACTTACCCCATGATCGACCCCATGCCCTTTGAGAAGTTCGCCAACTACTGGTTCCAGAACTTTGGCGCCATCATGCTGCTCGGCCGCATCGAGCGCCCGGAGGAGGTCGTCGAGGGCCGCGACTGGAGCAAGGAGTGCCTGGGCAGCTTCTACATCAAGCCCAACTACCCCGGCCGCAGCAGCCACGTGTGCAACGCCGGCTTCCTGGTGACGGACGCCTCGCGCAACCGCGGCGTCGGCCGCTTGATGGGCGAGACGTACCTGGACTGGGCGCCGAAGCTAGGCTACACCTACTCCGTCTTCAACCTCGTCTACGAGACCAACGTGGCCTCGTGCAAGATCTGGGACGGCCTGGGCTTCAAGCGCATCGGCCGCGTCAAGGGCTGCGGCAACCTCAAGAGCTACCCCGGCCGCCTCGTCGACGCCATCATCTACGGACGCGATCTGGTCCAGAGCGGCGACGCCGACGATCTTGTGAGTGATGACCGTTTCGACAAGATCAAGTTCTACCTCAAGTACGGCGAATATCCCAACGGGGCTGACCGCGCCGAGAAAAGCAGACTGCGTAGTGCCGCCACCACCTACAAGCTGCTTGACGGGGACGTCCTCATGCTCAAAGACAAAGAGGTCGTGTCCAACCCGGACCGCCAGTTCGCCATCGCCCGCGAGATCCACCTGCAGCAGCACGCCGGCATCAACAAGACCACCGCCACCATTGCTGAGCGCTACCACTGGACGCGCATCAAAGACACCGTCTCCGACGTCATCCGCAACTGCACCCACTGCAAAGAACCAACCAAGACCACGCTCCCCCACATCCCCGCCGCCCAGAGCACCTCCGCTCCGGTCGGCGCCTCCGCCATCTCTGCCTCCTCCTCCGCACTCCCCAACAGCAACCCTTCGCTTCCCTCCTCGTCCGCTGCCTCCATGTCCGCCTCCAATCTCTCCTCCCTACCGTCCTCGTCTTCTCTCGCCAACGTCGGCTCGTCCATGCCCATGGACCAGGACACCCGGGCCCCAGACGACCATCTGCAAATGCAGACACAACCACACCCGCACGGCCACGCACTACAGCAGGGCCATGCGCACAGCCCCCCTCCCCCGCCGCCGCCACCACCACCTATGTCTCATCCTGCCTTCACCGTCACCCCAGACAGCTACAAAGGCATCAGCGGGCCCGTGTCGGCCATGTCCATCGGCCAGATCCTGCGGGCGCCAACGGAATCGCCAATACCGCCGCACGCCGCACTGCCGATGCGCGACCCGATGCTGCAGGACCAGCCGCGGGGCCTCCATCCGGTGCAGAGCCCGTCGCACCACCCGCTCAACTCGATGCTGCCGCTGCCCAACCCCCACTCCGCGTACCCGCAGATCGACCCCAAGATCATCAACCAGCCGTCGCCGCCGGGCCACCACCACCAGCTCAACCAGCACCACGGCCAGTTCTCGCACCACGGCCACGCCAACCCGGTGCACGCGGGCGTGGGCGTAGGCGCAGGCGGGCCGACCAGCCACCCGCCGCACCACGCGCTGGGCCAGCAGCCAAACCACCAGCTCGGCCACCACCACCACAACCCGCACCACCACGCCAACGTGGCGCACAACGACCCGTTCTCTTCGTTCCACGACCCCGACAGCCACGGCGCCCACCACGCGCTCAGCCACCAGCACCACCACACGACCGACGCCTTCACGTCGCTGCTGAATGCGCCGGATGACGACGAGATTGTCACCAGCGACGGCACCGGCAGCGGCAGCGGAGGCGGCGGTGGCAATGGCGCGTCCGGCATGCACCATCACGGCCACGGCGGTCACGCACATACTGCTGCGGCGGCGCACGCGCACCTCCACGGGCAGCCGCAGCACCACGGGCACCCGGGTCTGCATGATCCCCGCGGCGGCGGTGGGCTGATCGGCGTCGTCGACGACGACGAGGCCGAGCGCGAGGCCGCTGTGGACCACGACCTGGACATGCTGATCGAGCCGCAGGACGAGGACGAGTACGACGCCGGCAACGCTGCGGGCAACAGCAACAACAATAACAACGGCGGCGGCGGCGGCGGCGGCGGCGCTATCGTGGACGGCCCGGGCGGCGGTCACGACGGCCATCTGCACCAGAACCACGGCCGCGACCCGACGCACGATGACATTGTGGACGACATTGCCGGCGTCGTGGACGACGTCAACATTAGCGGCGGCGACGGCAGCGGCCACAATAACAACAACAACGGCGGCCACGGCGGCGGCAGCGGCGGCAACCACAACAGCCACAACAGCGGCGGCTTGCGGCCGGCCATGGACCTGGAGCCCGATCCGGACCCGAGTCCAGACGCCGGGCCCAGCGGCATCAACCGGTTCATCTCCAAGATGGACATTGGCCGGCTGCTGTCGTCCGAGGAGGCCGCGCGCGACGGCGTCGACGGCACAGACGACAACGTGGGCGGCGGCAGCGGCATGAACGATGTCGTCGTCGGCGGCGTCGGCAAGCCCAACGAGGACGACCGTCTCGACGACATGCAGTTCGGTAGCCTGCCGGGCTGAACAGGGATATTTCTTGGGAAAAATAAAGTCAAGGCACAAAAAAAAAACTCAAAAAGGCAGCAGATATTCTCTTTTTCCTCTTTCTTGGATGCAAAAATACCAGCGACGGAATGCGGCGACGGAACCTAAAAAAAAGCAAAAAGTCTTTGTGAGGCACATTTTCGCATACGGTGTGGCAATATTATTTTTCTCTTTCTTGATGCAGCATGATCTTCTTCCCCTCAAACCAGAGCATAGGCAGAGCGAGCTTTATTTTTGGATACCAAATAAAACGATAAAAAATAAATCATATTTAGATCCCATGATGCGTTGATGTTTTGTTCTTGTCCAGGCGAAGATAGAAGTTGAAATGATCTGAGAACTGAATATTTTGCGCGAAAACCCCATTGAAGCCTTATTTTGTTTTCTCTATCTCAGCAGGTATCACTTTTTCCACATTTTTTTTCTTTTTGAATCTCGTAAATACCCATGCTCCCCCCCCAGCAACGTACAAACACATACACACAACTAGCCGTAAAGCCATTCTTGCTGTCATTCAAACTACCTCCACCAACCCTCCTCTCTCTTCTCCCTCCCCCTCTCCAAGTCTTGCCAACCGCAGACGACGGCGCCTACCCTACCGCATGGGCATGCCGCGGCCGCGGCCGCGGAGGGCGCGCTGGGCGGCGCCCGGCGGCAGGGGGCGGCCGGGGGCCTGGGGCTGGGCGCTCTCCTCGTTGCGGATGGTCTCGTCGACGCTGAGGATGAGGCAGCTGGCCTCGGTGGCGGCCTGCAGGGCGTTGATCTTGACGAGGGCGGGCTCCCAGACGAACTGGGCGAGCATGTCGGCGACGCCCTCGCGGGTAAAGTCGACGCCGGCCCAGGTGCGGCCGCGGCGGTGCTCGACGCGCAGGGTGTTGAGGATGTCGGTGGCGTCGAAGCCGGCGTTGTCGCAGAGCTGGCGGGGGATGACCTCGAGGGCCTTGGCAAAGCTCTTGATCACGGCCTGCTGCTTGTGGGGCACGTTCTTGTCGGCGAAGCGGTGCAGGTAGGCGGAGACCTCCATCTCGCAGGCGCCGCCGCCGCCGACGATGCTGCGGTTGCGCAGGGCGCGCTTGACGATCATGATGGCGTCGTGCAGCGAGCGCTCGACCTCGGCGATAAACTGCTCGGCGCCGCCGCGCAGCACCAGGGTGCAGGTGCGGGCCTCGGGGCACTCGGCAAAGATGTTGAAGCGCTCGCTGCCGATCTGGCGCTCCTCGAAGACGCCGCACGTGCCCAGGTGCTCGGGCCGGATGTCGGAGCACGTCGACTGCACGGTGGCGCCCGTGGCCTGCACGACGCGCTCCATGTCGTCGGCGGCCACGCGGCCGGCGCAGAAGACGTCGCGGTCGGCGAAGAACTGCGTGGCCAGATCGCCGATGGGCAGCTTGCTCAGCACCACCTTGGCACCGGTCTTGTAGACGGCCTCGAGCTTGCGGAAGATGATCTGCCACTCGGCGTCGACGATGGCCTGGTACTCGGCGACCTGCTCGACGCGCACCTCGGCGTTGTCCTTCTCGGCCTTGAGCTCGAGCTCCACGTTGAGGCACACAATCTTGGGCTTGGTGAAGGCCTTGGGCTGCTGCTCGAAGCCGGCATAGCTGAACGTCTTCTTGAAGGCGACGCCGTCCACGAAGAGCGAGTCGGTCAGCGAGCCGCCGGGGATCTTCTTGATGCCTATTAACTTCTCGTCCAGGTCGTCCTGGTCGAGGGAGAGGACGGCGTCGACGACCACTGCGGAAAAGGTGGATGCAAAATGTCAGCATCACGAACGTAGACAGGGTGGGAAAAGCACATCCAGACAAAAATATAGCCCTCCTCTTCCATGTCCTCTCTTTCTCCCTCCCTCTCTCTCTCTCTCTCTCTTTCTCCAAACGAACGTACTCTTTGTGAAGAAGTCGGTATTGCGCTTGATGAGCTTGCTGGTCATGGCGGTGGCGGCCAGCTTGCTCAGGGTCTCGCGGCGGTTCGCCTCGTCGGTGTTGACGGCGATCTCCTTGATCTTGTTGACGGCCATGGTGCAGGCCCGCCGCAAGGCCTTGATGATGATCTGAGAGCTGACGCCCTGCTCCACGTGCTCCTTGACCTCTTTCAGAATCTCGCCGGCCAGCACCACCACGGACGTCGTACCGTCACCGACCTCGGCGTCTTGTGACCGGGCAATGTCGACGAGGATGCGCGCTGCTGGGTGAACGATATCAAGGAGCTGTTGTGAGATAAGAGTGGGATCTGGTCAGTGCGAGCTCCAAAAAAAAAAAAAAAAAAAAAAAAAAAAAAAAAAATACAATATGCAAAGTATGGAAGACAAAATTCCAACAAAGATAAAAGGCAGGAGCAGAGTCGCACCTTCATTACTGTCGCGCCATCGTTGGTAATCGTCTGCCGGCCATTCTCGTCCACCATCAGCAGGTCGCCGCCATATGGGCCCAGCGTGGACTTGATCGTAGCCTGCACGGCCAGGCAGGCATTGATGTTGGAGATGATCTGGCCCTTGCCCTGCGATGTGTCCGTCCCTGCGATGCGCAAAAGCTATGTCAGTCTCACGAAGACCGCCAAGGACAAAGATGGATCTGTTTCCAGGTCAATACGCACCCTCTTTGAGGACGATGATGGTGGGGGTCTGCCCTCCGAACGACATCGCTGCAGAGGCAAAGAAAAGCGGGCGGGCGGTGACACTTCCGCAGCAGGAATCTCGGGAAAAGTCTAGGAAGAAGAAGCTGGAAAGGGGAAATCGACCAGGTCGACTGTCGTGTCGTGTTATGTTGTGTCAGGCAGAGTATACCAGGGTCGGGTTCTGCCGCAGGGTTTTGGTTGAGGAGCAGTATATGCAGGTGAAGCTGGCGGGCGAGCTTTTTGAAATTTCGAAGCTCCAAAAAAAATCATCAATAATAATTAGATAGACGTTTGCCTAAGCATTTCTACAGGTAACTTTCTTTTGCCCCCCTCCCCCCTACCATTCGCTTCCTCCCACGCCAAAATATTTCTACGCGCCCCACACAGCACCTCCATTGGTTATGTAATCCAATTTTGTGCATTTTACCAGGTACAAGCTGCTCAGTGTACAAAGTACCTCTCTAGCCGCGATAACTCCCCTGTCTTTTCCCAGTCTTCCCACGCACTGTTGACAACACTTTTTGATTTACATACTCGCCGTGACATTTTTCTCAAAACAGTGCCAACAAGCAGAGAAAGAAGAATTAAATATATATATATATATTATTCACATTAGCGAAAAGTGTAATTCGCAAAAATGGAAATGTGCGCGGTATATGAAAAATCCCAGGCGCTGCCCAACATCGTAGCTCATCAAAGACTCTTTTCCCATTCCCGGTAATTCACTGCTTCACATACTCAGCGTATCGAGAGAATTAGTTGCCAATATGGACACAATGAAATCAAACCTGCTCTCGCTGCAGCAATATCTCGGCCTCTTGGCAGATCCTGCACCAGAAGCCGGTATGCTCTTTGTGGCCATAGACTTCGAACACGGCTCTGCTGTCCCAGCCGACAAAGCACCAGATTACGGGAACCAGCAGCTCGGCGTCGCCGTCCTCGACACAAAGAATCTGTCCCGTCCGCATTGGAGCTGGGCCAGGCCTCATATAAAGACGTACCAGTTCGTCGCCGGATCGCCTGGGTACTGTTCCCGAGCCTCCAATCAATTTTTGTTTGGTAATACGAAGAAAGCCTCAGTACCAAACTGGGCTTCCAAGCTCGACTCCTTGCTGGTGCGGACAAGGAACATCGCCCTAGTCGGCCACGGCATTGAGGACGGGCTCAGCATCCTTCAGCGCCTCCGCGTGGACACCACAACGTCGGTCGTCGCCGTGTTCGACACTCTGGCCATCGCTCGCCAAGTCTTCCCGGGCCTGCCCGACCACTCTCTCCGCGACGTGCTCACCACCATGCTGTGCCCCTTTGACAAGCTGCGCTCGGCAGGCGACGATGCCTACTTTGCCATGCGCTGCCTCTTTTCTCTGGCGGAGAGGAGCTGTCCCGCAACCATCAGCTCGGACAAGACAAAGCTCCTCCACGCGATTGCATACTGCCGACCGGAAGCCAAGATGGATTGTCGAGAAAAAAAAAAGATCGAGGTAGATGTTCAAGAGAAAAGAAAGAGCAATTTGGATGATCAAGAGAAAAGAAAGACCGAGGCAGATCTTCAAGAGAAAAGAAAGAGCAATTTGGATGATCAAGAGAAAAGAAAGACCGAGGCAGATCTTCAAGAGAAAAGAAAGAGCAATTTGGATGATCAAGAGAAAAGAAAGACCGAGGCAGATCTTCAAGAGAAAAGAAAGAGCAATTTGGATGATCAAGAGAAAAGAAAGACCGAGGCAGATCTTCAAGAGAAAAAAAGAAAAAACCAAATGAGGCGTCTCCGATGGCGACTGAGAAACAAAGCTAGATTCTGGGAGATGGAAGCCGAGCGGCTGCGCGCCGCCGCGCGCGCATCAAAGACGGAGGCCCTCAAAGAGAACTAATACGGCCACTTTGACAAATTATTCTTACCAATTTCAAAGCTGCTGTGAAAGACTGTGCCGAGAGCCAGAAGCCCCTATGAAGCGCGCATTAGCCAGCCTCATTGAGGTTCCCGAAACCTTGTCTGAGGAATAGACTAAGATGTCTGCATCTCTCAAACAGGTTCGCCAAGATGCATTTGCAAAAATGGCACAGGCATGGACTGGCACATATAACCCAGCTACAATGGATCATCAGCAACCTCAAATAATGTTATAATGATGTTTATCTTGATTAGCTTTTTGAATTGTAGCTTGAAATAGCTCCTATGATCAGTTCAATGAAAAATAAATCATAATTCATTATTTTTCTCGGAAAAGTGAAATAGCTTATCCATTCCATCTTGTTACGATCTGCTTCAAGAGATAGGAGTGGATCTGATATAAATATTCTCACAAGGACGTCCGGCCCCAACGCAGTCAAAGACGAGAGGAGGCAGAGGCTGCCTCGTTGCGCTTCCCTGCGCATCGCATATCTCGAAATCGTAGCGAGCTAGAAACACGACTGTAGCCACCATCATGTTTAGGTTTGCAAACTAATGTCCGTTAGCATCAGCAACAGGTGATTTCTTCTTATTATCAGTTATATCAAATCAATATTACCCTCATGCCAGCTACAAAAAACCAAGTCAGTCAGCAATGCCGCATTCCACACAGGAGCAGACAACGAAAACTTACGACAAGGATGGTGTCCAGCACCCCACGCTAGGTACGAGTACGGTTCCTGTTTGTCCGCAGCCCTCGCTGCGTCGTGTCGGCTTGGATTCCATTCCAGTGGCTCGTCGTAAATGTCCGGGTTCATGTGAGCATCCTCAGATAAATATACCTTGCACGGTCGTCGCTGTCAGCTAGCTCCTTCAGTCTTGGTCAGGTTCTATATAAATTAGCAGAGCATACCACAAGGCTGTTCTTAGGAATAGTCAGGTCTGTATCTCCTAGAGGGATATTCTTGCTGCTGATGTTCTTCCGAATCATTGCTCCGGCCATCGTGAATCTCAGGGTCTCTTTGATTGTGCAATTGAGCTGAGGAAATCCGGCCTCCCAGTCCTGCAAGGTGAGTCGGTGAAGAACATCAGAAATGTCTTCATTTTCTGAATTTCGATATTTCGCGACCACCTCGCCGATCTCTCTCCTGACTCTCGACATCCACGTAGGATTCTGAGCGAGGTAGCACAGATTCCATGCAGTAGTCAGGCTCGTGTTGAAGACGCCAGCCACGATAGCTCCCGTGATTGCCTGGCAGACCATTGGCGTTAGTAGAATATTGTGCTCCAAATTTCAACGACGGGACGTACCAGCGTTATGACAATGTCGCTGCAGCCTTGATCCAACATGAGCTGCATGCCGTCCCTGCGTATTTCTCCAGTCTTTCGCCGATTCGTGATAAAATGCTGCATTAGCCGATGTAGCTGAGTGTATGCCCAGATCTTTCTTAGCTTCGAAGGCGTCGGCAGCAACGGGAACCAGATGTCAAACGGCGAGCTTTCTTCCAAGGGCTGGTACATCCCCCTAGTTCTAGCGAGCAGCTGGTGGTCGTCGGCAATGTCGTGGATCCCAACGGTGCGGTGCGTCAGCTGGTAGACGAGGCCGACGACCATTTCGATCGGATCAACGGCTTTTGAAAAATCAAACTTGTTAAAATACTCGTCGCTGTCAGAAACAAGATGTTGCAGATTCTGCGCCAAATGCTCATCCTGGCGGCACCGCCGAAACATAAGCTGAAGCTGCCGGACAATTCCATTGGAGAGGCTGTCGATGTTCAGCACGCTGCCGAGTATAGCAAGATGGCTAAGCTAAGAATTAGCAACAAATCTCGGTGCTGTGCTGCTTTGCATAGTTCAGAAGGCCTACCCAGACAGAGGATCAAGACCCTGCGCAGTCAAGAAGGTAGACCGCGCACTAGCGCCCGAAACTGCAACAACGTGGTTGGCGCCGTACCAAAAGCTGAACTGGCTGTCCGGGCTGTCGTATCTCCCTCGTCGCAAGTAATCTGCTCGATGCTTGGAGAACCTCGGAACGCTGACACCATAGTATCCTTCCAGGAACTTGGGAGCACCTGCAGGCGGATGTAAGCGGGCAACGAGCGGCTTGACGGCCATGATAAGCAGGACCAGGGACAATAATATGAGCACATGCTGCGTTTGCAACATGGCCAGAATACTAGACACTACAGCCATTGCAAAAGATTTGAGAGATGTAGCTGATTATTCGTTAAACTTTTCGTTAGGACTCTAAGGCAATCAGGTTCATTCAAAGACAAGGATAGGTTCTGGCCGCCAATTCAAATTTGGAGGCTAACGGAGACTTAATACCCTTGACTTTTTGCGGATGAAATGAACAGGAACTATCACTATGGCGCTCATTTTGCTGCTCAGTCGGCAGGTCCTCTCCTAATCTGCAGCTCGTGAATGTTGAGCCACCGATTGGCTGTTGATCTTGCATATGTGCTCACTTCAGGTCTCAATCGTGCTCAGCTGGCAAAATCTTCTAATACCTGCTCAATACAACTGGTGATATGGAGCGGTCGATTGGCGGTCGCCAAGTATAAGAAAGGTAAATTGTGAGACAAGACCGCCTGCCCTTCGTAAATTGCTAGCTGGAAACACAATGAAACCTGCCTTCACAAAGATTTTGAAAGTCGATCACTATTATTCGGTCTCACCGCCGTTAAGTGCACAGACGTGGTTAGGAAGTTGCCCAAGTCCCAAATACCATTGTTATTTTTACGTTATTATCACGACCGAGCTGGCGGTCTACGGCTGCATGCTCAGAGCACGTAGCGTTATTATAGCTTCTCGCTGAGCAAGAAATGCCCTTAGCAAAAGTCCACAGCCCCCACAAATCGGGCAACGTCGACAGCCTTGATACATAATGTGTTGATGCAAATCGGGAGTGCAGTGGCAATGAAAATCAACTACTTGCAATCCATTGAGTAGATAGCAGGAAAATCGCTTGCTGCTTGACAAGGCCCGCATTCTCAGGGCAAGGGCAATAGGGACATCCTGTTCTCCATATCGTCCGAAAATATTCCTGAGGGGGCACTCCGCTTCTGATTGAGATGGCTCTCATAGAACCTCAGAACTATAATAAAGGGACAACGCATGGAGACACATTTCGTCGTGGGCATATAATTAAATTAAAAAATTTTTTTTTTTAAAAATTCTACAGGCGCACAATGTTAGTATCATAAATAAAGGGAGGTAATACGCATGCAAACAATGATCTTACCTCCGCCCCCGAAGGGCACACTTCAAGATGGCCTTCATGGTCACCTATGGCAGAAACGTTGCCGTTGTCGTTGTCGTTATCGTCGCCGTCGTCGTCGGCGGTGGCGGCGTGGGGGGCGAGAGCCTGGCGGGCCCGCCAGCGGCAATAGCGTTCCACGAACGCGTAAACAACGTCGGCGGTAATCATGAACGCCTCTAGGGCCGTGAAAAAAATGCCGGCGCGGTAGCGCCAGACGGTCGTCCTCGTCACCGCGGCTATTTAACCTAATTAGCAGCTGTTCTACGTGGTTCACTGACCGCTGGAGCTCTTACCGCGGCGGCTGGTGCGGGTTGTCTGCGGCATATTTGCTTCTTGCCGTTATATTGAGAGCGAGACGGGCTGATCCCTCGACTCTACCTAACCATCAAGACCACCACAGCTCAACCGAACTCTCTGAGCAGCCCCGAAGAGGCTGATCAGAGAGGTGCTTAACCCTCCTGCTCCAGGGAGTGCATGAAGTTGCCTCCCCATTTGTATGTTCCAGGACGGTGAGAGATGGCAGAATAGCTTCAGAGAGCAAAATCCTCCACCTCTTCGCCACCGCGCAGGGGGTCCCTGTCGCTGCGACTCAATATAATTTTCCTAGTATCGCACCTGCTGTTTTCAGTCAGCTAACACGCATGGATTACGGGACATTAGACGAATATGTGGTACTAACAGCTTCACGATGAGATGGATGTGAAGTCAAAAAGGTCGGAAAGAGCGAGCATCACCCACCTCGACAAGATATTTCTCCAACCTTCTTTCCATTATTCCCAAGTGGCCATAACTGACGAAACAGGAAGGAACGCGACGGGACAAACGTCTATAGTCCAATAAAATTGGCAATGAAACTCACAAGAGCAGTCTTTCCTTCGCTCCTTCCTGCAAGTGCAAAAATGCCCACGCGTTGGCCACAGTAGAAGCATCTAGTTTGACGCGAAAACAGAAGAAGCAGGGAGTCGCGGTCTACAGTCACTCTATTGCTGATGGAATCGTCAAATTTTGAAGATATGTAGACATGGAATTGTAAATAATACGATACTTCCATTTTAGGCAGTTCTTTTAAGCGCATAATATCTTGGAGCAATACGAAATTTGTATTATTAGTTCTTGTCAAATTCAGGTGGGATAGTCACTTCCTTCTCTGCTCTTCCTTTTATTTCTTTAGCCCCTTATTGTAGCGTTTGTCTAGTTTGATTTGCAGACCGCTTCTAAGCACGGCGAACGCGCACATCCAACTTTGCTTTTCTTTGCATTTCCACGTCGCAACCTGCCTCTATGGATCCTTAGTCCCCCTTAAAGCGGATGACGCGTGCACGAGCTGCTGCCAAGGCGAGCAGCGAGGCCGCCCCGTCCGCCGCCAGCGGCTCCTCCCGCGCCAAGTCGGCGACCGCGGCGTCCAAGTCCAAGTCCGCCTGTTCGACCTCGACCTCCCGATCGACCGCCACGACGGCACGGGCCAGTTGGCGGCGGCGTACTGGGTAAACAGGGGAGACAGCGGAGACAGCGGAGTTGGCTGGTTGCGATGACATTTTCTCCTGGACTTTGGACCGTGTCTTGTGTCCAACGGAGGCGCGCCCTTTCGTCGAGGCCTCCGGTGAGGAGGGTAGGACAAGCATATGACGGCGAGGCGGTTGTGCGTGGGCCCCGGTTCCAGGATCGGGTACAGCGTGGCATCGGACGGGCGCGTTGCGCCGTTCAAAACCTCGGTCAGGCTGTTGTGCACCACGGAGACAGTCTCGTCCGGAAGGATCTCGAGGAGCAGCCCGCAGGCCGACCGCACAAGATCCTTGGCCGCCTTGAGATTGCGCTTCTCGGACTGGTGCTGTGAGGCATCCACCAGCTCGGCGAGTTCAAGGAGACGCAGCGGCCGCGTAGCGTGGGTAACGGTCTGTAGAATGAAAAGCTGCACATTGTCCGAGACGCCAGATTGTTGGGCGTGCTCGTTCAGTAGATCCGTATACATGACGTTGAGATACTGCGGTAGCTCTGACAGTACTTTGTTTACGTCTGCGTCCGGCTGTAAGAAAGCGTCTATGGCCAGCTTTGTGTAGAGGAAGAGGCCGTTCGCTTAGGTCGAGACGGCTTGTCGGATTAGGTCTTGCTACTCTTTGGGAATCGTGGACTAGTTCAATTTATGTTATATATGTAATATAATATTAATATTAATCTTGTATTTCTCGAGTTGGATGTGTAAAGTCTTTGTTGTTCGTAGCGGTTTTTTGATATAGTTAATTGATCTACTCGTAACGATAACCTTTACTTGTTTTGAGTGTTAACGACTAAGTTTGATCAAAGATTTAAGGATCGTTTATTCGATTTATCTTGTTTAAGATATCGGTGTTCAAGAGATTGTTAGACAACTGGTCGATGTCCACGTACTCTTTTAGCTTCAACTACAAAAATAAACTAAAGATAACACTTGATTCTGTCAATCCCGAAGGGCGACAACCCAGCTGTGGTTGACGGCGATGATTTATGGGGAGAAAATATATAACACGGAATTTTTGAGCAATTTTACGATTTTTGTTTTTAAAGTATCTAAGTATATATTAAAATTAATTAGGTTTTGGTTAATTAATTGTCGAGTCTTAACTTTAAACAGGTCGTGCGGCACTCACCACCTCTGCGAGTACAGACTTTGCAAAGCAAGTCGAGGAAGAAGCGAGAAGAAGGATTAGCAACATCCTTATCGAACGTTTGCCACGACGTGGCCGTGCTCTTCGGCATGGTCAGAAACGTGCTTCACAAGTCAAGCACTACTATTTGGAGCTAGAACAGAGCAAATTCTTCTTCTGGATCTCTCTACACACTTCCGAATATCAACGTCGACGAGGGAACAGAGATGCCAGACGCAGTCAGCACAAACTCAGGCTCAACGAGTCTACGGGTCCCTAGCCGACAATTCTCGGCAGGATCCAGTACGAGCAGTCCTCTTAGTCCTCACGCTTCATGCCCAGGCATGCCTGCCATCACCAGTGCACAGTCTTCAAGGCTGATAGTTGCCGGACCGTCGGTATCCGGAGATCGTAGTTGTAATTTTAATGAACTTTCTTCACGGCAAGCTCAGAATGCCGGAGACAGCGATGAAATTACGGAAAAACTTGATGGAACTCTGGACGTTGAGACGAACAGTGGAGAGGATTATTATTGAAAGCGGCGAGCTGAAAGGAAAAACCTGCAGAGTAATGCTTAGGGTGATGCCTTCGCTTCTATCAGACGGCAGATGTGCCCTGAAAGGCACTTTCGAAAGAGCTTTCTACAACACAAAACACCCTGCCCCGTTAAGCTTGCCCAGGTTCCTCTATATCTGGCGAACTTTCCGCGACACAGTCAGAAGGATGCAGTCGCCTATAACCTGGAGCTGTATGGTGCGTTGCAATAGCTACAAGAGGAGAGATCGGTGCATTCCGCTTGTCGGCCATCCCAGCTTTTGTTGGGATCTCGAAGAAGTGTATGCTGTAAACAAAAGAGACATTGCGGGCTCCTCGCGATATTCAACTTCGAGAGCGAGCAGAGAAGGCTCTGGATACCATGTACAGAGTATAGGTCTTAAATTTGGCATACTATTACATGGTCCTAGGTGCACTACTTGTGTTTGCGTTTACACAAATATGGAGGCAGACCATCATTATTCGGTCTCGCCACCTTCGAACACTCAGAGATAGATAGAAAGGCTACCAAATTTTACAAGTACCATCATTGCTGCTTAAATTCTCAGCTTAATACGTCTAAAGCTGATAGTGCGGTGAGGATCAAGATTAATTAGATTGCAGACGCACGCTCTTTACATGTACTGCAATTCCTCCCTCTTACCCCCTAAGGACAAAGTCTGCGATAAAAACCCCCAGCCTCTGCCCCTCTCAAAATCCCAATGGCTTCTGCTGTACCATAGACCGCAGTATATCATAAGTATGGTTATCAATTAAGAATCGGCTGCTTGCATGTTGATTAGGCGGACAATTTACCCTTGCGACTGGGCAAGGCACACTCTCTTAGAGCGGGGGAAATATGACATCCTGACTTTCTCACATGTTGCCTGAAAAGAGATCTAGGGGTTTTGCGCCTCGGGCTGCTGTGCTTCCACCAGAGACCCAGAAACGGACTAGTTTTCGTGAAGACAGCAATTGGAAAGAAAATAAACAGTTTTAACGCGAGGTGCATGAGTCTTGCCCTGCAGCTTTGTGTAAACATTACGCGATCTAGTGTAGCAGCCTTACGGCGAATCCGTGCAACTATTCCGCCTTGAGCGTACCATGCAACAATAACCTTCCTCCTGCATATCACCAGCGTGTTTTGCTGGTCCTTGATGCGCGATGGTGTACCCCTGTCAGCAGTGCACCCGCGCCTCCTCCCCGTCGAGCTTCGCCCCCTTCTTTCAATTAGATCTCGGCCCTGTCGTACAAGTATTTGTAGGCGTCCCTGCGCTCTAGCAGTTGCGCTTTGAGAGTTACTCTCTCTTTCGCAAACCAGAGCTATTATATTTTGCGTAACGATAGGCTATGATGAAATTCTCAAGGATACGCGTCAAAGTCCGCGAGCTTACATCGGGGAGCAAGCGCTCTGAGCCATCCTCCGCTAGGGGTGCCACACCAAGGACCGGGCTGGCCGCAGCCTCGTTGGAGAGCGACAGCTCTCCGAATCCACAAGCTGGTCTTTCCCGCCAGTCTAATGTGCCGACCGATCCCTCTCCCAGCGAAGGAGCGCCACCGTCCGCTGTCACACAGGCATCCGATATACAGCTAGCAGCCCTCAATGGCACCCCCAGCACTGACCCCGAGTCTCAATCGCCCGCTGCTCCTTCGGTCGCCGAGTCTTTTTCTCTAGGGGACGAACTTGCCCTGGCCGAACTTGCCACACCGAGCCTGCCTCCCGAGAAAAACCAGGCCACTTCAGCTACAGCCGAGAAGCTGGTTGCAGACTATGTCGCGTGCCGCGATTTGTGGGCCCTAGCATACAAAAGGCTGGAAGAGAGGGAGCCGAGTTTGATGGCAGACTACAGGCAGCATCTTGCTGTGTGCTACCAGGATGGCGATGCCGCTAACATAGATCTCCAAGACTCCAGTTCCATCGAGACAATTCTCAGCCGGCTCCTCGAAGAACGGGAGAGGAAGCAATGGCAGATCAGCCTGCGAGGAAAGAACATAAAAATCCGCAAGGTGGCCGAAAAGCTGGCCAAGTTTCTCATCTGGTCTGATGACATTGTCAAGTCCGCCGCCAGCGCTCAGCCATATACTGCGCTGGCATGGTCTGCCGTTTCCGTCCTCTTTCCCGTAAGTCGACTCTCAAGCCAGTCTCCCTCTTCTTCTCTCAAGTCCTTTGACAGCTATGCAGCTGCATAAATCACTGACCGTCGGGTCCCAGTTGCTCAAAGCGGGCACAGATGCGCATGAATCGATGTTGGAAGGCTTCATGGCTCTCGGCCATATCCAAATATACTGGAAGGAAGAGGAAAAAGAGTATTTGAAGACTGCACAGGAGCCTCATTTTGGTCTGCTGTCTGGGCTTGTCACTCTATACAGCTACGTTGCCGAATACCAGGCGCGTGTCATTTGTCACCTGTCCAGCACTCAGCTCTCGCGCGCGTGGCAAAAGGTTACTGGCCCAGATGACTGGAGCGCAAAAGCCGCCGAGATTAATACAAAACATCGGCAGTGCATGAAACTCGTCCCTCAGCTGGAGAGAAAGATTCTGCAGAAGCACTGGAACCGGCATATGCAAGATATGCGGGAATCACAAATGATCCTAACGGAGATTCGCCAAGCCGTCCTGGGAACCGCACATACGTTACGCGACATATATGAAGACCAGCAGGAGATGAGCCTCCTCCATGAGCTAGCCTCGGACTACGAGGGAGACAAGAATTTCAACTCCAAGAAAGTGCCTGGCACGTTGAAGTGGTTTTTCAATGGTTCCAAATTCAACGCTTGGAAGCGGAAGAGAACGTCGTCTCTCCTCTGGGTGTCTGCAGGCCCTGGCTGTGGGAAATCAGTCTTGGCACGAACCCTCATTGATGAAAAGCACCTGTCTACCGATATCACAACTTCGATTGTCTGTCATTTCTTCTTCAAGGACGGAGTTGAAGGCCGCATGCAGGCCTCCGATGCCCTAGCCGCCATCCTTCACCAACTCTTTGCGCAGGACTTTACTGGCGCTATGATAAAGCATGCACTTAACAGCTACAAAATGTTTGGGGAAAAGCTGAAGAGCATGTTCTCCAGTTTGTGGGAGATCCTTATCGCTTGCGTTGAAAAAGAGAACGTGGGAGAAATTATCTGCGTACTAGACGCCTTGGATGAGTGCAGCAAAGCGAGTAGAACAATGCTGATCCAAGAGCTACGCAATTTTTACAGCCGAACCAAATCTGGCATAAGTTCAACCAGGCTCAAGTTCCTCGTCACAAGCCGTCCGTATGATGATTTAGAATTTTCTTTCGAACCATTTCCAAAGACTGCGTACTTGCGGTTCGACATGGATGATGAATCCAAGAATATCAGCAAAGATATCGATCGAGTTATCGATGCCAAGATTGACAAGGTAACTTACCGGATGAAACCAGAGGATCGCCGCGAAATCGCCAGACGCCTGAAACAAATAAAACAATCAACATATATTTGGCTCTACCTTACTTTCAACATCATCGAAAACAAGCAAAGCCTCTATGGCAAACGTTCGGAAGTGGAAGATCTGCTCTCCAGCTTGCCCAAAGAGGTAGCAGACGCATATGAGCAGATCTTGGACCACAGCGAGGACCAAGAGCGGACGAAAATCATTCTTCAGATTGTGCTTGCGGCCACTAAGCCGCTAACACTGATAGAAGCGAATTATGCTCTGTCACTAGCTCTTCAGAAGAGGAGGCTATCCTCCCACGAAGCCATCGAGTCGGAGCTGTATACAATGGATACATTCAAGACGACCGTGAAGAATCTATGCGGACTCTTCATCAGCGTTCACGACTCCAAACTTTCCCTCATTCATCAAACTGCCCGAGAATTTCTCCTTGCCAAAACTGACACCCAGAAAAAATGGCAGGGCCTCTTAAGCATGGAAGAATCCCACAATGCGCTCCTGCTCGTCTGTACACACTATTTACTACTCCCTGAGATGTCACTTCTAGAGACGAAACAGAGAGACGAGACTCATCATGATTACCCGTTCCTCTCGTATGCTGCCAACAACTGGCCAACTCACTATATTGCTCAGGGTGAGTCGCAAGGGACTGGTTCTGTCCGAGATGCGCGGCGTCTTTGCGCGAGAAATGACAGCCCCGGAAGGATGTGGTTGCGCTATCATGAGTTTAAATACTCGTTTGCTAGAGAGAGCTCCGATCTGGTACTGGCAAGCAGTCTTGGCCTCGTCACTGTCATCAAAAAAATGTTCGCCGAAGAAGGCCCTTTTGCAACAGGCGAAATCAACGCTGCCCTAAAGGCAGCCGTTGTTAAAGAAGAGAAGAAGGCAATGGAAGTGTTATTGGAAGAGAAAATACCCATCGCTGAGGACGTGGTTAAAGCTACACTATACTGCAGAAATAAGAATGAATTGATGGCGCTTCTTCTTCAAAGGCGAGCAGAAGGTATACCTACTACAAAAGATATGCTTTCGACAATCTTTGAGGAATTTAACGAAGTCGTGATAGCGCTACTTCTTGACCGGCGAGGAGGTGATGTGCATATCACAAAAAATTTACTGGAAGCCGTACTGCGCGGAGGAAACAAAGAGGTGATGGCGCTGCTTTTGGATCAGCGAGGAGACGAAATTACTATCACAAGTGACATGGTTCTATATGCAGCACGCTTTCTCAACCAAGACTATGGCAAAAGCTTTGTCTTTACTAAATTTGTCGAGTCTTTCCTGGAGGATGAAATTCCAGGCGGTCCACTGGATCAGATTCTGAATCGGCGACGAGACACGGCTGAGATTAGAAGAGACGTGATGCTAGACGCGGCGTACACTTTCGGTCTAGAAAATTTTGGTCAGGGCTCTATGGTTTGTGACGAATTTTTGGACATTGCAGGCTTCGACGATCGGGGCGATCTAATGGCGCTGCTTCTCGACCGGCGAGGAGACGAAATCGATATCTCTGATGACCTGCTCGAAGCCGTGGCAAGAAATCACACGCGAGGAGATGACTCAATGGCGCTGCTTCTCGACCGGCGAGGTAACGACATCGAGATCACCATCGACATAGTCAAGGCTGCAGCAAGCAACCGCGGCCTGGGCGACAAAGTGATATCGGTACTTCTAGAGCGGCGAAGGGACCAAGTGTCTATAACTGATGACGTTCTCGAAGCTGCAGCGAGAAATTATTTACGTGGGGTGAACGTGATGAAAGCGCTTTTTAACGATAAAAGAGACCAGATAGCAAACCATCTTGGCAATAGGATGTTACTGGCGGCTGCCCGATATGGCACGGATGACAGCGTCGAAGCATTTTTACAAAGTGGTGCTGACTTCTCTCCAAGAGGTTCAGGAGATATCACTCCATTGCACTGGGTAATCTGCCGGGGGTTATACAAGGCCCTGAAACTATTACTCAAGAAAGGGGCTGAAGTCGAGGCGAAGGACGTTCATGGTAGAACCCCATTGTCATGGGCAGCCAGATACGGCAATTGGCATGGGGCTGAGCTGCTATTAGACTTGGGAAAGGCTGATATTGAGTCGAGAAACAAATATGGACAGACGCCGCTATCCTTAGCGGCTTACAATGGAGAGTTGATGACGCTCGAATCTCTGCTGAAACGGGGTGCCGATGCGAACGCAAAGGAAAAGTCGGGCAAGACACCACTGTGGTGGCCCTGCAAACGTGGAAATAAGGGGATTGTAGAAGCTCTTGTGAAAAACGGGGCCGACATAGACATCAAAGATAAGGCCGGCAGCACTGCACTTCAACGAGCGGTTTTCGATGGCAACGACGATATGAAGCAGTTTCTGCTGAGCCTCGGAGCGTCTGCCGTTGAGGAGGGACTAGACATACCACAATAGTATCAAAAGCTCTAAAATCCTAGTCAAACTGAACACAATTTACGAAATGATATATTAATAAATGCGCTAGTTCAGTAGTTCAACATCTCACATCTGACGTAGTGATTTATCCGACACATAGCTAGGCAGCATCAATGAGAGGCCAATTTCTTTCCGAAGCTGGGGACATTCTCATAATCATACAGCTGTATCCCTTATTATGAAAGAAGATGAAAAACAAAGGAAAGAGCATACTGGCTTTTTGTCAAAACAAAAATAATCTCGACCTTGGAATAAGAAATATTTTTTAGCAAAAAAAAAAAAGCCGAGGCAAAAAAAACGATCCAGGCAGGGATCGAACCTGCAATCTCTTGGTTCGTAGCCAAGCGCCTTGCCATTTGGCCACTGGACCCTTATTATATTGAAATAATAGTTGCTAATTTACTATGATAAGTGCAGGGGTGTATCAATAAACTGAGATCAAGCTGCGTGTGTTTCTTGTAGTGAATTAGAAGCTGACACGGCACACTCGTTAAGACTCGCCGCTCCACTGATAGCAGACCTCTGCGAAAAATAATATCTTATGTGCAAATCGACGCCAGTGACTGTGTTTGACTCGGCCTAAGTGATTTTTCTTCAGGTCGCTGAATTTGCTGTACAGAATTCGGAAGACATATACCATGACATCCACATGAAGCAGTCTCCGTCTTTCAATTTTATCCTCTGCCTGGAACTCGCCATATTATGTTTCATTCCATTTTTCCCGCCTCTCACATATTCTTTGGATGCTTTTCAAAACTATGTCATTGACAGGTGTGCTCTAATGCTGATTACATGCAATGTAGATTTCATTATTCAAAATGCCCCTTTCTTCCTGCCCCTGAAACGCCGTTGCTTTAGTGCAACACCCAAAATCAATACGAAGAAAAATAAAATCAGAGGTATGTCCTTTCAAGTTCGTCATTAGCACATTTCATTACTCGAGGCCACTTCGCCCAGATCACCATGACATTAACAATCGCAGCAACCATCGCCCAGCCCGAAGTTTAACGCCAAGCCTCACAGGCTTACAAAAACGTCATTTACGACGTCGCTGAGCATGCGCAGGCCGTAGAAGTGTGCCACGTTCTGGTACACCCGCAGACGCCGCACGAGCTCATCCCGCCGCACCGTCGGGCCCCATTCGCCGGAACACGTGCAGTGGTCCATAAAGTCGTTGACGCGCAGCGCGCCGCATCGGCCGCACTTGAGGTCCTGCACCGCCCACTCAATCGCAGCTGCCTCGACGGCTGCCACAAGCCGTTCCTCTAGCGCAATCCGATCGTATTCGGCCTGGCAGAACGTGCAGATCCAGGGCTTCGCGGCAGCGGCGCCCTCGCGGCGGCGCCCATCGGCATCGAGCTCTGGAAGCAGGTCTTCGTCACGGCAGAGGTCCATGTCCCGCGCCATAGTGCAGTTGTCGCAGCTGAGCTGAGAGATCTTCAGGCTCTCGGACGGGTTCTGGAACGCACCCTCGCGGCTGAACTCCCGCACGTCAAACATGGCCAGCAGCTCCTTACGCAGCAGGCGGGCTTCCATGGTGATATTTTTGTCCAGCGAGAGCACCTGCATCAGCGCCTTGACCAGTTCCAGGATCGGATTCCGAGACGCCATCGCCGTAGCTGCCGCTTTTGATGACGACGATGAGTTAGCGCCGCTTGCTGCGGTTACCAGGGAGCCAGGGAGAACAGGAAAATCATAATCCACAGCCAGCTCGGGATGAAGCATCTCCTTGTTGCGCGTGGAGATGAGGCCAGCAATCTCCTTCTTCAGAGGTCGCTCAAATGCCGAGCCGAGCAAGACGGCCGCCGCCTCTGAGTCGCCGTCACCGCGCAATACTGAAGGCGGCAGCTGGGTCAGCCGCTGCGGCTCATTCCCACCAGCGACAGACGGCCGCTTCAGAGAGTGCATCAGCTGAATGAATTCGACGACCCAGCCGGAGAAGATAGGCTGCAGCCGGACCGGCAGGAATGTGTTCATCTGCCAGTGCATGACTGTCTCAAGAGGTTGCTCCGACGAGTCGGGCGGCGCCTCACCGATCGTCTGGCAGGCCTTGCCGCCGTAGTTGTACTCGTCGTACCAGACAAGGTAGTCCCAGTATTCCTTGATGTCCATTTCGATGAAACTGAACAGGGGCCGGCTCTTGATGCTCTTCAAAATGTACTGGCTGTAAGCATAGGCGTTGCCCACCTCTGCCTTGGTCGTCTGCAGCAGCAGGCGGTTGGCGCTAGCAAAGATCACCTGCGAACCCACGCGGCGGAAGTCGGCCATCAGCTGCTGGAAGGCTTTGCGCGACATCATCTGCACGTAGTAGTGCAGCGCGCGGTCGTACAAGAACGAGTCTGGGTTCTCCACCCAGCGCACCAGATTGTTCACTACGAGATCAGCCATGGCATTGCCCTTGCAGGCCTCAGCCCACCAGCCCTTGACCATCTCGCGCAAGACCAGAATGCTGGCATTGGAGAAGGCGTTTTCTGAGTACAGAGAGCCGGCGCCCGACTCACCGTCCTCCCCGCCGACATCAGCTGCTGGATTAAACGATATAGCCGCATCAGCACCCTCTAGCTCGTTGATCAGAGACGATGTGAGAATCGTGTTGATGGCAAGATTGCGCACTTCGATGTCAATACAGACAGACGCGAACGTGCCTGGATTGTTCACCTTGGGCAAAGACACCGTTTCCAACGGACCCGCAACATCGTCCTTCTCGTAGCCAGCATGGTCGGGCCGCGGGCTGCCCGACCACCAGAGCACGACGTTGTTGTTCTGCAGCCGGCGGGCGTAGGCCACATCAATCAAGAAGCGCGGGTCGTCGCGCTCCAGGTTGCAGATAGGGATATCACCATAACGGGCAAGACCGACCAAGTGCAGCACCCATGATCCCAAGGCCAGGTAATGATTGACAAGCCGCCTGGCCACAACCGCTTGCCAACCCAAGGGAGGCAGCGAACTGTCGAGCGGATCATACTTGAGCGGCAGCACGGGGAACTCGGCCAGCACGGGAACGTCATGCACCAGCATGTTGCGCTGCGAGGATTGGACGACCAGCATCTGCGGCCGGCCAATCTCTTCTTTGCGCATCTTCTTGACAATGTCGCTGATCTCGAGGAAGGCCTTCCGGCGCGTCGTTACCTGCGTGATCTTGAACGTGAGCGCGTCCTGGTATGGGAAGCAGTCGCGCCAGTTTGTAGCAGCTGCAGCGGCCGATTGGACCGCTTCCTTTTCTGCAGCAGACAGGCCAGCCACCGCCGCTGGTGAAGCCGCAGCTTTGGCCTGGGCCTCGGCATCCTTCCGACGGCCCAAGGTGTCGCTATACATCTTCCCGACGTTGGGCATATCTTGGCCGCTATCCCGATGCTTGTTCAGGATAATAATGTGTGCCTGGCTGTTCGTCGTGGAGAAGAGTCCAAAGATCTGCCGCTCGCCGGAGCTGATGTGCGAGATATAGATGTAAGCCATGGTGGTCGGGTCCAGGTACGGCTTCAGGTGCTTCGCAGGTCGAATGAGGCCAGACAAATCGAAACCTTGATCCAAGCCTTTGCCCAGCACACCTTGTTGCGACTCGTCAATGGTGCAGAGATTGCCTAGCTGCAACAGTGCGCGAACGTTCAGAGGCAGCTGGCGCTCGTACACGCCTTCCACGCTCGGGTGATTGAAGAGCAGGGAAAATTTCTCGGCCTCGGCGAAGTATACGTCCTCGGGGACCGTCAGCTTGAAGAGATGGACGGACGAGTGACCATTGGGGAGCGTGTGGTTGACCTGCTCGACCTCGCAGCCCTCGATTTCGATGTCGGGCAGCTCTTTGCTCTTGAGATTCAGGAAGACTTGGCGCGGCACTTTGATCTTCAAGTGGTGGATGCGCGAGTCAATGAGAACGTAGGCCGCAACAATACCTGGACTGTCGGTCGTCCGCAGCTGGAGCAGCTGCCAGGTGTTCCGGAAGGTGATCTCGGCGCGGTGCTGGAAGGACTGCTGGATGTTGTTGGCTTTCTGCAAGTGATTGCTACGGTCGCCGAAGAGATGGCGGCGACGGATACGGGCCTGCTTCTGGAGTGCCCACTTCTTCTTTTGGTATTCCAAGAAGGCAACATAGTCTTCGCTGGGCGAAGGCATGACCTTGGGCAGGGCGGCAAAGGGATCTAGAGAAGACGCGTCTTCGGTCTCTGGAGGCGACTTTCTCTTTTGGGCCGCCTTCTTGGCTTCTGTCTCTTCTGTCGTTTCGTTTTCTGCCGACATCATCTCAGCGACAGCACCAGCCGTCGTTGTCGGCTTGAGAAGCTTCTGGCTTGACCCAAAATCTTCTATATCTGCTGCCGCGGCGGCGGCAGCGGTGACTCGCGAGAGGAGGCCGTTGTTCAGGTTCGTGATGTCTTCCAGCGGGCCGCCGCTGGTGCCCGCCTTGGTGTTGGTGAACAGGTCGGTGAGCTTCTTCTGCTTCATCTTGTCGTCCTTGATGTTGATACGGCGCTGCAGCCAGTCCGGATGAGCGACCCGCGGCACAGGGTTGCGGACCTTTTGCAGGGCCGCCGGAATGGTGATGAGCTTCTGGATGACGGAGCCGAGACGGTCTAGGTAGTAGTCCCAGTCCAGCAGGGCACGTGGGTCGGTATCAGTGGGCTCCTCCTTGAGCCACTTCTTGAGGTACATGCGCTTGGTCTGCTCCTCTGCGGCAAAAATGGCCACGGGAACGGCACGCTCTGTGACGGGGGCGTTGCGGGGCCGCGAGCAGATGATGAACTTGCAGTTCAGGCCCTTGTCCTTGATCATACCCTCGCCCAGGAAATCGGCCAGGCGGCGCGCCGTCGTGATGGAAGTGGACTTTTGGCTGCCGTACTCTTCGAGGGTCTTGGACATGCTGCGGTTCTCAGAAATGAGCTCCATCAGCTCCTCGTCGGCGAGCGTAGATCCCTTGCTGTGCAGGACATCCAGCCAGCGATTGGCCACCTTGGCCACGGCCGCATAGCACTCGGCCAAGGTAGTGCCCTCGAGGAAGAACTTGAAAATCTGCTGCTGGAAGATCTTGATGAGCTTCAGCTCACCACGGCGCTTCACCTCGAAGCCCTTCAGTTCAGCCAGGCTGCCGTCGTCGTTGAACACGGCATATCGCTTCTTCAAGTTCTTGTCCTCTTCCTTGGACGTGGGCAGGATCATGGCCTTGTAAGGGCCGTCGACTTCGAAGAAGATGGAATTGTCGCTGTGCGTCTCGTACTTGAAGGCCTTGGGGTCCACGAGGGTCTGGTACTGGTGATTGGTAAAGCGGGCGTGCACCAGATGGTTCAGCATCACGCAAGGGTACGAGATGGTCAGCTTCTTGCCGTTCTTCATCTTGAAGGCAAAGTTCTCGGGGAACATCGAGGGCAGCATGCACCAGATACCGTCGGTGTCGAGCTCCAGCGGGCGGCCCAGCCGCTCGACAAGCTCGCGCGCCATCTGAATGATGGTGGCGCCCGTCAAGCAGGTGACGCCGGCCATTTCCAGGGAGTACCAGCGCGAACCCTTGCGCATGACGTAACCGTAGAAGGAGTTGAGAATGACCTTGTGGGCCAGCTGCAGCGAGTCGTACAGGACGATCATCTTCTTGGCGCTGTCAATTTCGCCAGCAGCCGCTCCGGACGACTTGAGCGCTTCGGTCTTGCCCTTCCACACTTTGGCTTTGCCCTTGTAATCATACCGACGATCGCGGAAGTCGCGCACGGTGTTGATGTAGAAGGGGTTCTCACGCTGGCAGATGATGGCCTCGCGAACAATGGTGGTCGAGTCGTGGATCTTGTGGTAGACCTTCTGGGAGTACAGCTGCAGGCGCTTGCGCACCAGGGCGGCCTGCTCGTCGGGAGACAGCTCTTCGAATGTGCGCATGGGCGCATTGTATCCTTTTCCAGGGAACTTCTCGTTCTCCAGCGCATGCCGGATCATGTTGTACTCGTCGCGCTTGGCGGGAATGTATTCACCACGCCATGCCCATGGCAAGCGGCGATCACAGGTCTTCCCGGGCCGGTTGAAATCGCACGTGGCGCAGCTGGCCTCCTTGATCATCGAGTCTGGCTGCAGACGGTTGGTCGTCATGATGTTGGGGTACATGGAGGCGACATCCAAGTGGTAGATCAGCGGCCGCTCGTTGCGGTTGGGGGTCTCCTTCAGCGCCTTGAGTCGTGAGGCAATCTGTTCTTTTACTTCGTCGTAGTTGGTGACATCGTCCATGGACTTCTTCTCCTCAACCGTAATACTGAAAGTCAGAGCGGCATCAAGATCGCGCAGCAGCTCGTCGCAGGCGGTTGGGTCTATCGCGAAGTTGACCGGGATGTCGGAGCGGAACACGCCAGCCTCAATACTCTCGACGTGGCCACCGACGTACGTCTCTGCATCCAGCAGATGGCCTTCCCAGAAAGACTCCTTGGGCGAGACGTGCTTGTTCGGGAGCACAATCTCTTTGGTGTAGGCTTGGACCATGAGCAGCATCTCGCAGAGCGTGCCTGTGCCTTTCCGCAGCACCTCATCGGGACCCAAGGGCAAGATGGTGCAGAGGGAGAAGATGAACGGATGAACGTATTTCATGTAGAGGTAGTAGGTGGCGACGGCGTCGGAGACGGAGTACTCGGCAAGGGTCTGTGGCCGCTCCTGGGCGTAGGGGGTCATCAGCTCCGGGTCGAGCTCGTCTGGGTCGTAGCCCAGCTTGGCGACGGTCACAGCCTTGAGACCACGGCTGCCCTGGGGAAGATAGCTGTCGCGATTGACCCAGTGGAAGCAGTCCATGTGGACAGAGTAGTTGCACTTGTACTGGTCCTCACTGTCGCGGCGCCAGCCGATCTCGTGGTACATGTCGATGCCGTTGGCGCTGGCGCGAGCCTCGACAAAAGGCCAATCGAAAAAGTCACCGTTGTACGTGGCAATGACGGTGGGGCGGGCCTCCTTGACGTGCAAGAAAAACCGCTCGAGCACAGCCTTCTCGTCCGGCTCATTGAAGATCATAAAGGGGCCCTGGTATTCCGGACGCGGGGTGTACTCAAAGTCGGCAATGTCTTCGGAGACGATCTCGCGGTTGGTGATGAGGAACCCCTGGCCGTCGATCATGTAGGACATCATCATGACCTGGTCGACGGTGGCGTCGGGAAACTTGAGAGGGGATTTGGTGGTCTCGATATCGAAGGCCATAACCACGGGATCAGCCATGGCCAAGCGCTCTTCGTTGGGGGTGATGGTGGTGACGCCGTGCTTGGCCTCGACAAAGTACCATTTGCCCACGCGTATGTCTTGACATGTCAATCGGATGTTTTCAAACTAGGGGAAAATATTGGACAGTAGCTCTGTTGCAAACCTACCCATATCGATCAGCACCCGCACATGGTAGGGGACGTCGTACTCGCGAATGTCGACGATGAACTCGCTCGCTTCGGCCACGGATGCCGCGCCACGTCCGTCGTCGTCCCGCGCGTCATCAAACAGGTCGAAGCCCTCTGCAGATCTGGTTCACACAGGGTCAGCATTCCAGCAGGGCAGCAGGAAAAGAAAAAAGAGAAAAAACCTACGTGGCCATCTCTGCGTAGGTGTCCATGGCGTTCATGCCCTTCTTGTTCTTCTCGGCGATGGGCATGATGTCGCGCCGCACGGCCAGGAGATTCTGGATGTTGGCGAAGCGCAGCTCCAAGAAGGTGCGGCGGTAGCCGAGCAGGTGGTTGGGCATCTTGAGGTCCTCCTTGTCGGCGCGGCGCACGCGCTTGACCAGGCCGCCGCCGCCGGGCACGCGCTTGCACCACTCCTCGACCTCGGCCTCGTGGCCCTTGCGGGCAGCGATGAGAAAGTACGGCTCGTACTCGAAGGTGGCCTTGAAGGTGGCGTTGCCGTCGTCTTGCTCGTTGCCGTCAACGTCGAGAAAGTACAGGTCTACGGCCGCGCGGCCACCCCCGCCTTCGACGCGGTCGTCTTCGATGGACGTCGGCTGGACGTTGACGAGCCAGCCCTCGCGGCGGCGCCCGGCCTCGTACCGCGGGAAGCCCATCTTCTCGTCGATCGAGTGGGAAAGACGCGTGCGCTCCCACTTCTCGTCGGCAGACGTGCCTTCGGCGCGGCCGCCTGCTGCCGAGGCGAATGTCCGCTGCTGTGGGCGGCCAGAGGAGCCACCATGATATGCCTTCTTTCTAGCACCGCCTTGGCGGAAGCCCTTTTGGGGCCTCCGTAGTGATGTGTTGGCCATCTTGTGGATATGTGTGTGAGGAGAAAAGGGGAAGGAAGAGGAGTTCTCGTGTGTCTGCTTGCTCTCCTCCCAGCAGACAACACAAGCGTTGGATTAGGAAAGATGAAGCAAGAAAGAAGTTGTCGATGCCAGTTTCAAGCATTAAATGTCACTCCCATGGTCCTTCATCCGAGTGTCTCGTGTCGTGTCGTCAATTGTCTACGTCTTGTCGCTGGGGTATATAAGACTGTTCACAAGATGTTTAGTATGGCAGATATATGTCTCTTAGGCCAAAACAAGCAGTCAAAATACAAGACAAAAAAAAATGAAAAGCCTAGGGAAGAATTAAGGAAAGGGCAAGACACAACTAGCATCGCGCTTTCCCACTGCCTTCAGAGCGTTTAGGTGGTCTTGGCTGGCCGACCGCGACTACTCTCCCAAAGTTTGAACGAGGAGACGGTGCGAGACGCGTCGCAGCGGCTTAAGACGCGTCTTAACGTGTTTTTTTTTGCGGTGCGCTAGCTAGCAATTTATTACTTTACAGCGGTCTGCTTAGGGAGACCGAATTTATTGGCAAACAGCGGACGCGTCCTAATACCAGGGAGAGGGAGAGAGAGAGAGAGAGAGAGAGAGAGAGGGGCGTGCAGCCAGTCCTCCCCCGTCTTCTCTCATTAAGTGCAGTGCTAAGTTGGTCTGTGCACGTAATTACCTACAGGGTCTCTGCTGGCCATTTTTGCGGCCGCCGCAGCTAAAGTGGGGCCCCGACGTCAATTTTTCTGAAAGAGATCGTATCATCGTCTTGGAGGGGTGAAGCTTCCGCGACCATGCAGATGTGCCGACGACGACAGCGACGACGATTGCAAGACGAATACAGAGAAAAGTAGATATAGGGCGATTTGGGTGAACCAGGCAACTCCCGGTCTGTACACTCGAGTGGAATTGGCTCTCTACAAGCATTTCAGGCCGGCAAAAGAGAGCGGGTGTCACAAGAGAGCCAAGACCAAAGCCGGGGGAGCACAGAGAGAGAAACAGAGAGGGGGAGCACGCGACAAAGCGAGAGCACGATCTTCAAAACTATACACACACATATATATTTACACAAGATGGCCGGCGACACACGACCGCCACAACCTCCGCCGCCGATCACCGGCGCCACGGCCACCTGGGGCGCCGATCACTTTGACCGGCCGCCGACGGGCGAGGATCTGAAGGCGCGGCCGCCCGCACCAGCAGCGCCCTCGGCGCCGTCCCCATCATCACAGCCAGCGCCAGGAGCGTCATCAGCGCCATCTCCGCCGCCGGGCCCGGCCTCCGTAGCCGACGCCGTCAAGTCGATCAAGGCGCAAGACTTCCTGCACGTGTACCAGTACCCGTGCGCGCGGCAGGGGTTCTTGACGGGCATCGGGAGCGGCGCCGTCGTGGGGATGCTGCGTTACGTCCTGGGAGGTGCGTTCTACAGACGAACCCGCGCACACACACAAAACATTCTTCCACACACAGTCGTAATTGTCCATGCTGACCAGTTCCTTTTATAGCCAAGATACCCAAGGCAACCAATTGGGCCGTGGGCGCGTTCATGGTCGGCGGTATCGTGTCGTTCGAAGTCTGCCAGGCGTCGCGCCGCGCAGAGCGCGCCAAGATGAAGCGCGTAGTCGAGGTGTACGACCGGAAGCAGGCAGAAATGCAGCAGCGGGAGGCCGAGAAGGCGCGGAAGCAGGCAGAAGAACAAAGGCGACAAGAACAAGAAGCGGCAGAGCTGGCGCGGCGGCGATGGTACAAATTCTGGTGACGACAGGAAAAGTAAGATGCGACAAGAACCCAAAAATTGTATTTCCAGAAAAGGATATTCGGGGGAGAAAAAAAAATGTCAAAAGATATCACTTATATGTATAGTATGAACATAGCGTCCAAAAAAAAAAAAAAAATATCATTCCTACTCATAACACATGGCATAAGAGACAAAAGCGTCTCAAGGACTATATATGCAAGCGAATGTCTTGGCTACTTCCAAACAACAAAAAGAAAAAGGTGTATGTACCAGAGAAATATCTACATCACAACAATCAAGACAAAAAGAAAGGGTAAATGTCGGAGAAAAGAGAGACCAAAGAATCGGTTTGTCGTAAATGTCGTGACGTTCGTGCCCCAGATAAGACGTAAAAGAATACAGGCCAAGTAAGAACCGGTAAATCCTTCCCCTCACATATGCCAAGCCCCAATGATGTGAACCAGAGCGTAACCTGTCGTGATCCTTACCAAATAAGAGGAAGATAAAGAAAAAAGGAATCAAAAGGCAAAACAAAAGGAAGAAATTCTCTCTCCGGAAACCTCTGACCCCGAATTTAAAAAAAAAAAAAAAAAAACTCCCCCTGTCCCTCATCAAAATTAAAACATTAGCATCGCCGCCGGCACCGGCCCCGGCTCGGGTTCCAGAAACCGGATCGTCGTCGGGCCCGTCTCCAAGAAGCGCACCCGCCGCACGGGAGAGGTTGCCGAGGTAGCGCGGGGCGGCAGAGAAGAAGAAGGCTCCAGGGCGGTAGTGGCTGCTGCTGTCTCTTCGCCCTTTAGCCGGGCTGTCTCGGCGTCTTCGGCCTGCGATCCTGCCGCTGCCGCTGCCGATTCTGCCGAGGCCGCCGCCGCTGCCGATGCCGAAGCCGCCGCAGCCGCCGCCCGCGCCCGCTGCAGGGTGCGCCGTGCGCGGGCCTCGCGCTCTTCGCGGCGGCGGTAGGCGGCGAGCTGCTGGCGGCGCTTGAGGGCGCGGGCGTGGGCGATGGCGGGGGTGGGCTTGAAGCCGATGCCGTTGACGCCGGTGCCGTCGTCGTCGGCGTCGTCCGGGTCGTAGACGGTGATCTCGTCGTCCTGCCACGTCAGCGAGGCACGCAGCGGGTCGACAATCGTCCGCGGTGGCGACGCGGTCGCCGTGCCGTCGACCGAGTCGGAAGAAAACGAAGTGTCGGCATTGCTGTTGTCTACTACCGGCGCCGCCTCTTCCTCTCTCCTCGCCCGCTTCTTCTGCGGAGAATCGTCTTGGCTTCTCTGCTCCGACGAGCTGCCGGACGCCGCCACCTCTGGAAAGGGGTAGCCATCTGGGCTCTCTGGCCCCTGGCTGCTGCCGCGAATGGCCAGGCTGTGGAACCGGTGGGCCACTCGCGTGCGTGGGCTGTTGGCGCCGCCGTCAGACGGCAGAAGAGAGGAAGTAGTGAGAGAAGATAAGGAAGCAACCGCTGCTGCTGCTGAGGGCGGCGCAGGGAAGAGCCACGGATAAGGAGGTGTAGAATCGAGGCCGCAGTCGGCCGTCGGAGCTGAGAAAGAGAAGCTAGTGGGAGCATTGGTCGCGGGCGAGTTCTTGTTGAGGTGCAGAGGTATCGTGGTGCGGGAGGTGGACGTCAAGCCGCTCGCCCGCTGCCGTGCGTCGACGCCTTCATTGTCGGTCGACACTTCGCCGTGCTTTCGCTTGGGGGTAGCCGAAGCCCTTGCGGGCGACGGAGAAGACGAGAGTTCGCCTGCCATGGCGGTGCTCGCTATAGAGGGCCAAGATAACAGTTGTGAATTGTACCACTCGCGTGAGGAAATAAAGTCGATATCAAGAGCAGCTCGCGGGCAGGACATTCATTCAATGAAGATGAGACGATCAATAGAGATGTACAGTTTCGGCTCCAAGGCTCGAATAATACAAATATAGAAAGAGAAAGTGCAGGAAGTGGTTGTGCAGTGATATTCTATTAGGGCTTTGTCATCGCGGGTTCGGTGAGACGCGGCGATGATGGCGATAGCGGCGACGTTATCATTGTGAAAGTGGATCGTCCGTCAGAAACCACAGCGCAACGACAAAAGAAAAGCGCCCCAAAAAAAGTTCAAGAATGAAAAAGAAACCAAGAATGTATTCGACGAGATGTATAACTGGAAGAATCTCTCTCTCTGCAGTCTGGACCGAAACAAAGAGCCTTTTCTGTCAGTGATCTGGTGGACAGGTTCGAAAGAGGGGCAAAATGCGAAAAGTGAAGTCGGGGATGTGGCCCGGTAATCAGGTGGGCGGGCCTCGCCTCTAAGGCGGAAGGGAAGTGCTGCTCTTTTTTAGGCGCCTGCGGCATTACAGTGCTCGAGAGTGCTTAACTTGTTCGGTCAGGCTGCAGCTTAGCTCCAGAGCTTGTGACTCCTTACGGAAGGATGCCGTCTTTTTGCCCCTCTCCCGCTGTCCGCAGCCTTTCTCTATCGCTGTCTCATGCGTGTATGTACTCGTACGTGTAGTTAATAACTAGTACATACTCCGTAGGTAATGTCTCTCGCTGTAGCGCGCTAGGGCATCTTAAGAATAGCCCAACCCCGGATTCAGCGGGTAAGGGCTGCCATAGTATGTATGTACGGAGTACGGGTACGAGCAATAGCACATCCACGTGTGCCATAATAGAGTGAGTGAGCGAGTGAGTAAATTCGCGGCCAGCCCAATATTAGTGACTGGTTGACTGATTAACTGGCTGAGCGGCTGCCCATTGAGCCCTTCACTTTCTGCGGCTTGCCTCGTGGCAAAATGAAAAGCAAACCCGTTTCCTCCCTCCCCCCCCGCTTTGTATCTTTTCCAGGGTAATCCGTCGAATTCGATGGCTCATTTTCTCAATGCCCATCCTGGCCAGCCTAAACACTGTGGTGCCCGAAGTCTGGAAATTTAAACCCCCCCCCCCCCCCCCCCCCCCCACCC